>JAEIFV010000316.1:0-333578 GCA_018904265.1 Lordiphosa collinella
GGATGCAGAGCTCGCGGGAGCAAGTGCTTCTCATGTGGGAAGCTTGGTCATTTCCTTAAGTTTTTGCAAACAGCCGAAAGGAAAAACTGAAGCAGGAAGGTGGACGCAATAAACAGTCAAAGTGTTGAACGCTGGATATTTGCCCGAGACGAACCCGGACTGATTCAGGTAACAAGCAAATCATGAAGAGCATGGCACACGTAAACAACAACAATGTTCCTTGTAGGATAAGTGAATGCGGAACAAACAAGGATAAATGGATGAAAACCTACAAAATAATGGATAAAGAAGTAACTTTTAAGGTAGATACTGGGGCAGACAAAACTGTATACCACTGAAGTGCGTTAAGAACTTAAAAGTAGAAATTAAGAATGAAGTATTAGAAATTTATGATTATAATGGAAAAAAGTTAGAAATTTTGGTACAGTTTTGTTAGATTGCCATGATGTTCAGAGCGAAAACCAAGCGCATTATTTTTAGTTGTCGACAGTGGACTTGAGCCAATACTTCCAGGTTAGCAACGTGCATTGAGTTTAAACTGATAAAACGCCTGAACATTGATTCCATCAGTCATCTACCTATGACAAAGGAACAATTTGTGGGAAAAGTATATATTTTTGTTTGAAGGACTAGGGGAAGTTTCAGGCAAGCAGTCCATTGTACTTAGAAGACATAAAACCAACATTGCACTATAAAAACGAGTTCCTCACAGCTTACTTGAGCCCCTACAAAAACAACTGCAGAAATGGTTAAAGATGGAATAATTTCGCCTGTAACATATCCGACGGATTGGTGTTAACAATGTACAAATAGTCGAAACCAAATGGAATGCTAAGGGGTGATAGCCGGGCCAAAACCACTGAACAATGCTATCAAGCGGGCACATTTTTTGATTCCAACTATTGATTGCTTCACAAGCCAAATATGGCAAAGAAAAATTGTTTACCGTGTTAGATTGTCCAGTGGGTTTTAACAAATGGAGCTAGATGAACAAAGTTCTGATCCCCGTTTACTATGACCCCATTTGGTCGCTATAAGTTTAATCGTGTTCCTTGGAATAAATAGTGCCCCCAGAAATGTTTTCAGCGTAATATGGTTCAAATCTTTGGCGACATACCGGGTGTCGTCGTGTATTTTGACGATTTGGCCATAATGGGTGAAAATGAGGAGGAACATGACAAAACTCTTCATTTGGTATTAGATCGCGCAAAGGAAAATGGAGTGAGATTTAATCCGGAAAAGGTAAAATATAGGAAACCGCAAGTGGAGTTCATGGGTCATATATTATCTGAAGGACAGATTAAACCACAAGACAAGCATCGAGAAGCAATTCTAAATATCAAAACACCAGAAAACAAACACGTATTGAGGATTCTGGGGTTATTTAAATATCTGGCAAAATTTATTCCGAATCTTTCGAAGAGATCAGCCAACATGAGGTATGTAACTCGAAATGATGTACAATTTGAGTGGACAGACGCACAGAACAGAGAGTTGCAGGATTTACTCAACATTTGTTTCTAGTAATCAGTTTTAGCTGTAGCACGACAAGTCAAGGAGATCCTCATTCAAGCAGACGCCTCTAAAGATGGCCTAGGATGTACGTTAATTCAAGATGGGCATCCTATCGCGTTTGCGTCCTAGAACAATAACCAAATCAGAACAAAATGGGCTCAAATAGAAAAAGAACTTTTAGCAATTGTTTTTGCCTGCCAGAAATTTCATCATTTATATATGGTCGAGAGTTTACAGTAGAAAGTGATCACAAACCCTCGAAACGTTAATAAAACGGGAACATAGATAACGGTTTTTACGACTGCAACAAAATTAATGCTCTTGCTGAAATATCCTCAAATTACTGTTAAATACAAACCAGGGAAAGATATGCTCATAGCGGATTGCTTGTCTCGTGCACAACTAAGCGAATCCGACCAGATTAAAACTGTCAAATGTAATTCATACAATCACTCGTGCAGCTTGCATCTCTAGGCAAAACTTTAAGCTTTATCTGGAGATTATGGAGCAGGACGAACAGTATAGCAAAATATGTAACTATGTGAAGAATGGGGTGGCCTCCGTTCCACAAGTTAGACCGATTTGGCCAACAATCTATAAGCTCAAGTCAGAACTTCATTTTGAGAACAACCTGTTGTTTCGTGACTGCAAATTAATTGATACCAACTAAATTGCAGGAGCAAATTTCAAAATCACTTCATGAACCACACCTGGGGATAGAAAAGACAATTGCTCGAGCTCACTTACTTCTTTACTATTGGCCCCGGAATGTCTGATCAAATAAAAGAACTCGTTGCAGCCTGCCCAATTGTGAAAAGTTCACACGAAATCAGCAAAAAGAGCCACTTGTTGGGATGAAACTCCCTATACCCATTTCATGTGGCGGGAATTGACATTTTGAGTATGGTGGCCAGAGTTTTATCTCCCTGATGGATGCGTACTCAAATTTTCTTATGGTTGAACAATTAAGCAGCTGATCTGCAAGTCATGTCATCAGTGTTCTAATAAAGCGTTTTAGTGTTGCGGAAATGCAACAAAACTTAAATGTGACAACAATCCATTTAATTCGGAACATTTCGCAACTTTGCAAACGATCATAATATATTTCACAGTTTTCAAGCCCAAATTACCCACAGAGCAATGGACTATCAGAAAAGAGTTGCCATAGCAAAAACATCCTTAAGCGCTGCCTTGAAATAAATCAACTTGATCAGTTCCAATATCGTATACTAGAGTATAATGTGACTCCAAGGTAGCGAGCCTGCAGCTGGCTCCATGTGAGTTGTTTTTCGGCAGATTATGTAAGTAAACTTCCAGTATCCAGGTCACTGTTACATCGAAATCAGATTGAAGAGGCGAAAATTCGGGAGAGAATAAAATTGAAAAAGGGGAAAGGCAGAGATATTATCATGATAGGTGCAGAAGCTCCCAGAGTTAAATGTCGGTGATAAAGTAATCTTTAAACGAATTTCAAATGAATGGAATTACGGGATGATTACCACACAAGTAAATGGTAGATCGTATATCATTAAAGATAATTTTTGATAATTATTACAGACGTAATAGGCGGTTGATAGCCAAAACCCAAAATAGTGTATTAAGCTCTAAAGATGTGATTTGTGAGGATAATATTAGGGCGGAATCTTTAATGATAATCCACTATTTTAAAGAAATAGAATTGTTCCGTCAACAGAAATCAGTGGAACCAATGTTCAGAAAGCAAACACACAGGAACAATCAGTAGCAGCAGAGTCAATTCTGGAATCCAACAGTCTGAGCGAGCCTCATGACCTGGGTAGCATCAAAGTACAGCAAAATGAGCCTGTTATATAAGGGTTATTTTCGTGTAGGACGAATAATAAGACCACCTGAAAAAGATACGATAGTGCTAAATGAACTTAAAATTAAGAAGGTTTAACTAAGCAATAGGCCAGTTATCCCATGATACTGATGTTACAAAATGATGTTAGAAAATGGAATTTGAATTTGAATAATCTAGTTAGACCTAACTATAAGAAATCAGATATGATTACAATGATGTCAAAAAGAAGAACAAAAAATCGAACTGTTTATATTAAGACCAAATTTATTATTATACAATCCTAATTAAAAAAAAAAAAAAAAAAAAAAAAAAAGACAGCATGTAATAATGGAGCTTTGATCGATAGAAAGAGAAGGCGATATATGGAGGTACGTAAAGTGAGCAATATGTCAACACTGTATTGACTCGACAGCGATAAGTTTGTAAAGAACATGGCAGCAAGAAGCACGACACGCGGTCGCAACGAAAAGAACTGAAAATAAACTTAACCTTAATTAAGCTTGTTCTTTATAAAACAAAAATAAAGTTGTTTTTCATACAAATCAAATTTGTTTCCAATGATTTACACTATTTACTACAAACTAATGGCAAAAACAATTTTCTTATAGGTTTTCTTTAAATTAACAATTATTTAATATTTTGTGGTTCCACCCTTGGCTTTAATTCCCCATTTGACCCTGTTGGGCATTGAATCGTATAAAGCCTTCAGATATTCCTCAGTTATATCCCTCAAACCATACTTTCTATGGTTTCCTTTAATTCGACCATAGTTTTTTGACTTCCGCTTGCCTATTTTCGAGCTCATAGACCCCAGACATTTTCTATGGGATTCGGGTCAGGACTTGGCCAATCTAAGGACCTAATACCCAATTCCTCCTTCAAAATGGTTATCTGTCGTTTAAGAATGGATAAAAGTAATAAAAAAAAATATTTCAACCAACATAGAGTCAACGAATCACTTACAGAGCGAGCCCGATGACAAGGTGCAGAATCGTCCTGAAATATTCCTCTCAGAAAAGGATTCAATACTGGGCACAAGACCACCGAGAATAATCTCTTCATACTTTTTTTGCATTCACCATTCCTGAAGCATTAAAAGCGATTCAGTTTTATATTTGGATATGCATCCCCATATCATAATATAAGGCGGGAATGCTTTACAGTGGCAATGCAGCAGTTTTCTGAATATCGTTCCCCTGTTCTACGTCGAACTGTGCGGGAGCCATCGGGTCCAATGAGGTTGAATTTTGACTCATCCGAGAATATGATTCGTGACCACTCAGATTCACCCCAATTTTGTTTATCCTTCGCCCAATTTAAGCGAGCATTCTTCATTGGAAGATTTAGAAGTGGCTTTTTGGCAGGTGTCCTTGCCATTAACCCCATCTCATTTAGCCGACGCTGAATAGTTCAAGCCGAAATGTCTCTTGAATATCGTTGCTGTACTTCAGACGCTATTTCAACATCATTTTTTAAATCGATCTTGGAGGGTCGTTCTCAATAACTCGATCTTCCCTTAGATCTGTGCATTTTTTTTCTGCCTGATCCTTTCGTCCGCTCCAATTCTCCAGTCTCACGAAATTTTTTCAAAAATCGTCACACCGAGCTTTCATTAAAATTATGTTTTATCCGCTATTTTACGAATTGACTCATTTTGTTCAGCCAATGCAATAATTTTTGCTTTTTCAGCCAGGGTCAGTTGTTTTCCCTTAGCCACAGTTTCTAAAGATCCCAAGAAAAAGTTCAGCAAAAATGTGCCTTTATAACTGAGACGCCGAAAATGACTTGCAACATGAAGAAAACAATCAGAGAACTCACAAAAATTAAAATTATTCGAATAGAATAATATTTGGGGAAACCCCGAGGTAGAGATGACAAAAATGCATGAAATGGCAGAGTGCGGTTTTTTTTTGTCGCTGGGTGTAGGATCCTTTAGGTCGATACACTTTTCCCAGCGATGTTCAATAGCTTCGATACCTTTTTATACCCTGTTCCCATTGAAAATGGGAAAAGGGGGATCATGAAGTTGTGCAAAAGTATGTAACAGGTAGAAGGAAGCATTAGCGACCCTATAAAGTATATATATTCTTGATCAGCATCAACAGCCGAGTCGATTTAGCCATGTACGTCTGTCCGTCCGTCCGTCTGTCCGTATGAACGCGTCGATCTCAGAGACTATAAAAGATAGAGCCACAAATTTTTGAATGTAGGTAGGTGTATACCCGATGCAAATCGAATTTGTTTCAGATTTGGAAAGTTCCTCCCCTCTCCTTTAAGATCAAAAAACTGTCAGAGCCACAATTTTGAAGATAGACATTCCAAACTTTATATATATCAAGTAAGGCCCAATATCTATCTATTCTGAAAAGATTAAAATCGGACAAAAAACACCGAAGTTATATACGAATCAATTCTGCTTGTGGGAGAGAGGGGGCCTTGCATTGTCAGTTACCGCGTTTGCTAGTGGGTGTGTGCGTATGTTAAAGTTTTTTTTTTTTTTGTATAGGGGGAAAGCGTTGAAAGCCTTAAAGTGTGGGACTTGGAATTCCTCACCCACTAAAACCACCCCTATTCTCCGATTCCCTCTCGCGGAACCACCGCTAAGTATTACCTCACAAGAGGGAAATGGCATGAAAGCCTCAACTAGATCCATGTCTAGGATTTAAATTTGAATTGCGCATTCTTTCAGCGCGACGCAAGGACTTGATTATTTCTGCGGCCATGGTGCAAACAGCAGCCCAATTGTTTTGCGAGCTAAGTAGGATATCCATCAAGTCAGCGACTGTGAATGGCCTCCCAATGCCTATGCTTAGCTCTTCCCGTTCTGCAGAGAATCTCGGACAAACAAAAAAGACATGCTCTGCGTCTTCAATAGACCGCGCACAGTGTGTGCAAAACGGATCCGTCTCGTGCTTAAACCTATAAAGATAGGATTTAAAGCATCCATGTCCCGTTAGTAATTGGGTCAAATAGAAGTCGACTTGTCCGTGCTTTCTACCCACCCACGGCCGTATGTCTGCTAGCTGCCAATAGTTGTAGACATCCATCTCGTGTGCCATTGTGCCACCGCAAATAGTCTGTAGGAGGGCTTCTACTTTCCATCGCATGGAGGTCGAGCGGGACCATTCCCGAGAGCACTAGTGCGGCGTCATCCGATACTGTTCGGAAGCCACTTATCACCCTTAGCGCACATCTTCTGTAAGTTAAAGTGTGTGTGTGTATGTGTGAGTGTGTGTATATGTGTATGAAAACACAAGAAGTCAAGGGAACAGGGTATTTTGTAGGCGGGGCACTCGACTACAGCTCCCTTACTTGTTTATAATAAGAACTGTGAAGCTCTTCAAAATAGGCATTAACCTCGGACTCCTCCTCTTCATTATTGCCAAATCTTTTTCCTCCGAGAGATTTTTTCAAGTTTGGAAATCAGAAATAATCAGAGGGAGGAAAGTCTGGCGAATAAGCGGCGTGAGGTAGCAATTTAAATTTTAATTCATTAATTTTAGCCATTGCAACGGCAGAGGTGTGAACCGGCCCATTGTCATGATGGAACAGCAATCGCGGCACCCATCTTGCACATAACTTTTTTATGTCCATTTTTTCGGTTAATATGCGATGTACAGCACTTTTTGAAATGCCTACACATTCAGTTAACTCACGAACTTTCAATCTCCGGTCACTCAATACTCAATTTTTAATTTTGGCCACCATTTCTGAGGTGATCACCTCACTTGGACGCCCATTACGATGTTCATCTTCGCATCTCAAACGACCTCGCTTAAACTCAGCCACGCAATATTTTATTGTTGTAAACGAGGGAGCAGAATTACGTAAGGTAGAATCCAGCTCCTTTTATACCCTGTTCCCCATTGAAAATGGGAAAGGGGGACAGAAGTTGTGCAAAAGTATGTAACAGGTAGAATAAAACACTTGCGACCCTATAAAGTATATATATTCGATCAGCATCAACAGCCGAGTCGATTTAGCCCTGTCCGTTTTTTTCGGATGAACGCGTGTTTCTCAGAGACTATAAGAGCTAGAGCCACAAATAAGATCGGACAATAAACACCGAAGTTATATACGAATCAATTTTGCTTGTGGGAGAGAGGGGTTTTACATTGTCAGTTATCGCGCGGCCGCAGCCATGGTTTGTGTGTATGTTGGAGTGTGTGTATGCGTGAGTGTGAGTATGTTAAGAAAAAACACACGAAATCAAGGGAACAGGGTATTTTGTAGTCGGGGCACTCGACTGCAGCTGCCTTACTTGTTAATATTGGTTGGATTAAGACCTTTTATATGAAAGTATTGTATCACATAACGATGACCAATTTTGTCCATGTTTGCAAATCAATAACAAGCATTCTCTATTAAAATAGACCAAAAAAAAATTGTGCAAGGTAAAGGCACCAAACTTCAAACTTAAGCTTTTAATAGTCGGTACTTTCCCTTTTTAATATTTTTTGTGAACATTTTCCAACACTACTAGCCATAACTTAACAAAATGAAATTATTTTTAGTATCATTTCTTAATCTTAACACAGAGCATTAAGAGTTTAATAAGAAATAAATTAAATTGAAATAAAACCCTTATAACATTCTAAAAAAGAACAAAAAAGGAACATGAGAGGTGTAGTAGTATCTTAGGTTGGGGTAGGACTCAGTCAGTCCAGGCCACTTAGCAAAAATATTTGTAAAGTGCTGAGATCTCTGAGAGCTGAGCACATTGTTCAAAATAGATGGGAGGATTGACCACAATATGTTTTTACCCACACAATGTTTAAGTAAAGGGAAGTTCAATAAGAAATGGTCAAGATCTACCCTGTTCAGTCGAACATATCTAAGATGCCTTTGGAATAGTAGAGTGTAGGGTATCGACCCTGTTCACCTTAAGACAACTGAAATAACTTGGAGAAAAAGCTGAGTGTAGGGTATCGACCCTGTTCTCAAGAGAGCAATATAGTTACGTGTGGGAGCAGTTAGAATTACGTTTAACTTTAATGTTTCGGTATTTGAGGTTATACAAAGGTTCCCTATACCGCACTCCTTCACTCGGTCGTATCTAAAACACTTCTTATGGCTTGCGGCTCTGACAAGCTTACCCCTTAATCTAGCGAATCTTTTGCTCTCTCTGCCGCTAGCCAAAAATCAACTTGTTTTAAGGGGGTTACTGGGTATTGGTCACGTGATGATTTGTCTGTGGGCTTGGGCGCTGTTGCCAGCTGCTGGGTCGCTGGTCGTCTGGCCTCAGGCCTCAGATCTCCTTGTCTTTGTCTTTGAATGATGTACTGGTACTCGTATAAGTTCTCTGCGTGGACATACTGGATCTCTGTGCTTTCCGCGTTTCTTGTTACTCGTGACGCAAGACCGCACCGATTGCTTCTCAAAACTCAACTCTCCCATGTCCGGCCGGTTGCCTCCCAAAACTCGAGTCCCCGAGCTTGGACACCACAGTTTTCACGCGTGGCTAGAAAAATCCGCGATCGTCGGCGTCACTAACTCTGTCTCTTTCGCTCCCTCTCATTCCGCTTACTGTTGCAATGTGCCAGTACTCAGGGTCGTGAGTGTGGCGCGTGTCAGGGCTGGCGAGCTACATATGTTTCTTTGGAACTAGTTCCATTAAAACTCTTTGTAAAATGCTAATAACTTTAAAACTAGAACTTATGCTTTGAGCTAAGATGTGATTCTTCACAGAGGAAACATTTTGCTTATTTGCTAGTTAAATAAATTTATTTAAAATAACAACGCGGTAGATGGCTGCTTCAAACACGCGAAATTTTGTGCTTGGCAGGATTAGTGGCTTTCAAAAAAGTTTTTCCAAGTGGTGTTAATCGCTTTCTTCGAGTCCAGCAGTGTCTCTAGGAGGTGAGGCCTAAAATTCTCAATTTCCCGATATCGTAATGCCTAGGTATTTAAACCTGGCTACTGTCTCCATCTTGGATTCATTTCAAAACTACTTATCGCAAGGGCGTAGCCAGCTTTCCAAAACGGTAGGTCTAAAAGTTTCTTAAAAATTCCATAAATGATAATAATATGAAATGAATAACAATCCACAAAGCAATCTCGAAAGAATGAAAATATTAATGAAGACGTGAAATTTTCTAAGCAAAATCTTCGATTAAGGGGGTCAGCTGCCCATATCATCAGCATACATCAAGGTTTTTACAATTTGATCATTTACATTAACGCCTCCGGGAAGGTGGGATGATATGTCGTCGAAGTATAGAGAGAACAAGATTGGACTGAGGAGGCATTCTTGCTTCACACCGGTGTTGTTTGGGAACCAAACTGAAAATAAGTTTTCATTATATAGGTTGTTCAATGTCTTAATAAATCTCGTCGATACTCTCAAAAGGCTTAGCTTAAGGAATAGGCTATGACGTTTAATTGTATCAAATGCTGCCGTAAATCCTGATCACCTTTTTTGTGGATTGGAAAAATGATGCTTTCCTTAATCGCCTCCGATAGCGACTCAGCCCTAAAGAGTGTGTGAGTGTGTATGAAAACACAAGAGGTCAAGGGAACAGGGTATTTTGTGGTCGGGGCACTCGACTACAGCTCCCTTACTTGTTCACTTTAAATTGTTTATCGAGTATTCTGCAGGTTTGAGAGATAATAAATTTTATTTTTGAGATTTTTAGCCCAATTTCTAGGAATTTCAATATTGTTTTTTTCGAGATTGCGTATATTTAAAAAAAGAATTTCTCAAGAAATTTGACGTAATGAATGCGCCACAATCTTTCTGCTATCAATTTGCTCTACTAAAATCTGTGCTTGAACCTTGAGAGAGAGCATTCACAGTTGACCTTTGTTTCAATCAGATTAGGGCATCTTCCCAAGTTTCAGTATATAAAAGATGTATGTTTACCCAAAGATTCAATAAGCTATTTACTGGTGTCGCAGCGCGTTCGAAATAAGTTGTGCAGCTATGGTGAAGCCATTCGCGTCGCTCGTATTTCTGGTGCTGACCATTGTTGGTCTAATGTCTGATACAGCGGAGGGAAAATGCGAAGCTACAGAAGACTTGGAAAATACTTGTGGTGCATGCAGTTATGAAATTATCAAACCTCTTCTTAATTATATTGCCCAGTTAACCAAGGAATTAGAAAATTGTGACAATACCGAAAACGACCGACCAAAAGAAATTGAAATTTTGCAGCTTAAGTTAAAGTTAGCAGAAATCCAATTGGCGTATAACGAAGTGAGCAAGAGTGGTGCCGAAAAAGATGCCCTGATAACGGACTTACGGCAATCGGTTGTCAATCAGGAACTTGTGATAAGAACACTAAATTCGACCTTCAATCAAACTCCAATCAATACCCGTGGACAGCAAACTGTTGGCAGTTGTGAATTTTCATCGGGTATTCATGAAATAAGTTTACCTGATGGTGTATCATTTTCCATACCCTATAGCAAGCATATAGATGGAACTTGCTGGATGATAATTCAGAGACGACAGGATGAGCTTGTTGATTTCTACAGGAACTGGGAGGACTATAGCAAGGGCTTTGGGGACCTTCGCGGTAGCTTTTTTATTGGACTTGATAAACTTTATAGGATGTTGAAGTCTCGCCGCCATGAGCTGTACATCGAAATTACAGATTTTGACAATAACACCCGCTATGCCCGTTATGATGATTTCGTAATTGATAATGAATCGGAAAAGTATAGATTAAAGTCCCTTGGCAAATTTAGAGGAAATACAAAAGATTCAATGAGAATTCAAGAAGGGCAAAAGTTCACAACGTTCGATGATGACAATGATAGTTGGGATACTACTAATTGCGCAGATTGGAAACATGCTGGCTGGTGGCATAACCATTGTGCAGACGGGTAAGTTATCATAAATGCTTTAAAGGTTTGAATGAGATAAATATTTGCATTATATTTCTATTTCTAGCAATCTCAATGGCAAATACTTCACAAACAATCAATTCTCCTATATCGGCATTTACTGGGATGATGATGCATGGCATAAACCATATTATAGTCAGAAATTTGTTCAAATGCTTATCAAAGCAAAGGATTAATTAAATTGTATTAAATTTTTGACATAATAGAATTTGGAACAGATTCATTAACGTTCTAGATGATTTTAGATTGGACTTGTAAGTATCATACGACGGGCTTCACATTGTCTACAAAAACTTCGGTTTCTGGTTATGATTAATCATTCATTCACTCACCCGCTATGAACTCATCATCGGTACGCTCGGTGGGTACAGCAAAAATTGTTCCGTTCTCTTGAAAATGATTGGCCATCTTATTCCCAAAAACTATGTACACATTCTCCTCACTCTTAAAGTGCATTAGACACATATGCTCCTGACGGGCAGCCTCGATTAAATCATTATACATTTCCAGATTTTCGGTGACAATTTCCACAGAAGCTATTTTCTCCCCCCAAGGCATTTGATGCAACAGGTGCGCCACTTTGGGAAACAGATGAGCACGTGTGGAGGGTATGGGCCAGATATTGTATTCCAGATCCTTAATAATCGATTCGAGACGTTTATATAGATCAAAATCCATAAATATGCCCATGGAGTATTGGGTGCATTGTTGTAGATATTGAACTTCCTGGAGAAGTAAGTTTTCGGCAAAAATTCTCATTTTCGATATTGATGGCTCGCACACCTGAAGGAATATGGCCAAAGGCGTTGGAATATCTGATATTTGCGGTATAATTTAACTTACCAATTTCAAAGTCTGCCTTTATCAGATTTGCCTGATTAATGCGATTGATGACAAATAAAGCCGAGGCTGGATCTCTAGTCAAAACACTGAGCAATACATCGCCCTCAATGGTCTGTAGAAAATCTTGTTGTTGTCGTATAATTGGCTCGGCATCAGGACTTGTGATGGTTACTGCAAACCAGTCAGACACATCTGTGGCACCAGACTGCCAGCAGCTGTTGTACCACCACCGCTACTGCTGCTGCTACTGGGATCGCTGCTGCTGCTCTCCGTGGTGGAGGATATGAGTGGAGCATGTTGACCATCATCGGAACTGACACTAGAGGCGGTATCTGTTGTGGGAGCTGAAGTTGTTGTTGTTGGTATTTTTGTCGTGGGTTTCGTTTGTGGAGTCTGTTGCGGTTTGGTTATACGTATAGGTGAGGATTTTTTAACAGTTGTCGTCCCATCTGTCCCAGAACAATGTACGGAGCAAAGCAATGTGATGAGTAAGTAACAGAGAGCTGAAATAATAAAGGCCGGAAACGTTTTAACGGGATGGTAGCAAAGAGAACTGGAATGAAAAATAAGTATAGGTTGAGTTTGGAACTTAAAATTTATAAAAATATGAAAACCATAAAAATGGAAAATTGAGGAATCATGGAAATAGTAAAACAATAGTTACAAATAGGGGAAAGTTAACTTCGGTTTGGCCGAAGTTTTGTATACGCTTGCAGCTTCCATTCTAACTAAAACTACTTTTTGGACCTTACTTTTCGATATACTATATAGATGTCTGATTTCGACCAAACTTGGTGAAATCATGGAAAAGCATAATACACTGTTAATTACGAAATTTGGAGGCCATCACATTTAAAACAAAAAAATGTTTCTCACTAGAACTTCTTTTTCGACCGATTATTCATACTGCTGCTATATGCTATAGTCATCCGATTTCGATAAAACTATGTAGAAATGTGTTAAATTATATAAAATACGAATATGCCAATAAAAAGGACGTTTTCAATAAAAACAAAAAAGTTTTTCTCACTAGAACTAGTTTTTCGGCCGATCGTTCCTATGGGAGCTATATGCTATATTCATCCGATAAAATGGTCAATGCAGAAGAAGTCGAGAAGTGCTGCTCAACGAACATAGGGTGATATAAGCCAGCCAGAGAATTATCGAGGAATTTCATTTTTAAACTGCAACATTAAAATTTTAATGAGCATCCTAAACTATAGGTTGGCTAAATAGGTTGAGCTCCACAATAAAATGAGCGAATATCAAGCAGGTTTCAGGAGAGGCTACTCTACGGTGGACAACGTGTACAATCTTGCTGGGATTGTTCATTTAAAGCTGCAAGAAAAGAAAAAGGTATATGCTTTTTTTGTGGATTTTAAAGCGGCCTTCGATAAGGTGCCAAGAAAACTGCTCTGGTACAAACTGCATTCTATGGGAGTGTCATCAAAATTTATTAATTTACTGGAAAGGATTTATGACCAGACGGAAGCAGCAATATGGACAGGAGGAGCTTTATCCAACTATTTTGATACCGAAATCGGGGTAAGGCAAGGATGCACACTATCCCCGCTACTTTTTGCACTCTACCTAGACGACTTGCATGATGCGCCAGGAGGCGGACTATCTGTAGGAGACCTTAATATTCGCTTATTAATGTATGCAGACGACATTGTAATGCTGGCTGATGAGACCCAAGTACTCCAAACCATGATCAACCGGCTAGAAAAGCATTGCAGTAAATGGGGAATGGTGGTGAACTAGTACTAGTATCAACTAGTATCAACATGACCTGGAATAACTTCCTGGGAAAAAGAGAGATACACATAAATGCAAAATGGAAACTATTTAATGCAGTAAGCCGTATAATCCAAGGATATGGAGCAGAAATCTGGGGAGGAGGACACTTTGCAGAGGTCGATAGGACCCAACTTCTCTTTTTAAAAAAAGTTCTATACTTGCCAGCTTATACACCAAGCTATGCCCTATTCCTTGAGACCGGTTTGGAGAATGCCCACCTGTATACGCTTGACTAGCACCTCAGCTTTATAGGAAAAACGATGCACTTTTATAATGAGAATCGCCTCCCACACTACATTACCAGCATGCTATCAGAAAAGAATATCTTCTGGGCAAGAAGTCTGGATGAATTGTGCAATGTCTTCAGATAGACTGGAGAGACTCCTTGAGATCAGCACAGGAATGGAATTCTTTCCGAATAACAATTCATGAGGCCCTCAAAGCAAAAACCTTGCAGTACAACCATCAGCGACAGATCACTAGCGCCACCCAAATTTACAAACACTTGGAGTAGCCTATAAGCTCCTTTCTCTGCCAATCACCACAGTTTCCTGGATACTTAAGGCCCGATTCGATCTGATAAAGCTGGGAACACCTACAACCGTCAGGAAAATGTAGCCTGCCCCCTATGCAACACTGGAGAGCTGGATGACCTGAGCATTTCCTAGGAAGATGCCCAATTTTAAAGGAGCATAGATTGCTATGCTTTAAAACAAAGGTTCTGTTTCGGCTGTCAATTTATTTCGGTTTCGATACCGTACCGTACGCGGTGTTTTTTATTTCGGAATACCGGTACAAGAAACAATTTTTAAGTACTGGAAAAATTAAATTTTAAGATAAGCCCAAATCATTTTATTCAATTGTTAGATACCAAAATAATATTTAACATAAAAGTTTAAGTCGTTTGATATCAAAGTAAAATTATAGACGCTATTTCAAATTTCGCATTTTTTTACATTAAACATTTAAGACCTTATGATAACATTGTATTTCTGAATGTAAATACTATAAGTAATGAAACACTGCAACCAAATCAAATTTCTATCTAGCGACAATATTGTTTCTACCGCCAATTTATTGTGCGGCGGATTCAAAGCTTTGGCTCGCTTTCATCCATTTCGATTCCCTTTGTCTCGCTTTCATCCAGTTCGATTTCCATAAGAGCGAAATTGCTGCTGGAAATTGTCGGTAGATGATCATAATTATCACAAGACATCTAGCGATAACCTATCGCAGCCAGTGAACTGTCATCTCGAGCATCAGTGGTGTAAAACATTTCAATCAATGTACGTACGTTAAGCGCCCATTACAAGCTGCGAGAGTTTCGTGCAAGTCTAATTTTACAGAGGGGTGCTTGACCTGACATCGTGTAAATGACGTCTTATGATTCGTTCTTTGCGTTAAAAACATCTGACATTGCGCTCTGCAAAGGTAAAAACCCAAAAACGTATCATTACCAACGTTTCGGTTTCGTTACGGTTCTATTCTCAAAATAAAATTTGTATCGGATCCGGTAAGTGATTTGAAACGGTTTAATTCGGTTAACGGTTCCAGAATAAATCCCTGATTTCAAATCATGTTTTGAGCCGAAACTCTATTCAAAATGGGGAGGTTGGTTTTGGGTTCAGATTCTGTAACTCAGTTATGTATCCGGATCCGCTTTAGGAAATCCAAAACCCCTGAATCGAACCCTATTTTAAGAGTTCGAATCTGTACCGGCTTGCAGCTTTAAGGAAATGCTTTCGTACTTAATAATTAGATTAAAGTTCTCAGCTATGGTATATAGAGTCACCCTTGCTTAATAGCAAACGTTTTAATTGTGTCTCTTTTCCCACCACCAAAAACATTTCCAAGCATTACCATTTAAGCAATTTTGGTCTTGAAAGTTCATTAAACACTCGTACAAACTCACACAGTGGGCCAAATATTTTAATTTGTATTTATTTTAATGCTCGAACACGCATCTTCCTGCTCTCCTTGTGCCATGTGCAAAAAAACCCACTTCAAAAGCAGCAGCGGCGACCACAACTCTCTCCATTCCCAAGGATACGGCTAGAAATTCCTTTTGAGCGCATGGTCAAATGATTCTCGGCTATTCCTTTTATGTTGCACCCACGACGCCTTGGGCTATGCAGTAACTTTTGGCGGTTAACCTGGGACAAACAGGATGGAGCGACTCCAAACAAATAGCCTCGGGACTTTCAACTATAGAGCGCACTTGGTCGTATAATAAACTTTAATGGGCATGTTCATAATAATAAAATTTCATTAAATTGCCAAAAAAAAAAGAGCAGAGAACGAAGTGGTAGGCAAATTTTTCGGTTCAAGGAAAATTAAGACAAGTGGCCCAAAAGTGGGCGTGGACCACTTTAGAGACGGCGCATGTGACCCTTGCAAGTGTTGCCGGAAGGAAGCCCGAAACAATTCAATTACGTTGCATAATGGTTGCGTCGTCCCCACCCCATCCCACCACCCTCACCCTTAACACGCCGCATGTGTGTAATAAAGTTTCATTTTATAGACCTGCCAGCACGTCTGGGCAGCCGCAGACGCAGCCACAGCCTCAAAAGCATAACTCGTGCTTGTCACACTGACCTCCTACCCGCTCCCTCCCCACCGCTCGAGAGTTGCCATTGTGGCAGAAATTTTCACAAGTTTACAAGAAAATTTGAAAGCATTACTCTGTGGTCAGTTGGCCAAAAATAAAAAACCCAAATTCTTTACCAAAAATTTTGGCAATTGTTGTTGTTGCTGCATTTGCAGCTGTCAAAGGAGCCGCACTAAACACTAAATAAAATTTTAGTTCTCAACTGCGTTTGCAATACGCACGAGGCAACAATGGAACGCATGTCCTTGGACATACATAGAAGTGAATGTAGATTAGTCTGGACCTCAGAAGTAGAACTCAGCAGTTTTATTTTGTAGTGTAAGAATCCTTTTCGTTGATAGCAGAAACGTGCAGCTATTCTTATGAGTGATAAAAAAAACCTAAGAGCCTTCGTTCTTCAGTTTCTATTTCAATTAAAAATCTTCCCACTAGTGAGGTCCAGTCTATTGTAAATATGTATACTTATGTGGAGCCCCCATAGGTCCTTGTCTCCTCTCTTGTCCTCTCGGCCTGCTGTGCGACTCTGCCATATTGAACGAAGATTTATTGCAGTGCCAGTGTGTCCAAGTGGAAATAAATCAAATAATTTTCCATGTGGAAAAATTTCAAGTTGCAAAAAAAAAAAAACACGTCGGCTGAAAATGAAACGAAAAATCCAACAAAAGTCAAGTCCGGCCCAAGGGCCGGGCCAAATTGAGCAAAAATGCCTGGCTGCAGGGGCTGATGGTGTAATTTACTCATTATGCAAGTACACGGACCTTCTGTTGATTACGTAAATGTATGTATGCTCCGGCAACAACAGCAACAACTGAAAAAATGCTGCATATGCATGAGAAAGGTCCGTCGCTGTAGCCCCTCGTATTTTGATATTAGTGCCCTTTCCCCCTGCGCCCTGTACACTTGGTCACATTACCTTACTGTCATTGTCCAGAAATTAACGAAAATGTATGTATGTAAGCATTACACAGAGACTTGAAGCGAGGTCCGCGTTGTTGCAACAAAATAAAACACGGAAAAATGAAAGAAAAGTTTTGCATTTCCTCGTGCTAATGTATGTTAATTACAGGGGGATTTTTCCATGCGGAGGATTTGCATTTTAATTTATGCACCGAAAAATTTGCTTTTTTTTTTCGTTTTTTTTTTTGAAAAGCTTAAAAGCACAAAACAAAAGCAGAGAAAATAGCGCAAAACGAGCAACTAAATAATGGGCCCAAATGAGAAGTTACAGGGACGCAATTTGTACTTGCCATAGGTGAGAGTGAGTGAGCGATGTGGAGAGGCAGCGGCAAGTGGACACGCCCCGCCAATGCAACGGAAATTGCCTGAAATGTATTTATTTATAGCGCCACCTTAGCCCAGGGCCAAGAATTATATATTGAGGGCAAGGCAATTAACACAATGGTCGATCGATAATTCTGGATGAATGAAAAGCTTTGCGACAGCTTACCCTACTGATGATAGAATCTGGTGAATAATGGTCAAACTTACATATAAAACAAGTAAAAAAGTCAGTCGAGCCCGACTATAGTATTCTCTGTACCAACGAAATTGAATGCTCAGTATGTATTTTGCTGCTGCAGTAGCAGATGATAGCAGAGCTGCTACTGCGCTGCTGCAGCGAACTTTGTTTTGTTCATAGCTTGAGTATCGTTTATCCGATCCTTACGATTCCTTTGGTGGATCGCTTTATAATCTTGATTAGTACATATGTCCAAAAGGAACCAACATTCTATCTATAAAGCTGCGGGAGATATGACATTTTTTGCAATTTGCGGGGGCGGGACTGGGCGTGTCAAAAATTGAAAATAAACTTGATCTGCCTGCAAGTATAAGAAGCATAAGTCCCGTACATGTCAAACCTCTATCACTTACCATCTCTGAGATCTGTTTGTTCATACGGACAGACAGACAGACGGACAGACAGACAGATGGCCATGGCTAGATCGACTAGGCTGTTGATGCTGATCAAGAATATATATACTTTATAAGGTCGGAGATGCTTCCTTTTGGCCGGTCAAGTCCGACAATAATATACCTTCCAAAGTGTTTATATATCTGATCAATTTTAAGTTACATGTGAAGTGCTGCCCATCGCCGTTGCGGCCTGTGCTGCCCAGCATAATTGTTTGTATTCCTTTTAACTTGGCTATTGTTCATCCGATCTTCACCAATTCTTTGCCGGATCGATAAATAATGCTGAATACTTAATATGCGTAGAAGGTAAGAACTATCTATCTTCAAAACTGTCGGAGATGTGACGCTATTTCCAAGTTGTGGGGGCGTGGCAAAAATGGAAAATAAACTTTTTCAAAACAGATACGTGTGTTGAACACGAAAATCGTTTACGCCACTTCAATAAACTGAAAAGTCTTAAATTTTGCGAAAGTGGATAGTAAAAACAGAAATAGCTTTGTATGCTAGAGCTATAGCCATGATAAGAACGACGAATTGGTTAAAAACTCGCAGAACGGTAACTTGCCCAATACGATAGCTTAAGAAAAGGTTGTTAAAGTTAGGTCCCGCTATATTACCAGATGTTTGTATCTTGAAAAACTCGAAAGAATTAAAATAATTTGCCTTAGATGAGGGAGAAGAATACCTAGAACGCTAAAGAAGCTGTTCTTTGTTTACAAACAATTTATTATTGAAAAGATTTGCTAACGATATGACTATATAGACAAAGCAAAGAGAGATTGTAAGATCTAATGTGATTTCACCCAATAGTTCGAGTCACACAGGTGTTTGCTTAAGACTTCCAAATGAGCGCCAACAGTTTTAAGAGTTACTCTCTATTGATGAGGCCCCAAATAATTAGCTTTTTTTCTTCCTCTTGAAAGCGCTCCAACCGAATTTTTAATTTTTTTATACCCGTTACTAGTAGAGTAAAAGGGTATACTGAAGTAGTGCAAATGTATGTAACAGGCAGAAGGAAGCATCTCCGACCCCATAAAGCAGAGATGGGAGATGGGCGCGTCGCGACGTTCACAATGCACTCGAGGGCAGCTCTGCCATAAAGTAAAGGGTGATTTTTTTGCTATTATCTTTTTGGCAACACTGGTTTAAACAGCTCACGCACGTTTCGTACTTTGTTTCACTATCAAACATCTTCAGTTTGGTCTATAATTTAACCATGAATCGTCTTACAAACGAACAACGCTTGCAAATTATTGAATTTTATTATCAAAATGCGTGCTCTGTTAAGAAAGTTCATCGCGCGCTTCTTCCATTTTATGGTCAGTTTAATCGATCCACTGAAGCAGCTATTCGGGCTATTGTGACTAAATTTTGCACCAAATTTACATTGTTGGACATTAATCCACCAGAGTGCGAACTGAAGAAAATATCGCAGCTGTATCGGCCAGTGTTAATGATGACCATTAATTATCGATTCGCCGCCGTTCGCAGCAATTGGGCCTCTGTTACTCAACAACGTGGACAATTTTGCGGAAGGATTTAGGTGTGAAGCCTTTCAAAATACAGCTGGTGCAAGAATTGAAGCCGAACGACCTACCGCAACGTAGAATTTTTGGTGAATAGGCCCTTGGAAAGTTGGCCGAAGATCCACTTTTTTATCGAAAAATTGTGTTTAGCGACGCATTTTTGAATTGTCAATTTTGGAGTAAATATCAGCCAGAAGCATTGCAAGAGCTACCAATGCATCCAGAAAAAGTCACAGTTTGGTGCGGTTTATGGGCTGGTGGCATCATTGGACCGTACTTCTTCAAAGATGATGCGAATCGTAACGTAACTGTGAATGATGAGCGCTACCGTGAGATGATATCTAACTTTTTCTTGCCCAAAATGCAAGAGCTTGACTTGCATGACATGTGGTTTCAACAAGACGGTGCCACATGCCACACAGCACGCGCAACAATGGACTTATTGAGAAGCGAGTTCGGTGAACATTTTATTTCACGTTCGGGACCGGTCAATTGGCCGCCTAGATCGTGCGATTTAACGCCTTTTGACTATTTTTGTGGGGCTATGTAAAAGCTTATGGCTATACAGACAAGCCCGCTTCAATTGACGCATTGGAAGACAACATTGAAGCATTTATTTGTGAGATACCGGCAGAAATGTTGGAAAGAGTATGCCAATATTGGACTAAGCGGATGGACCATTTGAGGCGCAGTCAGGGTCAACATTTGCATGAAATAATCTTCAAACATTAAATTATATGGACCGTACTATCGATTCAAATAAAGATTTCATGCATTTTTCTGAATTTTATGTGTTTTTTTTAAAATATCCAATAGCTCTTAAAAAATCACCCTTTATATATATTCTTGATCAGCATCAACAGCCGAGTCGATATAGCCATGTCTGTCTGTCCGTTGACTCCATCAGTTTTAAAGATATCAAGCTTATATTTTGCAGACCAATATCTACAATCTGTAAAAGTTTCATAAAGATCGGATAACAAAGGGCAGAGTTATAAAGGTTATAAAAACGTTGCCATATGCGTTTTTTCCTCACATAATGTTGAAATGGTTACATTAATGTTAATGCTCTGTTAATTAACATAGGGAAAGGCTATTAAACACTAATTGCCCTGAGTAACGGTTATATCGAAGTCGGGCAGGAACGACTTTATTAATTTATAGGTGTAACATATTAAAGATATTTTGGAATTGGAATCAGGAAGGCACATTGGATTCAGCATTTTCCAACATAAGTGATATTCGACTACAATTTAGAGCATCGGTGGACACTGCATTGCTCTTTTTGCTCTGATCGCTCCCAATAGCTATTGTATGGCTGGTGTCGCCAGGCAGACGCATTAAAAATTGCCTTGTCATCTCACACACTGCAGCCGAGCTCGACGCGAAAACAACAACAAATCTATTGCGAATCGGGGCGACAGAGACGACTGCAAAAACAAATACATGCAGTGTGTGTCTGGTTGGCCGACACGTCAAAAAGGGTTGTTGTTGGACTGCTCTGAAAATCAAATATCGTGCCCACCAATGATTTAGAGAGAAGAGAGTTTTGTTGGCTGAAGTTAACAAAATCATACTATTGATGAAGTCGGTATTTAATAGCACTAATTCTCTATACATAAAAGAGTTTGTTCTGACTAATTCACCTACTGACTTAAGCAAAGTTCACACAGGCAAATAATTTGCCCAAATATCGATAAAAATTTTGCTAAATAGCCATGATGGCAGATCTTGTGTGACTTAAAACTAAATCTATTGTTCCATTTACAAATGATTTGGTCCAATTAGGTCAAAAAGTGCTTTAATTTGGCTTTTGTAGCCAAACCTGTACCGAAATTTGTCCAAATTATTTGCATTTGTGAACTTAGCCTAAGTAACTTACTAACTGACTGAGTGACTGATTGGCAACCTAACCTAATTGCTAAGAAATAGAAGGCACGTGTTTCCATTTGTCGTGAAAATGGAAACAAAGACGAGGTCTTGCTAAATTCTTCAGTTTTTCTTCCACCCGATTCATTTAGAACTCGTTTTGTAAATAACCGTATTTTTCCGATTTCTGAGAATCCGCTCCCAAGGAATATGATCGGAACATTCTGCTTGCAAAAAACTATACTTCATCCTATCGAATTGAAATTCGGTTTCTGAGTTAAGTATGCAAAATAATTTTTTTTGTTATTCCGATGTTGGAAAATCCACTCATAAGTTGTGAATATCTTGGAAAATTCAGCAGTGGAAAAACTATTTTTCATCCAATTGAATTGAAACTCGGTTTCTAAGGATAGTAAGCGATATAATTTGAAATGTTCTTTTCCGATGATTGAGAATCCACCCACTAAAGGTGGGAAAGCTCCCGGAAAATTCAGCATAAAAACAACTATTTTTCAATTGATAAACTTAAAACTCCGTTTCTAAGAAACCAAAGCGATATGATTTGTGATTTAATTTTACGATGTTAAAAAAACCCACCCCAAGGTTTAAGAATTGCCAGATGTAAGGATGTAAGCGATATAATTTGATATGTTTTTTTCCGATGCTCGAAATTTTGCGCTTAGGGTGGGAAAATTTTGCATGAAAATTACTATTTTCACCCGATTCACTAGAAACTCAGTTTGTAAGGAAAGTATTCGAAATACTTTGATATGTAATTTTCCGATGTCAGAAAATCCTCCCCCAGGTGGGAAATTTATCAGCATGGAAACACTGCTTTTCCTCCGATTAACTTAAATCTCGAAAATAATTTTCCAATCAAATCTCTTCCAAAGGAAAGAAAAAGGGAGCGAGGGTGAAAAACTTCCTGCCAATTTTTATGATGCGAAGCGCGTCGTATCTTTTAGTTTATTGTAGGGAAACGATTTCAGCTGACGTATCTGTTTTTGAAATCGACCATCATGTCTGTTTTTTTTGGTTATTTATGCTTAAAATTGCCTAAGAAATTGTACTAATTACAAAAAGTATACTTCTGTTGCTGCAATGTTGCTTGGATCAGTTGATTACTTATAATTCCAGATAATTATGCTATCTCGACTTCAGTTATTTCCTTAAAACCCAAGCTCTGTGCTTTTTCGCATTCATTAAATTCACAATTTAAAATCTTAATCCACATCCATGCATCATTCATGCGATTAACATTTCTGATCGTCATCAAATATGCCACAAATCCAATGCCAAAATTTATAAATTAATGTTTTAATTTCACGCTCAAGTTAACATTTAATATTTTGAAATGAGGTTTGGGATTGGTTTGTTGACTTTTCTTCAGGTGAGTGCAACCATAACTGACAGAGACAGTGGCTTGGTTTCACTTATCAAATTTACAACTTCTGACATCATACAAACACGGTATTTGCCCATGAAGAACTAAAGGAGAAAATGTTTCGACCCTCAAGTCCAATGATTACAAGCTGCTCAACCACAGCACCCCCAACCAAACCACCTACCCACCATTAGCAACAGGAAGAAGAGCTGCGAAATATTCAAACCTGTGCCGCCTGAATAAGCCCACCCACACCTTCCCACCAAAAAGTTCTCCACTCGACCCGGACCCGCTGCTGCTGGCTCCTTTGGCACGTCTCTGAAGTTGAGTTGAGTTTCATTTTGCCTTTTGTTGCGCTCGACTTGAGCACAAATACCGGAAATTGTTGTCAAGATAATTATTGTTATTTGTTTTTCAACAGAGGCACAAATAAAGCAACAACAACGACGACACAGCAATGGAGCCCAGGGGCTGCTTCCTGGCTGGGGGTATGTTCATCAATCTGGCAAAAAACATCAACATTCGCCCGCCCTTGACGGTGAAGTGTGCTGCGGGTATGGGCTGTGGGGTGGGCGAAGCAGCTTGTTTCTGTGGCTTTGGCTCGGTGAGTATTAAAGAGCCAAATTGCTCATCGTATCCTTGGCCCGGCCTGACGTGTAATTTGCGGTTATGCAACGGGCAGTGATAGTGGCAGGCATCTTTACCTGCAACCAGCACTTGGAAGCGATGTGGAGAGCTGCGGTTGCCATCAAACTTTAAGAGTTCACGAAGCTCTTGATTGATTCTGCTTGAAAATTTCATAACTAAAGCAAAAATATTTACCTTTTGACAACTTGAGCATGATGCACTCTGCCAGGACACCAGGACACGAGACCAAAAGGGGACTTCATCGTTGGTAGTTTCAAGTGCTGGGCGAGGGAAAGCTTCATTTACATGCTTCACAATTTGTTATTGTTTTCGTCAATCACAAAGCCTCCGCACGGCTTTTGTGCTTGAAATTTGAGCAGCCATCAAGAGCGAATGGTCCATTGGGAGGAGAATGTAAAATGATATGGCCATTTTTCGACAGTTGAAGTTTTACGACATTTAATTAACCTTTAGTTTACCTATGTACACTGGAAAAAAACAGTTTTAATTTTGTTCTCAAAATAATGCCAAATATCTTACATTGGACAACTTAAACTTAAAATGAGAACTTTATACCTGGATCAAAAAAGTTCGTTTTTAATTTTGATTTATTTTCTGAGTGCATGTTTTGCAAGCGCAACATACGCTCCATAGCAGCAACATCAAGATTTGGTGGCAAGCCACCAAACCAAAATTAAACTTTAGTAATTAGCAAAAGGAGTTAACTGATTTTACACACAGGCCAACTGCACGGCAACTGCAAATGAAGCACAACGAAAAACGGAATGTAATGAGGCGGCAAAATAAAAAGGATTCAAACAACAAAAGTCACAGCATTTAGCGCATTGCGGAGGATCGCATCGCGGCCATTACCGTCTAGATGAAAATATAACGGAATTAAATTAATTACAATCATTATCGCCTGGTGCACACCTGGCCCGGGGAGTGTGTAGTACTTCCATCCACAATGCATTAGGTTTAAGCAGTTGGCAGTCGGACTAACCAGATAACTTTGGTTTTTTTATTTGCTTCTTTCAGCAATTGGAACTTTGTTTGGCAGAAAAGTAATTAAGCTCAGATATTTAATTAATATTTGCTGGTAAATGGAAAGGGATTCACTCGATGAACATGTTGTAACTAAAAAATTTGTGGACTACTTTTATTTCTTTTCAAAGTATACATAAAGTAGTTTTGCCTTGAAGCATCCAATTTTCACTAAAGGAATAAAGGCCAATAATTTGACTAACTGACATTTGACAAACGACTTCAACTAGAGAGCTAGCATTTTAGAAATCGATCCCGAAACGGTGCCTTAAGTCAGTAGAGATAAGAAAATCTTCGCTCAAGATTATATTCTCAATTTATATCTCCCACAAGGCAGTGTGTTGGGTCCCATACTCTACATCATATTCACAGCAGATCTACCAGTTCTACAATACCAGAGGCTTACAGTTGCTACATATGCAGATGACACTGCATACATGGCAGTTTCGAAGAACCCGCCCACGGCCTCAAACATACTGCAGAAACAGCTAGACCTATTTGGCAGATGGCTCTCCAGATGGAACATTATGGTAAATCCTGAAAAGTCCTCTCACATCACCTTTACCAACAGAAGAAACAATTGCCCCCCAGTCACCCTAAATAACACTGCAATTCCACATCATGAAACGGTTAAATACCTAGGGCTAAAACTCGATAGAAGACTAAATTGGCGAAAGAATATTGACAAGAAAAAGGAGCAGCTCAACATCAAGCTGCGTCAAATGTATTGGCTCATCGGACAACATTCTAAGCTCAAAACTAAAAACAAAGTTCTTCTATACAAGGCCATACTGAAACCAGTCTGGACTTACTGCATCCAGCTGTGGGGCACAGCCTCAGTGAGCAACATTAAAGTGATCCAGAGGTTCCAGAGTAAGGTCCTGAGAATAGTGACTGGAGCACACTACCTAACCACAAATGAGGAACTGCACAGGGAGCTCAAAATCCCTTGGGTGGCAGAAGAAATTCAAAGGTTCAGTCAAAAATACACACAGCGGCTGTGTAACCACCCTAACAATTTGGCCATCAATTTCCTAGACAATAGCCTTACGAGAAAACGTCTGAAGAGATTTCACCCACTCGACTCGCCATTTCGAGTTCCAGGCTAAAGATCACGAGACCCCCCCCCTTCCCTTTATCCACCCACCCTACTATATATCCCATCCCACACTCACACATTCATGTAACAATACTGTCAAAAATTAAAAACCAAATTTGTATGTCAATGTTACACCAAAAAATTTAATGATTGTCCCCGGACAGATTTATAATAAAGATTCATAGAAAAAAAAAATTTTTTTATCTAAATTCATCTCGCTTGGATAAAAATCGGTAGTTCTCGCCTTTAAACTGAAACAATGGGCGTGTTCACCAGCACACACCACTCATCTAACATAAATCAACAATCACAAAAAAAGTGTTTGGCTGCTGGTGAACGGTTTTTGATAGAATCGATATTTTTTATTGGCGGAAGTTTTGAACTTTTGACCGCAAATAAAAAATATATTAAAATATGAATAACATCAAGTACAATCCATTACATTGGATGTGACTGTCGTCAAAAACGCCGATATGGCGAAATTTCGACCTCTTCGGTGGCGACTTGGTTGTCTCTGGTTGTCCCATATTGGCTACTTGTAAGCGAAGTGAAGAACTCCTTGCAGATGACCTCTATTGAGGAGTTTCATGCGGCCAGGTTTGAGGAATCAACTATACTCGGAGGAAAGCTCTCTCCCAACCGATTTGGATGAGATGCAGAGCACGAACACTCGAGACCATTGTTTGCGGGAGGACCCAAGATTGTGCTGCATCGTCTATGCATTGCGCTGAGAGCTTATATAGTGCACATGCTGCAGGAGGATTGGCCGCGTGCCATTGAGGTGATCAACAAGTTCCAGCAGCAGCGTATACCAAATGTCAGTGAAGATGTGCAGCTTTGGATCATGCTAGAGGTGCTGCAGGCCAAACCGGAGGAAGCACAAGTCATTCACACCTCGGTGAAGTGAGTCATCTTTAGGGCAGAGCTGGGCAAGCGGGTGCCGGTGGTGTGGCAGACATGCGAGACGTATTTAAAGCTGCAAATGGGACGCGGTGTGCGTGGGTGTGGGCACCTGGATTAAGTACATTGGATACTCAATTAACGCCAGTTTTGGTATGTCGAAACGGTCACCTACTGATGAGAAGGACTCCCGTTTTGCCAACATCCAAACTGCAAAAAGCAAACACGATTCCTTGCCCATTTTTTTAATTTTTACAAAATTAATTCTTTGTTCAAAGAAATACTTTGATGGATTTACATCTAACTAGCACAATCTAACAAAATTAGTCGATTTTCGGTCATCGATTTATGCTGGTGAACGCAACCAATATTTTTGGTGCGCTAATCAACAAATTTTAAGTCAGAGGTCCAAGAAACAAGTTAATATATGAATTCTTTACTGATATATATGAGTTCTTTACTTCGGAAGGGAAGAATTCGGCTTGAGATCATCCAAAGATGATGCCATTTCTGCAATTTCTCGGACTTTGTCTGCCGGAATCACATCTTTGTACTGATTACTAATGGCTTTTATGGCTTTCATTTGGCTGAGGTATCGGGCATACATGCCTTGTAGCTGAGCGACTTCGGTGCTTAATTCTTTGTAAAGATTCGACGCGTTTTCCACTTCAGCCTGTGTGGGCTCAGCATCCGTGGAATGATGCTGAGCAGTTGCAAAGTCGCTTTCTGGAACGTTTGATTCCATATTTCGATATGCTTGACAAAATAAATTTGAATTTTAATGCTGACTCTAGCAGTTTTTGGAGTATAATAAAATTAACCAAGTTTCAGGGCCAAGTTATGATACAGTCTAAAAAGACAGCAAAACAGAGGCCCGCTAAGCTGTTGTTTACATTTTGAGTTTAAATCAGAGGTGGGCAACGGATGTCTCGTACCGTTATTCTGCCTTAAGAGCAATGAGCTGGAAAAGTCTCCACAACCTTAGTGTGCCAACAACAAAATTAGGGCACACGCAAGTGATTGGAAAAGTACTCATTTTTATTTTCTCTACCAGAGGTATACGGAGTATATTAAGTTTGTGCAAAAGTATGAAACAGCCAGAAGGAAGCATTTCCGACCCTATAAAGTACATATATTCTTGATCAGCATCAACAGGTGAGTCGATCTAGCCATATCCGGTTGTCCGTCCGTCTGTCTGTCTGAATGTCTGTCTGTCCGTCTGTCCGTCTGACCGTCTGTCCCCGTCTGTCCTTCTGAACAAAAAGATCTCAGAGATGGTAAGAGACAGAGGTTAGACATGTATGGGACATATGCTTCTTACACTTGCAGGCAGATCAAGTTAATTTTAAATTTTCGCCACGCCTCCTCCCGCCCCCGCTAATTGGAAAAAAAGTCATATCTTCCACAGTTTTAAAGATAGAAGGATTGTACCTTCTGGACATACTTAGTAATCAAAATTATTTATCGATCCGCCAAAGGAATAGTAAAGATCGGATGAACGGTTGTCGAGTTATAAGGAAAACAAAGAATTATATAGTCGGGCTTGACCGACTATCTTTCTTGTTTTTTTTTAATTTTTGTTTGCGCAATTTTATTAATGTTGGCAAAATGGTTACAAATTTAATCGATTCAGCAAATTCAAAGAATAGAAATCTTTTATTTCTTCAGTTATCGGTAAATATACTGTGCACTGGAAACAAAGCGAGCGGCAAAGCGCTTTGGTGCCAAAAGTTTTGTGAGTTTTTTTGTAAGGAGTTTTTTGTTTTGGCACCTCCTTTGTCCTTTGTAGCTTAGTATACAGTTTACCCCCGTTTGTATGCAATTACGCACTCAAACATTTTTGTCACCTTTTTAGCAGCGGGGAATTAATCTCTCAAACTAACACGTTAAGGCCAATGGGTGACACACACACTCTTGTGTGTTTCTGTCTTCGTTGACGGTGTCTTTTATTTTTGGAATTCCCAAGCAGTTATAGTGCAGCGGGCCTGGACAGACGGCTGCTGGACTGATACTGAACAGTCAAAGATCGCTGATGAAAGACCTGTGGTGTGTTTTGGAACATCTGTAAGATCTACCAGCTTCCTTTGTGGTATCGTTTGCCCCTGTTTAAAAGTTATGCGAAAGCATATTATGACCTCGAGCCAAGTTAAAATTGCAGTTTTGTTAATTTTTTTAGGAAAATGATAAAAAATTAAAGCAAAATTTTGCTTGTTTTGGTGCTTACCATCAGCGGATATAAGCGGATCCGATTTAAAGTGAAATGTTGGGAGAAAATTGTAAAAAAGAAGACATGCGGAGTATTACATTAAGATCATTTCGAATTATTTATTTATGTCAAATCAAACGCTTAAACGCCGGAGTTGTCTCGTATCCATTGCCTGAAGCTGGTAACACGGGCGAAGCCAGCTGGGTAGCCGTTGGTACAGCCAGATGCAGAAACGAATGAGCTAATACCAACCAGTGTTTTGTCTGATGATAGAACCAATGGACCGCCCGAGTCACCGCCGCAAGTGGACTTTCCATTTTGAGTAGACATGCAGATGTTGGAGCCCTGGACAGTGGAGCCAAAGGAGCTAGCGCAGGCAGCGTTGGTGATGACGGTGCTGGTGATATATTGCAGGTTCGTGGCCATACCGCTAAAGTCACTCGTTTTGACCCCAGCCAGAGGCGATAACTGATAAACCAGCATAGGTGGGGTAAGAGTTGGCTAATGCGGGAAGCTCAACATTCCTGATCAAGCTAGTGTAGTTGGTGTAAGGGATCTTGATCAAAGCGATATCGTTGAGCAACGTGGCGCTGTTAAAACCAGTGTGCTCTTTGACATCGGAACTGCCTACTAAATATGTGACCTGGGGGGAGGTGCGCTGTGTGGCACCCAAGGACACTTCGAATGTTGAGAGCCTGTCAGTGAAGAAAATGTGTAGGATATGACAAAACAAGATGAATCTTTAAGCTTACTCCCGGGTTCAGTGAGCAGCAGCTGGTGCTCGGGGAAGGCCAAAGCGGCCGGCATAGGGCATTTTATAGCTCTCAGTTTTTGTCTAAATATAGGCCTGTCCAGATAAGGTTTTATCATGTCATTGATTACACTAGCCTCTTTACTAGCCCAGTTGATTTGTCCAAATGATATGGTACTTAAATTCTTAGTTTGTTTGACGAAATAATCTAGATATCCATAGAAAAACGTGCACAACGTACTTTTTTTTATGTTTGGGAATAAGAAAAAATCGTTGGGTGCTAAATCAGGGCGGTCAAAAAGTCGTTTGTGTGACGTCACTTGAGAGATCGCATTGCCATGATGGAGAATGATTCGTCTTCGGCGGTTGGTTTTGCTAATTTCTACGATGACTACTTATATCGGAACAGAGTTAGTACAATCTAAAGACCTGCTTGAGTAAGTAAAAGTGTTACATGTTTGCCATCGCCGAGTATGAGTAAAAACGAGAGCGTAAGTTAAAGTCGGGTCCTGCCCGACTTCGATATACCCGCTACTCAGGGAAATTAATGTTGTATAGCCTTTCACTATAACAGTTAACAGAGCATTAACATTAATGAAAACATTTCAACATTATGTAAGCAAATAGCGCATGCGGCGCCAAAAAGTGCGCACTGTTATTATAACTCTGTCATTTTTTATCCGATCTTAATTATATATATTGGGCACATACACTACACTGCAAAAGATGAGCTTGATATCTTCAAAATCGTAGGAGTTATTCAACATTTTCAACTGTGGGGGCGGGAGAGGGCGCTGCCAACATTTGAAGTAAACTTGATCTGCGTAGGGACAATGTCGAATAACTCCTACGACTCTAGCTCTTCTAGTCTCCGAGATCTTGGTGATCATACTGACAGACGGACTGACGGACATTGCTATATCGACTCGGCTGTTAATGCTGATCAAGAATATATATACTTTATGGGGTCGGAGATGCTTCCTTCTGCCATTTACATACATTTGCACGACTTTAGTATACCCTTTTTACTCTTCGAGTAACGGGTATATAAATTATCCGACTACCTACCTGTCAAACAGGCCTCGTAGGCATCGTGGCATCGTAGGAATCGTAAGCGTTATAATAAACAAGTAAGGGAGCTGTATTCGTGTGCCCCGACTACAAAATACCCTGTTCCCTTGACTTCTTGTGTTTTCATACACATAAACACACTCACACATGCACACACACAGTCTAACATACGCACTCTCGCACCTGCGCGTGCGGTAACTGACAACAAGCAAAATTGATTCGTATATAGCTTCGGTATTTTTTGTCCGAAAAAATCAAATATTTTTTTTATTTATATTTTACTTAACATTTCGAAAGTCCAAATTGATTTATGTACCCTTGCAGAGGATATATTAAACTTGTCCAGATGTTTATAACAAACAGAAGGAAGCATTTCCGACAACATAAAGTATATTTATTGTTGATCAGCATGGCAAGCTGAGTTCATTTAGCCCTGCCCGTCCGTCTGTTTCTAGGCTATCTCCTTCGTCAGTTTCAAAGCTATCTTAATAAAATTTTGCACAAAGTCTTTAGTAAAAAAATAGGGGAAAGTTAACTTCGGCTCGTCCGAAGTTTTGTATACCCTTGCAGTTTGTTTTTCTAAATAAGACTACTTTTCGGACCTTACTTTTCCATGGGAGCTATACTATATAGAAGTCTGATTTCGACCAAATTTAGTGGAATCATGGAAAATTTTTCTCACTATAACTTCTTTTTCGACCGATTATACTTACTGCAGCTATATGCTACAGTCATCCGATTTTGACAAAACTTTGTAGAATTGTGTAAAAATATATAAAATAAGTGGTTGCCAATGATAAGGACGTTTTCATTAGAAACAAAAAAGTTTTTCTCACTAGAACTAGTTTTTCGACCGATCGTTCCTATGGCAGAAGTCTAATGCTATATGCTATGGTCTTCCGATTTCGACCAAACTTTGTAGAATTGTCTAAAAGTACATAAATTAAGTGTATGCCAATGATAAGGACGTTTTCATTAAAAACAAAAAAGTTTTTCTCACTAGAACTAGTTTTTCGACCGATCGTTCCTATGGCAGCTATATGCTATGGTCAACCGATTTCGACCAAACTAAGTGAAATCTTGGGAAAGGATAGTAAACTAAGAAATACGTACTTTGGAGGCGTTTTCATTAAAAACAAAAAAGTTTTTCACTAAGACTAGTTTTTCGACCGATCGTTCCTATGGCAGCTATATGCTATAGTTATCCGATCCGGCCGGTTCCGACAAATGTGCAGCGTATATGTACCAGAAGACTTCGTGCGAAGTTTGGTGAGGATAGTTTTCAAACTGACGGAGTAGATAGTATAGAAACAGACAGACGGACGGACGGACGGACAGGTCTAAATCAACTCAGCTCGTCATGCTGATCAAGAATATATATACTTTATGTGGTCGGAGATGCTTCCTTCAATGCGTTACAAACATCCGCACAATTTTATAATACCCTCAGCAAGGGTATAAAAACGCTGCCTTTTTTCGGAACCGGATCGGATGACTACAGCATTTAGCTGTGTTAGAAACGATCAGTCGGAAAACTAGTTTTAGTAAGAAAAACTTTTTTGGTTTTCAACAGAAACATCTCCAAATTTCGTATTTATAAGTTTGCTATCCTTTTCCACCCCCCCCCTCCCTCTCCCCCCCCCCCCCTTCCCCATACTCCACCCCGCGGAGGATTAGTACCCATAATAAAGTAATTTCGGAAAAGTGTAATGTAAAATGGCTTGACACAGCCCCAAAGAGACAAAGCCGAGCCTCTCTCATTCTCTTGGCTTGTCCACCAGTGTTGCCATTTTAGCTATTTAGTTGCTAGATCTAGCATTTTTGAAAGAGGAAATGCTTGTACATTTTTGGAAATGTTATTAGCTATAAATCTAGCAACTTTAAAATTATGTTTAGCTATTTCTAGCAATTTTTAAATTTTTAAGACGAAGTGCGAAATAGCGCCTATTAAATTGGCTTGAAACCTTTGCTATAGAACCTTAGTAAAAAGTCTCAGAAGTGAATTTCGGAGTGATAATTATATAATTTAAGGCATAATCATTATAAATTGCTTTAGTTTATGAGTGATTTCGGTAGAAATTTATGATTTAGTACTTCAATTTATGGCTAAAAAGCGTTCATGACCGATGAGCAAGTAAGTGAAGCCATGTTTTTAAAACCAATTTTTCAAATCAGCGCTAATTTCAGTACTGATTTTATCCTTTCAGCTTTCGATGTACCTAGATTTGGGTTCGGCACGGACTCCAAAAAAAAGGGAGATTGTGAACTCATTGTGGGACTCTGTCCTTTTTGAAGAATTTGTTAAGCACCTTAAAAAGTTTTCAAAAACTCCAAAATAATTCCTTCGATACACCGCGAATTATGAAAAATTTTCATGCAAAAAATTCGCGGCTGTCATTCATGGTTTTTTATAAAATGAATATTGAAGTTTGCTAATGCAGTACTGAAATTATGTATGTGCTTTACTATACTTGACAATTACCTTAATTTTTTAAGGGGGGATATACATGTAAATCGTAATTTTTTGACCAAATTTTTTTTTGCTTTAAAAAATAGTTTATCATCTGGAGAATATGCTGTGAAAATTTTAAATTTGAATTCGAGCTCTAAGTGGCTCAGATCAAGCATTTAAGCGAGGAACTAAAACTGGCTTCGAGCGTAGAGCGCGAAGGTACGAGTAAACGGCTTTTCCTCCACTTTACACTTTACATACCGGAGTGAATCAAAGCTTATTCTTTTTTAAATTCTCTCTTATTTGAACCTACATGTTTGTACAAATAATCTTTTTTATTATTTTTCAAGGGGGTAGGAAATGAAATCTTCTTTCATGTGAATTACCACTTTTTGTTCAAAACTGTATTTAATTTTTATGCCATCATTTCTTTCAGGGGTTTTAGGTTCAAATAGAAGATAAACTTAAAATAAAAACAAATAGTTTTTGTTTTTTGATTTCAGACACGAATTACGAGCTCTAGCCTGTCCATAACCGGGAGACTCAAAGATCGAGACGCTGTGGCACATACTCCATAAGTCCGCCATTTTGTAAAATTTTTTTATGAAAAAATTTGTGTAACATCTTTTATACCACCTTTAAATACATCCGCAGTGCCACGATGATTGCTTGATTATTTCCTTTAAAAAAATCATGAAAAATACCTCTATTTTAACAGTTTACATTTATATCCCCCTTAAGTTATTGTTAGATTTTAGTCTATTTCTAACAATTTTTTTACGCAAATTTATCAGCTTTTAGAACCCTTATTTTGGCAACACTGTTAAAGAGCGGCATGCAGACCTCACTTAAAGTATTTTTGTATTCGTAACTCATTACAAAATAATTTTTTACAAGTATCTGTAAGATTTCAGTCCGAAAACAACAGTTTTTTAAGTTTTCATTTTTAATTAGTAACGAGTTTTCATCTTTAGCTATTTATTTTAGCATTTTTTAAATTTTTATCTATTTTAGCAACTTTTGAACCTCATGTTCTGGCAACACTGTTGTGCACTTCTAATTTTCGCACAAGAGAAAAGGGAACTACAGCTTATCGCAGAATTCGAACGGCAGTTTGAGAAGCTTTTGCATGGCTAATTACTACAGAGCTGGCGTCAACAGCAGATATGGGTGACCGGGTGTAAAGTCTATTTAAAGAAAAACTTTTCATTAGATGTTCCGAGGCGAGATCGAACCCACGACCTCTTGCTCAGCGGTCGATCACACTAGCCGCTGAGTCACCCGGCCACGGATAAGTAGTCTTAAGCAAATTTCACACATTCAAATAATATAAAAAATTTCTGTTCAAATTGGGCTATATAAGCCTAAATAGTGTACTTTTGGGACATTTTAGAGAAAATTATTTGTAATTGGAACCATTGCTTTAATTTTAAGTCATACAACATCTTCCATCATGGCTATTTAGCAAAATTTTCATCGAAATTTGGGCAAATTATTTGCCTGTGTGAACTTAGCTTTAGTAAGAAAAAATGGGGGAAGTTGAATTTTACTCTGCCGAAGTTTTGTATACCCTTGCAGCCTCCATTGAAAAAACAAGAAAAAAAGTCGGTCAAGCCCGCTTATAACATACTCTGTGAAGTGCTGCCCGTCAACGTTGCGAACGGTGCTGCCCATAATTGTTTGTTTTCCTTATAACTCGACAACAGTTCATCCGATCTTTACCATTCCTTTGGCGGATCGAAAAATAATCTTGATTTCAAAATATGAATAATACTGACGGAGATATGACGTTTTTTCTAAATTGCGGGGGCGGGAGGGGGCGTGGCAAAAATTGTAAACAAACTTGATCTGCCTGCAAGTACAAGAAATTTTTGTCCCATACACGTCGAACCTCTATCTCTTACCATCTCTGAGATCTGTTTGTTCATACGAACAGACGGACAGACAGACAGACGGACATGGCTAGGTCGACTCGCCTGTTGATGCTGATCCAGAAAATATTTACTTTACAGGGTCGGAAATGATTCTTTCTGGCTGTTTCATACTTTTGCAAAAACTTAATAATCTCTGTGTACCTCTCGTACAGAGTATAAAAAGTTTTTCTAACAAAGCCTACTTTTCGGACTTTACTTTTCTAAGGGATCTATACTATTTAGATGTCCGACTTCAACCAAAACTTAGTGGAATCATTGAAAAGCATAATAAAAAAACAAGTACGAAATTTGGAGACGATTCCATTTAAAACAAAAAAGTTTTCTCACAAGATCTCCTTTTTCGACCGATCATTCGTACTGCAGCTATATGTTGTAGTCATCAGATCTTGACAAAATTTTGTAGAATTGTGCAAAAGAATATAAAATAAGTATACGACAAAGATAAGGATGTTTCCATTGAGAACCCACTAGAACTAGTTTTTCGACCAATCGTTCCTATGGCAGCCTTATGCTATAGCCGATTTTGATAAAACTTTGTCGAACTGTGTGCAAGCATACCAAATAAATAAATACCAATTTGAAAAACATTTCCATTGAAAACAAAAATGTTTTTCTATCTATGACATATTTTCATACCTTACTTTTCTATTGGAGCTATACCACATATGAGAATTTCCACAGCACGCACGCGACAGTCGTACGAATTTATTAACCTTCATCATAAAGAAAAACAGAGAAAAATTGTAACATAAATTTGTCCATATTGGTTTGTAAATAGTATTTTAGTGGCACTATTTTTAATATATAAGCTGGAAGCTGTAGAAAGAGAAGGTCCCAAGATTCTAGCAGACAAAAAGTAATACGTTATGTGACAGAATATTGCTTTTTGGCTTTCATAAAAACTCAAAAATCTGCTAAACCCGTTCGAGTTTCTTAATACAACTAATTTAAGTACGATCTGCAATCATGTTACTATATATTAAGAGAAGATTCGTTGAAAAATAAATGTTGGTGTGTGTGTTTTTGTTGTCAATGGAAACGACTCCAATCTTCGAATTTCTCAGTTTCATATCCTTTCCCATGATTCCACTAAGTTTGGTCAAAATCGGAAAATTTTTGTCCTTAAAATTGGCACTTATTATGACTTTTTCATATACAAAGGGTTTCAAGCAGCCCAACTATCTGTGAAGGAGGAGTACGAACTATCCTCAGATCATCTTCCTATTCTGGCTACTATCCACACGTCCCCACAAAGAATCCCCAAGAGGCAATTCTTATTCCCATCTGGATCCAACATCCAAACCTTCCGAACCGAGTTGGCGAATGTCGAAGATGCTGTTGCTATCTTCCTAAATAAAGTACAACAAGCTGCCCTGAAGGCTACTCCCCCCACTGGCCAAACTTATCTACCCGGAGGACTCTCTACTGGTCTCAACCCTGCTGCTGAGGAGTTGCTTTATTTTAAAAAGCGGCTACGGAGAGAGTATATCCGCACAAATGACCCCCGGATTCACAGAATATACCGCAGAGTTGCCAACAGAGTAAGGAAGGTCCTTGCCACAGTCAGGCGTGAGGCGACAGACCAAATGTTGGAAAAAGCTAATGCGGATGAAAGCTCGAAGTTTGCGCTTTGGAAGCTCACCAAACGGTTCAAGCGGCAAGTTGCGCCAAAGTTCCCAGTTCCACGTCCTGATGGTTCCTGGACAAAATCACCACAGGACCGAGTGGAAGCCTTTGCCCTCAACTTAGAAGAGCGGATCCAGCCATTTGAAACATTCTCGCCCCGCCGGAACCAATTAGTCTCAGCAACATTGATAACATTGACAACAGGACAATGAAGCTCCTGCCAGACAAAGCCATATTGTTCTTGGTGCTCATCTTAAGCGCGGCTCTGAGACTAAGCCATTTTCCATCTCCCTGGAAGAAAGCCAGAATTGTTCTCTTTCACAAGAATGGAAAACCACCATCCTGCCTTGATTCCTACCGGCCGATTAGCCTACTATCCATCCTTGGAAAGATCTTCGAGCGCTGTATCCTTCGAAGAATGCTTGATATTCGATCTTGATATTCGATAAACTTCTTCCGCCCCAACTGTACCTTCTAATCAAGAGCTTCCTGACGGACAGAGCTTTTGAGGTTGCACAGAACGGAGCGGCATCCCAAACAAGAACAATTCGGGCTGGTGTACCGCAGGGTAGCGTATTGGGTCCTACGCTATACTCCCTACTCACTCACGATATGCCCAGAGCCTGTAGCGTTCCGCTTGAAAACCCCGAAGATCTTCTAATTGCAACATTTGCTGATGACACGGCCATACTTGCTCGCAACAAATGCATATACTCAGCCACAGATGCCCTTCAAGAGTACTTGAATAGGTTTAGCAATTGGGCCGATAGATGGAATATTGCCATAAACACGGACAAGTGCGCTTCGGTGACTTATTTCACCCGTCGTGACATCTGCCCGGGAGTATTCTTGCACGGTCAGCTTATGGAGCATAAAGCAGCCCATAAATACCTTGGGGTGACACTGGACAGAAGACTGACCTTTGGACAACATGTCACGACAACAGATCAAGCAGTGGCTGCCAAAGCACTGCGCATGGGGTGGCTCCTGAACTCCAACAACAAATTGTCACTCAGGAACAAAGTCCTAATCTACAAGGCTATTCTGACTCCGGTATGGAGATATGGCCTACAAATTTAAGGAATCGCTGCGAAGTCTCACCTGAGTAAGATTAGAGTGGTCCAGGCGAAAATCCTTAGACGCATTACGGGAGCTGAATGGTACCTGAGAACCAGGGATATTGAAAAGGACCTTGGAGTTCCCATGGTTGGGGATGTTATCAACAAACAGGCCGCCACTTACCTTGACAAGCTATTTCACCACCCCAACAAACTGGCTTAAAACTTGTTAGGAAAACGGAGAATCCAAGGTGTACGTCAAAGAAGAAGGTTAAAGAGAGTCTTACCCAAGGACCCGAACTCACGGCGACTCTAGCAGGACACCATTTACATCAAATTCTCACACTTTCTCACTTAATACCTACATTAAAACACTTTTACATTATCGGTAAGCCCAAATGGACACTGCCAAGTACTGATAAAGCACAATATCACACTAGTTTAAGCGGCCAAAAAGGGTAGCAGAAGGCTAGTTACCAATAAATGTAATCTTAAAAAAAAAAAAAAAAAAAAAGAGTCTAGATTATCGTACAAGATGAGACATGTCATGTCTGGGAAACCTTAACCTGCCTGGGTCCATATGTTCATATCAATTGTTGTTGTTTTCTTGAGGATAATTGAATTATAATCCCTCCCCGACCTTAAGACGGCAAAACAAGCACTCTGACCGAAATCAAATCAGGTCGTTAAAACGCCATATGCACACACTTAAATCTTTAAAAAAAACTACGGCGATAATGTGATTTGAACCAACACCCCATTACTTATTGTTCTTTTTTATTTATTTTCTTAAAATTGATTGTTGTTCTTGAATCATTTTCATTAACTAAAATTTTTTTAAAACCGATAAGATCGAAGTTAACAACAATATTGTATGTACATTTACCAAAGGCGAACTTTGCATTTTGAGTCACCGCAAACTACTAAACAATTTGTATTTATGAATTTTCTGTTGCTGGCAACAACAAACTTTGCATAGTGCACAGCTGGACAGAAATCAAGCAGCATGGAAACTTCCTTTTTCATCAAGTGTCAGCTGCACTCTGAAGAAATGTCAACTGAAAAGGAAGCGCATTGAGCGACCGCCTCTCACCACTGGGCGGAAATTGACTCGGAAAAGGGCCGGTACGTTTTTCGTAGTCGATCGAACCGCAATTATTGTTATGGAATTTCATTTACACTTTTCCATACTCTTTAAAAAAACAAAAAAAAGTGTATTAAGCAGGGTTGCAAACCCAAACTAGTAAGGGAGCTGTAGTCGTGTGCCCCGACTCCAAAATACCCTGTTTCGTTGATTTCGTGTGCTTTCATTTACATACACACACACTCGCACATACATACACACTCCAACATACACACAATCGCACGCGCGCACGCGCTAACTGACAATGCTAGACCCCTCTCTCTCCTTCAAGCAAAATTGAATTTGATACGAATCGTACATGCAAAAATTTGTGGCTGTATCTTTTTTAGTTTCCGAGATCGACGCGTTCATACGGACAGACGGTTGGCATGATGGACGGACAAAGAACCTGCAAATGTGACGAAATTAATCCGGTGCTAGAATGTTGACTCGGCATACGGAGAAGCTAACGGACCGAAGCAACGTTTATTGTGGTACAAAATGTTCTAAAACCAGACTTATAGACGAAGCAATCTCTCAATGAGCGCCGCCGACCGACCGACCTATGTACATCTCTAGGTGCGACGCACAGGAGAACGTAAAAAATACCGTTGATGCGGCGCAAGAACCGCAGAAACGCAGATTTGTGAAGAACAAAAATTGCTTTACCACATAAACCGACTTTTTGGCCAAAAAATTTTTAACCACCGTTTCCTTCCTTTTTTCTTTGAAGACGACTACACGCAGGAGACATCGAAAGACCTGTTTTTTTACATAGCAATTAATATTTTTGCACAATTTTTATTTTCTTCAGTACACATGATCCCCTTTTCCCATTTTTAATGGGAACAGGGTATAAACAAATTTTCGGAGCTCCGGCTAGCGGGCTGAAACCCAAAATTTTTCAAAGGTTCGGAAATTTGAGGTTCAAGGTTTTTGGGCGACAGTTTCGGTTTGAACCTTGGTTCACACAATATTCATAAAAAAATAATAAATTTATATAGTAATCTATTTTATCTCATGTGTTCTTAAATCAGCTTTCGTCCTAATCCTTGCACAAGTCGTATGGGAATTGGGTCGGAAGCGATTTAAAGAACTCATGGGAATATTCAAAAGTATATTACTGTTATAAAATTCCATTTTGTAGTCTACATAAGAAAAATATTGCCAGTGTCATGTTAAGCTCTTGTTTTTTTGAATAATTTTATAAGCCCTGGGGTAGAGGATCTTTAAAAACATAGGCTATTATGGTCTATCGGCGGTCTTCCAGAAATCTCTAGAGATTTTCGTATAAACGGTTTCATTGCGAATTGCTGCTGATGGCCTTTACATGTGAAGCGTCTCCAAAATGCCTGGCTATTAGATTAGATGGCTAAAGTTGAGAGATTTGAAACTGACTGCTTAGCACCAAGTACATTTCAAGCGTACAGTTTTCCTTTCCTATAATCTAGTAGGCGACATTATTTATGACACTTTACATATCCAATCGTTTATACGAAAATCTCTAGAGATATTTGGAACACATCCGTATAGTTATTTCTGAAAAAACATCTAGAATTGTTTATCTTTCCTGCCGATGAAAAAATTAGTCCGCCAAAACCGACCAAATGACAGAAGATTCATGTTTTGATTTTTGTTGAGCCGAACCGAAATTTTAGGTTCGGAACAGGTTCAGATTCAGCAAAAGAGGTTCGGTTCCGATTTGGTTCATAGTAAAATAAAAGTTAAAGTTTCGGGCTCGAACCGGTTTAGTTCAAAACCGGTTTGCTGCCCTTATATTAAGTTTGTGCAAAAGTATGTAACAACTAGAAGGAAGCATTTCTGACTCCTTAAAGTATTTATATTTTTGATCACCATCAAAAGTCGAGTCGATATAGCCATTTCGGTCCGTATCTCTACAGATTCTATACCCTTGAAGAGGGTATTCTAAAATTGTTCGGATGTTTGTAACGAATAGAAGGAAGCATTTTCGGTTCCGGTACAGGCACCGGTACGACCGGAAAGGAATGTTTCGGTAAAAGGTTCTATTTCGGTTTTTAATTTATTTCGGTTTTCGGTTTCGATACGATACCCAGTATTTTATTTCGGTATACCGGTACGAACCGGTATAAATCCAAAATTTTTAAATATTGGAAAAAGTAAATTCTAAGATAAGGGCAAATCATTTTATTCCTTTGTATTATAAAGAAACAATATTCAACATGAACGTTTCAGTTGTTTGACATTTAAAGTAAAATTATAGTCGCTTTTTCACTTTTCGTATTGATTTAGGAAGTTAACATGAAAGAACTTATGACTATGCATTCTATAAAATTCTGTTGTTTCGATTTTAATTTTGACTTTTATGTGTCCAAGTCTTATTTATATAACATAGAATTCTTGTGGTCGCAGAAGCATAATACTTCTAAGCGGATTTATTATAAATTTTACACCAGAGTCGTTCCACGCTATCCTGCGTAGCTGGAACAGAAAATGAGATTTTAAAATCTCATACAATTCTGGGAACTTTGTGGAGGACTTGACCACCACTTTAGAATGTTTTGATGGTTTTGAATACGTTTCTGCGCAAGCAAAATGTTAATGGATTCTAGAAGCTTTATTAGCAGTGATTGATCAGCAACCGAAGAAATTTGAGCATAAATATTTGTTAAAAGAGTAATACAAGATTTTTTTGCTCAGGTCTTAGCATTACGTTGTACATTGGGTCCAAAAATATGCCACATAGAAAAGCATTGTTCTCAAAAAGGAATCTCTCACGCTTTTCTATTTCCCGAACGAGCAATTTCGTTAGAGAGGACGTATTTTTAAATATTTCCATTTTGCAGTGTATCCAAATGGAACAAAAATCACTTAAAACTGGATTTTCGGCTTGAAGCTTAGTTGTGGTCATCTCAGCTGGTTCTAATACCTACTATTGCGAACTAAGTCTCAATCTTTCCGATATAGAAGAAATGTTGAAGATGACTTTTGCCTGACGTTCTAAGCCTTTTTAGAAAAGTGACAAGACAATTTGACATAGTGTAAAGGACGTCTTATGCTTTGGACTTATGACTTTGGTCTTATGATTTGGACAAACATCTGACCAAAATTATGAAGGTAAAAAAAAAAAACCGAAACAGTACCGGTACCAACGTTTCGGTTTGTTCCGTTTCTATCGGCTCCAATATAAATTATCGGTTTCGGTTAAGGTTACGGTACGTGATTTGAAACGGTTTATTTCGGTATATATGATATATATGCTTGATCAACATGACGAGCTGAACTGATTTAGCCCTGACCGTCCGTCTGTCCGTTCTTTTGTTTCTATGCGATTTTCTCCGTCAATTTGAAAGCTATCTTCTCGAAACTTCTTACGAAGTCATGTAGCACAAATACGCAGCACATTTATCGGAACAGGCCGGATCGGACGACTTTTGCAAATAGCTGCCATAGGAACGATTGGTCGAAAAACTAGTTTTAGTTGATTCGATTTGATGGAAAATTTTTAAAATAAAACAAATTCTTGCAATTATCAATGTACTTGGCTGTGTGCAAGGCGGGAACACAAAGAAAGTGCTGAGCAGAGCGCGTGGCCAAAGTCGATACCAAAGGAGGAAGGAAGGTGAAGGAAGAAGAGAAAGAATTGGAGAAGGAAGAGGTGAAGGAAGAGGAAGAAGTTAGACAAAAAACCGCGAAATTTTGCAAAATTATACCGTTTTTCTGATTGAAATGAAGCCTTGCGGATTGGTTGGACGCTTGCTCAGGAAGGTTTCTTAGTTAAAGAAATGTGCGGAAAAAGGTCCCAAAAACGCGATATTTGCAAATCTTTGTATATCGGTGAAATCTTGGGGATTGGTTGGATGCTTGCCCGGGAAGGTTTCTAAGTTGTAGAAATGGGCGGGAAATTGTCCAAAACCGCGATATTTGCAAAATTTTTTATTTCGGTGAAACCTTGTGGAATGGTGGAAGCTTGCATGGAAAGGTTTCAAAGTTGAAGAAATGGGTGGAAAATGGTGAAAAACGTGAAATTTGAAAAATTATTGCCGTAATCAGATTGCAATGAAACTTTGAGGAATGGTTGGAGTATTGGTGAAAAATGACACAAAATGTGTGTGTCAAGGCCAATCTTATTTTTGGGTCGATCTTTATGAAATTGATTTTGTAGGTTTTTATTTTCAAAAGTCCACCAGAGATAATCTCTGCTTTGAGCTGATGTATGTAATATACGGCTTGTGTGCTCTACGGGGGACACAAATAGTATTTCGCTGTAAATCCACCCGGAAGAGAATAGGAATCGGAAATATTCGTTTACAATCCGGTGTCGAAATCTCAGAGATTTTCGTATAAAGGGTATCATTTCGAACTGCAACTACTTGCCTTTACATGTGAAGCGTCTCCAAAATGCCAGGCTACTAGATTAGATGACTAAAGTTGAGAGATTTGAAACTGACTGCTCAGCACCAAGTACATTTCAAGCGTACAGTTTTCCTTTCCTATAATCTAGTAGGCCACATTATTCTTGATACATTACATATAAAGTCTTTTTAGTTTAGTTCAAAATCTAATCGTTTATACGAAAATCTCTAGAGATTTTTGGAACACACCCGAATATTTTGTAAGTGGGTGGTCACTTACCCACTTTGACTCATTGCCAACAAGATAGAGAAATGATATTAAAGTGTTATACGAATCGCAGCTTTTGGTTCATTTTCGCAGTTCCGGTAGCTATCAAAAGAGCTCACCACTGGTGGCTGAAGAAATCGCTAGTGATTCGCCTTGCCGATTTCTTAAAAAATCACTGATTCGTTGGCCGTTGACTGGCAAACAGGCTCCTTAGCGGCTTCAAAAGTGATTAAAAGCAGTTTCAGCGGACATTTGGGTCTAGTTAAGTACAAGAAGATTTCACTTTGTGTAAATGTTGCAGCTTTGTTCTTAAGGCATTAGGGATTTTAATAAATATCTTTATGTTCTGGGCTTATCCATGCACTTTCATTTTGAATTTAATTGAATTTATTATCTAAAGTGCGCTTTATTTTTCAGTACAAACCCCAGGACATTAATATTTTTCCGCCTTGATATTTCATGTGCTGGCTGTCACTTGCTTAAGCCATTTCATAGTTGTTGAAATTGAGTAACACAGCAAAGGAAAAGCCGCACACACACACACACACACAAAGACTGACACTGGGAAATGGAAAAGGATTTTTATGCCCATATTTATGTCCATGCCAAAGTTATTATTTGTTGTTTAATTAAAACTGCAAATGGCATTGAAAAATGCATGACAGTCGTGTATGTGCTAAAATCTATGGCTTTTTAGTAAATATGAAAGCCAAGACAGAGACAGAGAAAGATAGAGAGAGCGAGAGGGAGCGAGTAATGCAAGGACAAAAGCCGAAAGTTAAGCAAACATTTGCCTTTGGCTCTGGCAGCTTTTTTGGAAGAGTTGTAAATAAATATTTATGGCCAGTGGCTGTGGAATTAATCGCTTGCATGTTTGAGACAATTGTAATTTACTGATAATAAATATTAGATGGCGATGGCCAAAACCAAAACCAAAGGCAAAGTCAACCTCAAGCAGCAGGGACTAAGCCGTTTGTATGCAGCACTAATTACGAGTTACATTATGCATAAACAATGTACAAATAAGTACGTTACACACATACAAACGTATACATAAATCAAGTGCGAGGCAAACGTAAAAAGTTGTATTTCCATTTTCGGTGCATTTGTTTGTTGTAGTTGTTGTTGTGTTTGCCATTAATTAAGTCGAATATGGCAACACGCAAAAGCACTCTTAGCATTCGTGGTGGAGTGGTGCCTATTTTTAGGCTCCAACGCCTGCATGACACAGCCAGCGAAAAGCAATTAAAATGCTGCATTCGAAATAAGTAAAAAAGCGCCTAATGGCTGGCCAAACATTTACAGCTTGTTTTCAACTAAGGGCGAAATGTGTTAAATGGCAGCCACGCCCCCAAAAAATAGCATGCGCCTCCTGTATTCAGTGCTCTCGCAGTGCCATTCGCTTAATTTGCAAAGTTCATGCAAAGCGTGCGGCGTATGCGCAATGTACATACATTCATATGTGAAATGTATTTTCATTTTTTTTTCTGTTTAGGAAAACATTTTTGCACGCACTTACTCGCGGTGGGCAAATGTGGCCATTTTAATTACCGAGTAATTAGCGACACGGCATGGAGGCCAAAGCGATGCAGCGAATGAAAGGCGTGTGGCGAAAATTACACGACAATGAATTCAAATCAAACAGTGTCTACCCCAAAATGGCGACATTATGTGGGCACAGACACCAAACGACAGCAGACAAATAGTCAAACACAGAGAATCACAGAGCACGGAGAAGGGCGGTACAGAATAGCAGAACGAGAAACGAAAGTCAGGAGAACAGTTAGAACGATTGAGAAACACCCTTTGGAAAATGTAACAAAGATGTTTCAAAAAGAACGCTTCGAAATTTTTAAACGTATCAACCAGGGTTCGAAATGACTTAACTATTGACTAAACCAAAATGATTTTTTGACTACGACTACGGAATAGAAACTAAAAAAAAATTAAATAGTTTTCATAAAATATTATTTGATCAACTTGGCTAAGAAATATGAACAAAAACTAAACAAAATTTTAGTCATTAGTCGTTTTGCTACATTTGACTATTGACAATTTAGTTGTTTCAGTTGACTTGACTATCAACTGAGTAGTAAAACGCTTTGAAAAACATTTGACTAACGACAAAAGAAATTTGTGAAATAAGTTGGCTTTATTTAAAGAAAAGACTACTAGTTAGGTTAGGTTAGCTAATCTCTATTTTTTAACTTGTTTTACTTTTTTTTCTTCAGTGCGTTCTGTACTGGAAAATTGTCTCGTCTTTTGTTAATATACCCGATCGAAAAATGGTTGTTTTTGACCAAAAAATGTTTCCAAACTTATCCTCATTAAAATTTTCAAATGAAACGAAACGACTACTCAGTTGATAGTCAAGTCAAGTCAAGTCAACCGAAACAACTAAATGGTCAATAGTCAAATGTAACAAAATGACTAATGACTAACATTTTGTTTAGTTTTTTGTTCATATTTCTAGCCTAGTTGATCAAATCATATATTATGAAAACTATTTAATTTTTAGTTTTTATGATTTGTGAATAAAATCAAGTTTATGGACTTAGTCGATTTACAAATATTGACTAAATGATTAGTTAGTTTTTAGTCAAAATTTAAGACTATTGCTAATATTTAGTCAGCAATTCGAACCCTGGTATCAACTTGATCGGAATAAAATTGATATGAATAAATTTAGATTTGAAAAATATGAATTTATGTCCCGGTGAAGGAACATAGACCCTAAGAAAATTCTTACATTTGACAGAAAATAAAGTTCGCACTAGAGATGGGATATTTTGCTCACTATTGAACCTCGCACTCAACATCAGAGGACGTAACAAAATATGAACCCACTTGAAAGGGTCAAGCTACATAGTTTGAGAAGAAGTGCCATTTCCACGCCAGTATGTCAGTTCGGGACGCAAAATGCACACGGGACATGTACAAGCAAGGATAGATAGGATTAACCAGGGATGCAAACCAATCGGAAATAAGGACTGGCTCGGTTTAGTGGTTCACGCAGTTTTTGAACCATCGGTTTGGTTTATTACATGGTTTCTGAAGCCAAATAAACCGCGGTTTCGGTTCGACTCAGTGGTACAGTCTAAATTTATTATATATTTTTATATACCTTCGATGGTAAGACAATTCCAAAAATATGGGAAAGTATACCCTTGCAGCTTCCATTGAAAACAAAAAAAATGTTTCTAACTTGGAGAAATCATGGAAAAGCATAATACACTGTTAATTACGAAATTTGGAGGCGATCCCATTAAAAACAAAAAAGTTTTTCTCACTAGAACTTCTTTTTCGACCGATCATTCACACAGCAGCTATATGCTATAGTCATCCGATTTTGATAAAACTTTGTATAAATGTGTTAAAGTATATAAAATAAGAATATGCCAATAAAAAGGAAGTTTTCACTACAAACAAAAAGTTTTCCTCGCTCGAACTAGTTTTTCGACCGATCTTTCCTATGGCAGCTATATGCTATAGTCATCCGATTTCGACCAAACTTTGTAGAAATGTGTAAAAGTATATAAAATGAGTGTATGCCAATGATAAGGACGTTTTCATTAAAAACAAAAAAGTTTTCCCCACTCGAACTAGTTTTTCGAGCGACCGTTCCTACGGGAGCTATATGCTGTAGTCATCCGATTTCGACCAAACTTTCTAGAATTGTGTAAAAGTATAAAAAAGTGTATGCCAATGATAAGGACGTTTTTAAACAAAATTTTCCCCTCATCAACAAAAACCAGTTCCACTCTTTCCATTAAAAACAAAAAAGTTTTTCCCCCTCAGACTAGTTTTTCGATAGATCGTTCCTATGACAGCTATATGCTGTAGTCATCCGATCCCGCCGGTTCCGACCAATGTGCAGCGTATTTATACCAAAAGACTTCGTGCAAAGTTTGGTGAAGATAGCTTTAAAATTGACGGAGGAGATAGCATAGAAACAGACGGACTGACGGACACGGCTAAATGGACTCAGCTCGTCATGCTGATCAAGAATATATATACTTTATGTGGTCGGAGATGCTTCCTTCAATATGTTACAAATATTCGCAGAATTTTATAATACCCTTTGGTATAAAAATGCCAAGAACGCAATTTATATTCCTGGATCGGCCGAAATTCTGTTAAATTTGAAACCTTAAAGCCCATCTTTAAGCATAACGACCCTTAATTCCGCCTAATCTCAACTCGTTAGGCATATACTTTAGGATATCGTATCGAATTTAGTTTAAATCTTTCGGAAAGTTTCTTTCTCCGAACTTTTAAGTGTAAGGCATTGGGAGAAATGTCAAAAATCGACTTTATGTTCAAGAATCTTCCTTAATTTCGCTGAGTCTTAAACCTTAAATCCCGGCCAATCTTCGCGGAAAGCTATTTTCCAAACTTTCGAACACCGAAAAAGTTTCAATAAGTCTTTATGTTCTTGGATCGCCAAATTGAATTTTTTTGGCCCCCTCTTTTGGGGGGGGTTCAAATCTTTTATCCTGTATATTCATCGTTTTTCTGTTGAACTCAAACTCTCTTTGTTATTTTGACACTCTTAACTTTCTTGAAAACGATTAAGGCGCGGAGTCCGAAAAAATTTCATAAAAAAGTCATTTTTTCTTGATAATAGCCTTTAACTCATAGTCTATATCAAGATCAAAATTTTTTGTTTGACCCTGAATTGTTACACTAGGAGCTTTGAGTTAGTGATTGTTGCGAAAATTCTCAAATTTTTGTTACTTTCGGCTTACTCGATCTTTGCATTTATTGGTTTGTTCTTACTTTTGTGTATGTTTTTGTTAACTTGTTTTTTTTTAGAAAACTTCAGTGTCTCTTCTTTACTTTTGGTCGACATTTTGTTTCTCTTTTTTTGGTCCTTTGTGCTTGAGCCTTGACGCTGCTCATAAATTTTTTTTACTCGCTGCTCACCAAGATAACCTTTCTTTGATTTTTTCTACCTTTTTTTTTATTTTTTTTATATTTACACCTTATCTTATCTTTTTGCATCCGGTCCCGCCATTCCTTTTTTATATTTTCTACTATCTTCTCTAATCCTATTTTATTTTAACAATTAGCAATTCACTACTCTTTACTTTAACTATTTTCTTTTACTCCTTATGATTTTTTTCTTTTTTCTACCTTTTTTTTTCTTTTTTTTTTTTTGTTAGAACTTTTTTTTCTCTTTTTTAACTGCCTTTATTTCTTTTTATTATTTTATAATCTATTTTTTTATTTACTGTGATCTCCAAATTTTTCCCATATGCGTTCTTTTCTTGCTGCTCTGCATTCAATTTACTTTTGCCATTGCATTGACCCAGTTGCTTGACAAGCAACGTTATCGGTGGTACAATTTTTCGCCACGACCCGCGCCAGTTCGGTCATTTGCTCAGTTTTCTTTTCTGTATTTTCTTCTATATACGTTTGCGTTTGCGCAGATCCGCGACCGTTTGTAGAACAAAATTTTTTCACATACAACAACACTATCCGCAGCCACCGTTTCCCTCTGCCCTTGACTTTTTCTTCCTAACTGAGGCCCTGAAAGGACGACGTTACTCGATTAAAGTCATGGCATCGGAGATAATATCTTAAGTTACTGAGGGGACAAAATAAATTCTGATAAATAAATTTTTTGAAAAAACACAAAAGATATCAGAAATCGTGTTTTTGTTCAAGGATCACCCTTATTTCATTTTCCCAAAATATTGCTGTAACATGAAGTTTGGTCCGTTGGGTTCGAACACATTATGAAGTACTAGTTCTGTTTTTTAGAAATATTAAGCCCAAGGTTTTTGTTTAAACCAACTCTATACAATCTATTTTGACGTGGTCCCTTCATGGGCTCTCTCATACGCTTCTAGCTTTTACAAGAAATGCTACATAATTTTCTAGCTCCTGTTTAGCAGATTTCATTTGTGGTTCGAATTTCAAATGCAACGTATTGGCGCCTTCGATCGATATCGATTAGTAGTCGATAATTATCGATGGCAGCCCCTACCAAAAACTTAGGAAGCCGCTTAGTAACCAGGGCTCGGAGAATAAAGGTAAGCCCGCAGAGGTGCTTAGCCTCCTTAGGTAAAGTTTGGATTGCCAGTCCTTCCCAGAGTTCAAATATTCTTCGGAGCCGTAGTGCATTCACTCGTCTCTACATGGACAGCTTCCCCCCAGGGTTCCAATACTCTACACAGAGAAAAGAAGGATATTAAAGGCCTGTTCCCAGGAACAATAAATTTTATTTTTGTCACAATTCTCGAGAAATTGGCAGTGCCAGCCAAAACGAAACGTAAAACGTAAAAGTCAGCCTCTCTCAATTTCGCATGTTTTATTTTCGACCGTTCCGCTAGATTCTCTCGTGTCGATTTCGTTTGGCCCGTGGTTTGACAAAATTTAAACGTGAGCAAATTCATTCGGAATTGAGAGTAGCAAATCCAAACCGAAACGGAATTGATTTCGGTTTACTTTTTCAAAACGTAGCGGAATTGAAACCATGCCTGAATAAATTTCTTCATCCGTGCCTTCGGGTTTTGGCTTCTCTCGATTTCGAGAAGGAAATATTGCATAAGTCGGAATCGGAGAAAGAAAATCTCTTACCTTTAGCTACCCAGAAGGCGAGGCAACCTTTCAAAATTCAATGCATAGACACTTTTGGAAGTTTTTGTAAAGGACCTATGAATGATAACCCTAAGGAATGTAAGGAACCTAAAAAATGTGAATGGCTTATTTATGAAAGGACTTATACTTATATTTACTTATTGTCTGATCGCCAACTGAATGACAAAATGCTTATACCCTTGCAAAAAGGTGACATCAACAATCAAGGCGTGGACTCAAGGCTGCTCATCCGACTAACAAAGCCGGCTCATGGAGCGACTCGCCATCCACGGTCCCTGTTGCTGGCATTACGACAATCTTTTGAATCTCCGGTACTTTGGCATGTCATTCGCATTTTAAAGACGCTAAGCTTCAGCTTCAGTGATAAGCAGCAAAATTAGATTGAATAAAGGTGCAGCAGGCAAACATTTTGCCCGGTTGCTGCCTGTCACAATCGACGGGCGCAGCATCAACCCTCGAAAAGCCTGTTAGCCAACATAGGGGCCAACCCCGGGACCACCCCCAATTTGCTTTGCTACTTCACTTATTTCAATTATTTCGCTTTGTTGCTGTGCTTTAAATATTTATCAATCACAGAAAGTTTGTTAACTTTTCGCCAGCCCGCAGAAGGAGCGACAGCAGCATCAGAAAGGACTTTCATTCATTTCCCGCTTCCAGGTTTTTCGTAAATATTGCAGCTTGTACTTTCAATTTGTGTTCATGGCTGCGTGCATGATCCCTGCTCCTGGGCCAGAAGTTATGTGCAAAACGTACGTAAATCAGCCTATCTACGCGTTGGCGTTTTGGCGAACTTCGGCAAGCTATGCCGAAAATGCCTGGCTTATTGTTTTTCATGGGGCTGGCATGTGCAAGTCCCTTTGTTTTTGCTGCGGGCGGCTTAGTTGTCAGCGCTGTGGCCTTGACTAAGCCACCACCAGCATCAGGCCCAACGCTGTGGATGCGAGCATAGGGTGGGACTCACAGAAAAACTTCATTTTCCACTCATTAATAAATTTATGTGGCTGCCGACAATGACGACGTCGACGACGACGAAGTCGTGGTTGTTGTAGACTCCAACCACCTACGCCAGGTTTATTAGCCATATGAAATATTATGCTTTGCATTCCCCCATAGGACTGCTTACAACGCCTTTGCACCCTGTGGTGGCTTTTTTGAGTTAATATATTGCATATCTTATGGCGCGCACACGTCCATAATGAAGTTACAGGTGGGCGCCGGAACGCAGGGATGATGTTTTAAAGCATTTGATATATTTTAGGTGGAGTTTGTTTTTTTTTTTTGAAAGCATAGATAATACAAAGAAGATAGCATTTCAAGGGAGTTTAAACTGCACACATAAGAAATTCAGGTAAAAACTCTTCTAAAAATTAGTTGTTAGGCTATCTGAATCAAGCATATTCTTTGAATGAACTAGTGTAGTCCCGCTTTTGCTTTAGCCTTGTACAGTAAACTTTTTGAGCTCACTCTATGAAGGAATGATTTGTCAGACAAATTCCGATGCATTCTTCAAAAAAATAACATTAATATTTCGAACATAAACTAAATGTTTTTGGTATGAGATACTAAGAAATATAATCAAGAGCTTTTTGCTTGGTTTAAGAACAATGCTTGATGTGTAGAAATAATGCGCCTTTAATGTGAGCACGGTTTCAGTTACTGATTAATAATGAATAGCTCTTGCGAACGTTCCTTTTTATACTCTGTACCAGAGGTACACAGAGTATATTAAGCTTGTGCAAAAGTGTCCGTCTGTCTGACTGTCCGTATGAACAAACAAATCTCAGAGATGGTAAAAGATAAAGGTTTGACATGTATGGAACATATGTTTCTTATACTTGCAGGCAGATCAAGTTTATTTTCAATTTTGGCCATGCCTCCTCCAGCCCCCGCTATATCGAAAAAACGTCATATCTCCCAAAGTTTTATAGATAGAAGGTTCGAACCTTCTGGACATATTTAGAATTCGGAATTTTAAAGATCGGATGAACGATAATCGAGTTATGAGGAAAAACAAACAATTATGGGCAGCACCGGTAGCAAAGGTGATGGGCAGCACTTCACAGGTACAGAGTATGTTATAGTCGGGCTTGACCGACTATCTTTCTTGTTTTATTCTAACTAAATATTTCTACACTTAAGTTTATCTTATCTAATGTTGAGTATGCGTTGGTCTAGTGGGGGGTTACATAGCGCATGTACACACGCATCTCAAGTGGTTCCCACAGGCTGGCCTCTTCACGAACATCCTGATCCACGTCAATGTGGCTATTAATTTTTATTGTTATTGCTATATACGTAGAATGTGGCCGGGTGGCTCGGCGGCTAGTGAGCGCGACCTCTGTGCAAGAGGTCCTGGGTTCGATCCAGCCTCAAAACATCTATTGAAAACTTTACACCCGGTCACCCCTCTCTGCTGTTGGCGCCAGCTTTGTAGTAACCCAGCGGCGCACAGCTAAATGAGGCGACCCCACGCCATGCATTACAAAAGAACAAAAGTATACTTTGTACACAGAGTTGTCATATGAAGCTTGCCATGTCATCAAAGCTTCGTGAGTCGTCTTTCCCCCCGGCGATGAGGGGTTGGTAAAAAAACCAACCCAGCACCACACCCCACTCCATTTATTGTGAATTATTTTTATTTTTTTATTTTATTTTTTACTTACCTTTACTGCGACTCGAACTCGGGACCTCGAAAGACTGCACTCACAGACACCACCGCTTAGACAACAGCACCACATGTACGATGGCTCAGCGGCTAGTGTGCGCGACCGCTGTGCATGAGGTCGTGGGATCGATCCTGCCTCGGAACATTTAATGAAAAGTTTTTTTCTTTGAATACACTTTACACCCGCCACACTTTTGCTGTTGGCGCCAGCAGTAATTAGCCATGAAAAGCTCCTCAAGCTGCCGTTCGGATTCGGCATTAAACTGTAGGTCCCTTTCTCTTGTGCTAAAATTAGAAGCGCACAAGCCAAGAGATTGAGAGAGGCTCGGCTTTGGCCCTTTGGGGCTGTGTCATCTTGACAAGCTAATTTTACTTACCACATGTAGGATGCATTGGGCATCGTTCAAATTTATATTATAAACTGACGGGGAGCGCTCTTCACTCGATTGTTTCCCCACCCACCCCTCTTTCAAAAAAAAAACGCAGTGAGAGCGGGTTCATCGCTATTCTCTCAAATGTGCTTGCTCTACTCTCTCAGTTTCTTTTCCTCACCCTCTCCGCCTAAAAACACCAAACAGAACGAACTTAGCTCGATTTCAAGCGCGAAATTCTTAAAAATTCAAGAATGAATTCATTTTTTTCAAGAGCGTTCGTACTTAAATTATTCGTTCTACTTTTTTCTGTGTGTACTTTTTTATGGGAGCTATACTATATAGATGTCCGATTTCGACCAAACTTAGTGGAATCATGGAAAAGCATAAAAAACTGTTAATTACTAAATTTGGAGGCGACCCCAATTAAAAAAAAAAAGTTTTTCTCACTGGAACTTCCTTTTCGACCGATCATTCATACTGCAGCTATATGCTTTAGTCATCCGATTTTGACAAAACTTTGTAGAATTGTGTAAAAGAATTTGAAATAAATTTTTCCCAACGTAAGGGACGTTTCCATTCAAAACTAAAAAGTTTTTCACACTAGATCTAGTTTTTCGACCGATCGTTCCTATGGCAGCTATATGCTATAGTCATCCGATTTTGTCCAAACTTTGTTGAATCGGATTGTAGAATGGGAGCATATAAAACAAATACATGCCAATTTTAAGGACATTTCCATGAAAAACAAAAAAAGTTTTACTAAGACTACTTTCCAGACTATACTTTTCTATGGCAGCTATACTATATAGATGTCCGATATAGACCCAATTTGGTGGAATCATGGAAAAGCATAGTCAACGTCAACCAAGAAATACGAAGTTTGGAGGCGTTCCAATTGAAAACAAAAAAGTTGTTCTCACTAAAACTAGTTTTGCGACCGATCGTTCCTATGACAGCTAAATGCTATTGTCATCCGATCCGGTCGGTTCCGACAAATGTGCAGCGTATTTATACCAAAAGACTTCGTGCAAGGCTTTAAAACAATTAAAGCAATTAAATAAACACTCTAGCAGTTCAAAATGAAATATTCGTGACAGAAAATTTTATACCACCATTATTCTTAAATTTAAAGAATTTTATAGTTAAATAATTCTTTATTAAAAAAATCAACAATTAATTCTAGTTTTTATGTAAGCAAAAATTTTGGAACGTGTGGAAACGAAACGAGTCGACGCGCGCGAATTTGCAAGCGAATGTTCGCGTACGAATGTTCGCCTGCCACAAACTGAGCGACACAAGTATCATAAACGAAAGTTTGGCGAATTCGAAAAGGAAGGTTTTGTTCGTTTTTTATTCGCTTTGAGTTTCGCGCGCGAATTCGCCAGCGAGCTTTTGGTCGGGTGGGTACCGATATCAATGCACGTTTGTATGTATGCGACAAACTATGTGTGCTCTCTCATTCTCTCTAGCACTGTTGCGCTCTGCTCCACTTGACTTTGTTCACAGCAACTATTTTGAAATAACATTTTGGTCTCTCGGTCTTCGAATAACTCACACTTTGGTACCGCTTGACTCTTATGGGCCTGTTATTGGGTTGATGTCAGACCGACCAGCCTGAGTGAACAACAACAGCCGCTTAACAGCGAGCGCGAGAGCAGCACTCAATCGGTTGAAGACCAAGCCCGTTTTATTTTTATTTTTTCGGTTGCGGTCGTGAGCAGAGCAGACCGAAAATATGGGTTGAGAGTTATTTAAGTGCTATGGTACAGGGTGGCTGATGAAAGCTGCTACCAAACAAAAATTGAATAACTTTTTTTCTATTTGATGAATCTACTTAATTTTTTTTTTTGTTTTGAAGATTGATCTTAAAATTTATGGAAAATGGATAACTGGGACACTGAAACAAGAATTTGGATTGTCCGCCGTAATCACCGAAAAGAGAGTATAGGCGCACGTTTGGCGGCGATCCTCCGACCAGATGGACCATAATGAGAATTGTTAACGATTTTGCCGAGCGTGGGACAGTCGAAAGAAGACCTTACCATCGAAACCCTACAGTTCGAACGGAGGAAACAATCGCTGCGGTAGCTGCAGCCATACAAAACAATCCAAGAGTTTCGACAAGGAACTTATCTGCTCAAATGGGTATAAGCAGACAGTCATTGCAGTCAATTATGCACAAGAATTTGAACTTATTCCCATTTAACATTCAAATGGCCAACAATCTGAACGCAGCAGACTTGCCGATTCGCTTGGAATTTTGCCAGAAGATGCTTCCAATGGCGGAAGAGGACGAAAACATGTTGAACTGTCTTTTTATGTCTGACGAGGCCCATTTCGACTTAAACGGCAACATAAACAAACAGAATTATCGAATATGGAGTGCTTCCAACCCACAGATTCTCCATGAGACGGAATTGCATCCACTTCGTGTCACAGTGTGGTGTGCAGTTTCATCAAGCTGCATTGTCGGGCCCTTCTTCTTCGAAGAAAGCGGTCACACCGTTGCTGTTACTGGACACCGTTACTTGACCATGTTGAGAAAGTTTTTCTATCCAGAATTACGCCGAAAGAGAATTCCTTTCAAGTCTGTGTGGTTTCAGCAAGATGGTGCAACTCCTCACAGAGCCCAGCCTGTTATGACAGAAATGCGACGAAAATTTCCCAATAAGCTGTATCCAAACTCCACATTCCGGGGCCCCCAGGTCGCCCGACCCTTACTGCACCTGACTTTTTCTTGTGGGGTTATTGCAAACAGGAAGTCTACAAAACAAAACCGAAAAATTTGAATGAACTAAAGCAATTTATTCGAGCAACAATTGCGGCAATTCCGGTCTCAACCCTCTAAGCAGTAAACAACTTTTTTGATAAAATGCCGCACATGCATCAACGAGCATGGGGGCATTTAAATTCTATTATTTTTAGATCAAATTAAGCTTTATTTAATAAAATTGAATGAGCTTTAACATGAATAATAAAAAATTTTATACACTGAAAAAAAAGTTATTGGACTTTTCTAATGTAGCAATATTCATCAGCCACCCTGTATATGCTTTATGGGGTTAAAGATGGTTCCTTCTGCCAGTTACATACTTTTGGGCAAACCTTATTTACTCTGTGTACCTTTGGTAAAAATATTAGCAACGGGATTTTGAAATCTTGGAAAATCAAGAAAATTTGGCATACAATTTTTACAAGACGGATATTTCGGTAAAGGACAGGAACTTCTCAAACACACCAGCACGACCTAAAGGGACTTAGATGGCTGGAGGAAATCTACTAAGGCCATTGAGTTGACTCATTCTGCTGTCCATTTCCCCCATTTGTGATGCAAAACGCAACTTGGATACTTTGTGGAGGCTAATCCATCCGGAAGCGTTGAAACGCTGGGAAACGTCTTCGATAGCTCGGAGACATCAGACAGTGAGTACGAACCGAGCAATTTCAGTCTTTGTCAGAGCAGGCGAGTTGTAGTGCCCTGCCTCAATAAGATTTTATATTGAGTCTAGGTATTTTACGCCACCTTGGCTGTCAGAGAAAGTACTTAACGTACTCAGCGTCCGATCTATGAACATGTTGGGGCTTTCTTGATCGCAATGATTTCTGCCTAAAAGACTCTAAGGGAATGTCTAATGCTTTCGAGATGCATTATAGACATTTATCGAATTTTGTGTTCCTGGCGTATCTTGATTCCCTTCTGTGAAAGCGACCCACTGTGGCCATGGCAACCTTACCTTACCTAATTTTCTCTATTTTATATGTTTCTACTATTGTGTTTCTTTCTAAGTTGCTCTTTTTGGTCTCTGGTGTTAAACAATAAGCAATAATTGGCAACAAGAACAACCTCAAGCTGCAACAAAACTTTTCAGTTTGTGCTTGTTTTTAAGCTCTTTCTGTAAACCTCTCAATGGTTCTCAGAAAAGTTAAATTGTAATAAGCTGGCAAAGACTTAAGCCACATTTGGTCTGTTGATTATTTTTCAGATTTCGCTTATCTCAAAGTGAAGTAAAGAAATTTCTATTTGTACAAAATAAGCCATTAACTTGGTATTTGCTGACCATTAAATACATGTATGCCACCGCTTCCCGTTTGGTTTGCTGTCACAGCAATTACGCCTAAGCTCCGTCAAGTGTCAAACATAATGCGGCGATTGAAATACACAAACAACAACAATAAACAGTTGTCACAGTTGTGGGCCCATTAAGACGCTGCCCAAAATTGCTGACAACGTCCGCCACAAGTCAAAGGGACAAATCTTTTTAATAACCTCTTGGCTTAGGTAACATGTGTGCGGAATAGTTGGCACAAGGCAAAGCTCTGGATTGGATGCGCCAGTTAATAAAGACATAATGTCATAGATTTATTTTTTATGTGCCTCCATTTGTGGTTTATATTATTATCGTTTGTGTGGCTGAAATTCGAGGCCCCATTTATGCTATAATTTGCCAAACATTGTGTGTCTGTGTGTTGGGGACGGGGTGGGTAGGTTATTTGGTAAATCACCTGCGCTTCCTTACAAGTTTCCTGCTCAGGCAGAGCTAATACTTCCTTGGCCAAAATGTAAAACAAGGAGCAGGCACAACAGACAGACTGACAATGAGGTGGAACACTCTGCTCGAGGCGTATAATACGTTCACAATATTGCCTTGTCCTGCCTTGTCCTGGCTCTACAGTTGATAAACATGCCAGGGCTGAGAAGTGCATACCTGAATGGTTACCTGACTGACTAACAAGCTGTCTGGCCCACGTTCACTCATATTTTTTTTTTTTGCTATGCCGACGCCGGCACTGAAGTGCCTTTTTCAATTTCCCCAGAGGCGCTTCCGATCAAACAGGAAGTGCTTAAGTTCAGACTGAAGTAAAAGTGCGCACAGGCCCACCCACTGCTTCGCTTATCATCCGCAGAAGCAACAGTCAGAATATTGTTTTTATTTTCTATATTTATGGGTCAGGCTTTCAAGACTGTTAAAAGCGCTATTGTAAGACAAATTCCAGGACCTCAGAAAAAGGGACGGAAGGAATTTATAACGATTCGCACTTAAAGTTTCAGGTACGTTCTTAAGTTCTAAATCGGCCGTTAAAATTTCTTTAATGAAAACACAACGAATTCTTGAAAAATAATAGGCACAATATCTTGGATTAAGTGCCATCTGTACTGAAAGTTCTGAGCCAAACTTTTTTATTTATACTAAATTTATACACACACAGAGAAAAAGTCGCACCAAAATTTAATTCTATCGAATTATAATTAAGTTTAAATCAATAATAGTTGTTGAAGTAGCAAATAAAGTGGCCAGAAAATTTGGGGTTATAGTTTACATGTAATGTGTTCTGATGTATATGCATGTGTCACGATGAAGCTTTCTTGATTAGTTAGTACAATAAAAACCACAACTTTTAAATCAATTTTGTGTGTTTTATTTATTTGATGCGAAATGAGCGTCTACTGCGAGACCGAGACAAAAACGGACTGGAGACAAAATGTCTGCTAGTTATACTGAACGACCAAGTGTTTCTAGAACGATCAATGAAATGAAAATGAATAGTGATAAAGAGAGCGCGCCTACAGTTAACTAATGTATAGAGCAAGAGAATGCTATCAGCACAGACGCTGTCGTCTACAAAGTTACAATATGTGTGTGTGCTTGTGTATGTTGTGTCTAAGCGACACAGTGGGAAATTATCAAATCAAAACAATGAATTTTAGCTAAGTTATGGCTGCGTGACCCAACAATAGTTTATCTTAAAAACAGAACTTTAATAACACTTGGCAACAAAGTCCATTATATTGAAGGGTTGGTCGTGATTCTAAATTTTTAGCAATTTGAGCTCTAATATGTTTTCGTTTCATAAAAACAGTATAGTAGGCTGGTCATTTCTAATGCACCAGCAACAAAATTCTAAAAAAACTCACAAGGCTCTTCGGTTTCTAAGAATCTGCGCATTTTTTAGCTTCTTTTGTCAAATTTAGTGTAATCGTCTCTCTTTAAGCATCTACAGTAATCTGCTATCATGTCAAAGTCCCACTTTCCCTAGTAACTTTTCTCCATTTCTTTGATATCCTGGTCGAACCTCTCACTGAAGAGCCTTGTGAGGATATTTTTAGAATTTTGTTGCTGGTTCATTACAAATGAGGATGGTCACCTTACTGTTTTTAGGAAACGAAAACATTTTAGAGTCTCTACCACCCATTGCATACTTTGTGGCACCAGCAATAAATGGGATATTTTTGGATTCTTACACAAGTGCTAAAAGAGGTATACCTCCATTGAAAAAAACCGCAGAATTGTTTGGGATAGTTCACTTCAAAGCTACGGAGTGGGTCTTTCCGATGGTATCAAACAATTGAATGGATTCTCAAAAAAACGCTCCTAAAAAGTGTCAAAATAGGCACTTTTAGAAACTTTAAGCTCAAATTACAAAAAGTCTCGACGTGATGGACTATTTCTAAAAGCGCAGTCCTGCTAAGCACACGAAAAAGTCAAATTTTTGTAGCCATGTGTAATAAAAGCAAGTACTGAACTTTGGAATGGTCACATCCAATGCACAATGCACAATATGAGATCCGCGTATATCCTGCTCCAAAATCAATAACATTTTTTCCCAGTTATATAAGAAGCAATGTTTTTGAAAACTGGAAATTTGAACTCAAATCAAACTTGCACAGAGAAAAAAAATATGTAAAACTTACATGAAATGTAGTTTTTCTACACGTTTCACCCACACACTACATTTGTGTAGCTTTTCTACATGCTACGTTTAGCTTTCTCATTTCTACATGCGGCATGTAGCTTTTCTATACGCCATGTTTACCACATATAAAAAAACAGAATAAAATAATCCTACTTACTCTATACTATTTACCCAAGTGAATGTAGTCAGGAGGCTGGTGTTGGGAGGAATGGGAGGAATTGGCACAAAGAGGGCAGAGTCTTTTTTTTACCTTCCCTTGCCTCTATGATTCGAACTAACAACTTATCTCGGGAACTTAGACACAATTGTCGATACGATTATTAAGCATTCGTGCGGCACTGCCGCAAATCACAGTTATAAAGTGAAGCGACGATTAGCTACACGATTCGTGTAGATTTTTTAAATGTTGCATTCAGCGTTTGAATCCTTAACATTTGTTTAAAAAACCTACATGACACGTGTGGAAAGCAGTTTTCTAAATGAAAAATATAACTTTTATGTATTGGTTTTGAAGCTACATTTTTCGTTTAGAATTTCCACACGCGCATGTAGGTTTTCAATATCTGAACGTTAATATAAAAAACCTACATTTCCGTGCGGTATTCAGATTGTTTAATAAAAAATGTAGAAATGCTTTGAAAAAACGCTGATTTCTTAGTCGAAAAACCCGTTCTTGCACTGGTTTTGGCTTGGATTGGTTCGGATCGCGAGTTGAACAAATGTTAAACTTTTTCCGACGAATTTAACGAATTCGTAAATATGCTTGGGGATACGAAGGATATACCAAACTATTTAATACTTCAATCTTTAGCCGTTGGCCAAGTTCATTGGTTTATTACTTCACAACGCCCCTTTCCATTGCTTCCATATCTTTAAAGATTCATAACATAACGTCTGCCTTGTTTTCCTTGTCAAACTCAAAATATACTGAATTAAGATATAGATATTAGCCTGCATCTTGATTCAAAAATGCACAGGAAATTAGATATGTTCTTATAAAAGAAGCTTAAGTAGTTTTTTGAACCGAACCCTTTTCCAAATAGATGAAAACCGGTTTCAGATTCCCTTTTTTTGGCATAAAGTCGCACATATTTGTAAAATCTATTTTTAATTTAACTTAATCGGCGGTGTCCCAGAAATCTCTTCCGACCAAATTCCAACCCAAAACCAATTCTCGGTGTCCTAGAAATCTCTTTCGGTTGGTTTCAAACCTCTCGTATTTTGTTGGGAGCTTTTGGTAAACTAACAAATACGCAAATCAACCAATACACTAACTAACCAATAGCGACTTCACGAACCCACGAAATATATATCACTCTTTTTGTAGTAGGACCATAATCTTATACACACACCTTTCGAACTCGACTTTCGAACTAGACTTTCGAAGAAAACGAAATCTCTCGAAGTTCTGGGACACCGACGGATTTCTCTAGCGATTTGAAAACCAACCGAAGCCGAAATCTCTAGAGATTTCCAGGACACCCCCGAATATGTTAAAAGGGCATAAATTGGATTCATCGAATCTATACATACATACATCTATATAAAAGTGAAAGTATGTTTGTATGTTTATCCCTTATGGGCGTCTAAACCGCTAAACCGATCTTCACGAATTTTTCACAGTAAGTTCATGTCGATCAGGAAAGTGTCATAGGCTATGTCTCATGTCTGTGAAATGGTCAAAAAACCGCGAAATTTGCAAAATTATACCGTTCATCCGATTGGAATGGAAATTTGGGAATGGTTGAACGCTTGCCCAGGAAGGTTCTAAGTTGAAAAAATTTGCGGAAAACGGTCCAAAATCCGCGAAAAATGCAAAATTTACGTTTTCGCTAAAACTTTTGGGAAATTGATCGACGCTTACCCGGGAAGGTTTCCAAGTAGAAAAAACCGCGAAATTTGCTAAATGTTCGTTTGTTATAAATCTTTGGAGAATGTTTGGACGCTTGTGCGTAAAGAATTCTGATTTGAGGAAATGGGCGGGAAATAGTCAAAAAACAGCGATAATTAAAAAACTATACCGTTCATCCGATTGCGATGATATTTTGGTCATTGGTTAGACGCTTGGCCGCGAAGGTTTCAAAGGTCCAAAAATCGCGAAATTCGCAAATTATAACCGTCATTCGATTGCAATCAAACTTTGGGGAATGAATTAAACGCTTGCTCGGAAGGGTTTCTAAGTTGAAGAAATTGGCAGAAAATTGTCAAAAAACCGCGAAAATGAATAAATTTTCGGTTTCAGTAAATCTTTGGATAGTGGTTCGACGATTGCCCGGAAAGGTTTCCAAGTAGAAGAAATGGGCGGAAAATGGTCCAAGAACTGCGAAATTTGCAAAATGTTCGATTTTGATGAAGCTTTGAGGAATGGTTTTACGCTTGCCGGAAATGGTCATAAAACCTCGAAGTTTCAAAAACTTTACCATTCATAAAACTTTGGGCAACGCTTGCCCGCGAAGGTTTCTAAGGTCCAAAAATCGCGAAAATTGCAAAATAACCTTGTGAGTATTTATGAAAGCGCTTAGTGCTTATATTACAATGCAGGCGTTGGTAATATATTGCGAATATTGCGAAATTTGCAAGTTTTGGATTTGAGCCTATAATATTGTGAAGACTTGATAGAAGGCAATTGTAGATAAGTAAATAGGAGGGATAAACAAAGCGGTCAAAAAAGTCACGAACTTTGCTAAATATTCATGAGTTTAGATTATAATGAAGATGAAGATGGTTAAATTGAGAAAGAGATAGAACGGTCCACAATGTCTATGGCGAGTTGCTGCCAATACTAGCTTGAATACAGTCGCTCTCATAAGTATCTTAAGGACCCGGGCGACGCCGGGTATTCAGCTAGTCATTAGATAAAAACATTTTTGTAGCAACGCTGCATTTTTGCCGCGTTAACAAAGTCAAATGGTTGGTCAGCTGTTTGTTTTGTCAAAATTGGAGGGTGGCATTTACTCAACTTTGCGCTTCTGTTGTAACTAGCAACACTAGGTATCCAAATCTTTGTGGACAAAATGGAAAATAAAGGTCAAGGCTTGCCAAATATAATTGTAATTAAATGATTTCGAATTATGCGTTCAATGTTGTAATTTTGGACTGTCTTTGCTGTCTTATTTTAGGAAAAGTCCAACCAAAGTGTTCGTGTATTGTCAAGTTTAAATCTGATTTCCGCCAATTTGTGCCAAAAAGTAATTGTGCAAATGATTACTCTAATCTGTGATTTTAAACTTTTTGTTAACACTTTCTGCCAAAACTTGTACATATCTGTAAAAATCGTATTAAAAATGGCAGCTATACAAAATAATGGACTAAAACGAGTGAAGCTTCGTGAGATGTCTTGGGAGGAGCAAAATATGCGTATAAACCAAATTTGGGGCATTTATATTAATATTCATATTTGATCGGGGTCTGTCCAATCTTGGGCGAACTACGCAGCTTGTACTTCAGCAAACCTTCCCTATCGGAAATCGAGGTTATAAGCTGGCTGAACGGAGAACACTGGGAGATGCTGTCTTCATTCTTACATCATGCGCTGAAATACCGCCTTGCGATCTTAAATGAATATCTTTAAGTAGCCAAAAACCAAAATGTTTCTTTTTTCTTTCTGTTACTTATTGTTCCTTTTAAATTCAAATTCAAATGTTTCTATTTTAAATTTTAGAATTAATAAAATGTGTTCAATATGTAGTTATGGCTGATGGTTATAAACCAAGCCACGTTATACCAAAAATAAACTACTACTAACTAACTCTCTTGCTGTTGGCGCCAGCATTGCAGTAATTAGCCATGAAAAGCCTCTCAAAAACTGCCGTTCGGATTCGGCGTTAAACTGTAGGTCCCTTTCTCTTGTGTTAAATTAGAAGCGCACAAGCCAAGAGATTGAGAGAGGCTCGGCTTTGGCCCCTCGGGGCTGTTGTCATCTTGACAAGCCGATTTTACTTTACTTTTTACTAACTATTAATAATTGGAGTTTACGCCAAAAAAATGAGGATTTGGCCTAATGTGAGGAGGTCGAATAGCTTCAACCCAATTGTTGAGAACGGCAACGAATCGATCTTCATTGACACTTGTAAATGAAGAAATGCCAAATTTGATCACAATAGCTTTTTGACCTGTTCGGTGGGTCGATTATGACGACCATAAAATGGACATAATTTGCAAAATGCATTTCTAACAGATTTTGATAATAAGATTCAATGACTTCCAAGCGCTGTTCGTGTACTGGTCTATTTAAGGTGAAATGGCAAACCTTACTGAGCACATGTTCCACAAGTGACGAATCCGATAGTGTATTTTTGGTGGTATTTACATTGAACATTCGCCTTAACTCCACAATTTATAGTTTGCCATCAATGGCTTTAGCCAAACCATTCCCAAATGCTTGCGAAACGCTAAGCTTAACTACAGTCCAGCCAGCTGGAACCGCCTTTCCGTTTATTCTCTGGAATTGTAAATTTTGCAACGTGTTTCGCGCAGCGCTACTTATGATTACTTTTCGCTAATCGCTGTGCATTATTTCCTTTCAATTTGTGGTTTTTTATTTACGTGCAGTTGAGCGCAATGCTGACCGCACACACACACACACACTCGGGCGCACATCACGTATGGACACACAAAGACTTGGGGCACGTAGCAAAATTATTTGGGTTGAAAATCTTTTCGAGCTCCCCACGCACGTGACAACACAAATAGTTTTCCAATGGGTTTTTTGTTGCCGATTTTGTGTTTTTTGGCCATTCGGAATAGTTGATAGTTGGTGCTCGTGTTGTTTACATTGCATTTCTGACATTTTCCTTTCGGCCACTAAATCCATTAAAATTATATTTGTGGCCTGGCGTATGCTTTTGATGGCTTGCTCTAATTTCATTTTACTCGAATTCCAATTTTTATTGTTTTTTTTTTATTTCTTGTTTTTCTGTATTTTTGCCTGTGAATGTCAAAATAAATTGAAGTTATTTTTCATGTTTTGCCGGCGAGGGGGCTGGGAAAATTGGAAATATCTCTGCTGTGATACGTGCAAATCCTGCCAAACTCCAGCCAGCCACAGTCAGGCTGGCCACAACAATTTTCTAATTAAATTCGATTTTCGCCATGCATGTGGCATAAATTGTTTTGTCATTTTACGGCTGTTGTGTGTGAGCACAAATCTTATGCAATTCTGCATGCCCCTGCCCCATGCCGAACGCCATCTATATGTGGCATTGGCAGTTTTTGGTTTTCTCTCAGCCTTAAGCAACGAACTTGTATATTCATTCGAGATTAGCAAAAATTGAAAATCCTTTGCCTCGGGTTGAAAAATTTTCTACATGTTCTCTGCACGTGGGTGTGTGTGTGTGTACAAGGAAAATAATAACCTGTATAATTGGTGTACATGCCCAACATGAGCCCGAGCAGACCAATTTCACCCCACTTGTCCTCTTGCATGGAGTATTTCTTTTGTGTTTCGTTTGAATACACTTGCAGAGGGTACATACATTTTGGCCTGCTCTTTCATGTCGATAATTCAGTTTAAAAAGACTTGAAAATGACAATGCCATCGTTTGTTTAGAAGTGTTTTCTTTAAGTATGAGTCAAATTGGCGCTTTTATTATATGTTATACCCTGTACCAAAAATAAAAAGGGTAGAATAAGTGCAAGAACGGTTCCGAGCCAGTTTAACCCAGATCAAATGCGGTAATCGACTTTCAAACTGGGTTATAAACTCTGTGATAATGGCAAATGAAAATTTTTTTTTTTGGGATTGTGATTTAAACATAAGTATTAACATAATAATAAATTGGTAATCTTTTGAGTTCTATTTTTACAATTTTAATTTTATGATTAGTTAAAACTAATTGGTCCTAAGTGAAATCAAGGAAAAGCATAACACACTAACAATTACGAAATTTGGAGGGGATTCCACTTAAAACACAAAAGTTTTTCTCACTAGAACTTCTTTTTCGACCGATCATTCGTACTGCAGCTATATGCTATAGTCATACGATTTTGACAAAACTTTCAAGAATTGTGAAAAAGTAAATAAAATAAGTATATGCCAATGATAAGGACGTTTCCATTAGAAACAAAAAGTTTGTTTGCCCTTGCAGAGGGTATTATAAAATTGTCCGGATGTTTCTAACGCATAGAAGGAAGCATCTCCAACCACATAAAGCATATATATCAGCACGACGAGCTGAATTGATTTAGCCATGTCAGTCTGTTTCTTTGGTATCTCCTCCGTCAGTTTGAAATCTATCTTCACCAAACTTTGCACGAAGTCTTTTGGTACAGATACGCTGCACATTTGTCGGAACCGGCCGGATCGGATGGCTGTAGCATATAGCTATCATAGGAACGATTGGTCGAAAAACTAGATTTAATGAGAAAAACTTTATGTTTTCAATGGAAACGCCTCCAAACTTCGTATTTCTTAGTTTGGTATGCTTTCCCATAATTCCACAAAGTTTGGTCGAAATTGGACATCTATATAGTATACCTGTCATAAAAAAATACAATCTGAAAAGTAGTTCTAGTTAGAAAAACATTTTGTTTTGAATGGAAATGTCCTTAAAATTGACATTTATTTGTTTGGTACACTCAAAAAAAAAAATCAATCCAAACGGGATTACAACAATCCTAAACAGGATTGAAAACAGGGTAATCCCGGATATTCTTAAGCCGATCCGAAAAAGATTGATTTGATCTCACTTTTTTCAATCCTGAAAAGATTAAATTTATTCCGCATAAAGATTAAATTAATCCAAAATTTCGAGCTCAATTTAATCCTTTAGTAGGATTACTTTACAAGATTAAAGTATTAAAGTAACGAGAATAATTTGCTCCCAGAAAGATTCCTGAACCTTTCCTTTCTTCCTCCATTTTCCATAGGACGGACACCCACCGACACCACTTTTGGTATATACTCGTATAATGCTTCTGAAAAAAAAAACGAAATATAAAAATTATTGTTGACTTGTCTGGGACTCGGAACTCACAACTTTTTAGCTTTTCACTGAACACGAATGGCATGGCATCTCATCGCAGAGCACCATATCACATGATTGTTGTCCAATGTCTTAAATGCTATTTATACTTTTCTGCTATCGTTTCTGATTTATGAACACCCAGTCAACCAAACGCTCGCAAACGATATCCCAAGCGAGTGAATTGCGTAAGTTAGCCCGGCAAAACTCTCGCATACGGGTCGGGAAATGATAGTAAAATGATTCATGTGTCGTTCAGTTTGTGGCAGTGAAAGTATCATTTACGATAGTCGCAAGCAATACGGTTAGCGTAGCTTTGAGCGGTATCTTTTGCGAGACTTTTTTGATAGTACTTGCGAGTCATTTAAAATATTTTTTTTATTTAAAATAAAAAAAAAATTTAGCCGTGGTCGCCGGCCACCGCCCGCGAGTCACTTACTGAAGACCACTCCACGGCGACAAGCACGAATACGGGTCGGGTGACGCTGGCGAAGACAGTGAAGAACGAAGTCAACACGCCCGGGTGGTCGAATGGCAAAACATTTGCCTTGCGACGGCGAGGTCATGGGTTCGAATTTAACTCGTGGCATTAAATTAAAACCTTTTTTCTTTTTTTTTTTTTTGTATTTTTTTTTTTGAGTTTTTTAACATTGTCTATATTTTTTCAATATTTTTACAACGCGCTTTGGTCCCAAACTCGATATTTTTGGTAATTACGCAAAATGCTCACATGCTGGCTCGCTTCTGAGCTCGCTTGCGAGTGCTCTGCGTTAATAAAAATGAACTCTCATCTTGCTTACATGCGAGCTCGTTTGTGAGCATTCTGCGATAGTCTCGCAAAATGCTCGCATGCTGGTTTGCTGGGTTGTGATCTCGAAAGGTATCGAAGTAAGCACATTTGGAATGAAACAAGCTCGAAAAGATTGCGTCAAGCCATAAAAGACTGAATTGAGTAGAATATCCCGTAAATCGAGATTGAAATTTTTAGCTAGTGCCGGGATTACTCTAATAAAAACAAGGAACAAAGTCGGTCAAGCCCGACTATATAATACTCTGTACCAACGAACATAAATTTTGATGCTGCAGTGGCAGCGGTAAACAGCGCTGCTAATGCGCTGCTGCAGCATACACTCTTTTGATCATATCTCATATCTCGAGAACCGTTGATCCGATCTTTATGATTCCTTTGGGAAATCGATAAATAATTTTGATTAGAATATATGCCCAGAAGGTTCGAACCTTCTATCTATTAAACAGGGTCAGATATGACGTTTTTCTCAAACTGCGGGGGCGGGAGGGGTCGTGGCCAAAATTGAAAATAAACCTGATCTGCCTGCAGATAGAAGAAGCATATGTCCCATACATGTCAAACCTCTATCTCTTACCATCTCTGAGATCAGTGCGTTCATACGGACAGCAGACGGTCAGACGGACATGGCTATATCGACTCGGCTGTTGATGCTGATGAAGAATATATATACTTTATGGGGTCGGAGATGCTTCCTTTTGGCTGTTACATACTTTTGCACAAACTTATTATACTCTATGTACCTTTGGTACAGAGTATAAAAAGATTGAATTTATCTCGTTGTTTTTTTTTCTGTGTATGATTCGTCATGCTGATCAAGAACATATATACTTTCAGTGGTCGGAGATGCTTCCTTCTATGCTTTAACAACATCCGGACATTTTTATAGCACCCTCTGCAAAGGTATAAAAAAGAGCGCACAAAGTGCATTAAGATTAATAGATCAAGAAAGACATTTGCTTTGTTGAAACTATTTTTTTTGCTGGGTTACACATGGGTTGATTCTACTTCTTCTATTTCGTATTGTTATTGTTATCAGGCGTAAGAACAAATTATGAGGCTTGCCATCACGTGAACAATCCATGTACTATTGAGTATGATAAAAACAAGCATTTTCTAAATTCAAGGCGAATAGGAAACTCAATTCGCTTAAACTCAAAGGGCACAGCGGGTAGGATTATCAGAATCCTGGGAATGAGAACTTCTTCACAGTTGAATTTTCCTTTGATTGGCGCCCCGTTATTACATTGATCATTAGTTTTCTTATCACCATATGCGTTCCATTGCGAGACAACCAGTTGATTTAAATTGTGCTGTGGTAAGACACGCATATTCAATTCGTTTAAAAATTCAGTTGGTCAGTTGGTGACTTCGTCTTCGTTTGTTACAATGTCAATAGATTTGAATGAATGCTGAGTACCAACGATCTGATTCTGAATTACGAATTTAAAGTCCTACACATCTACCAAATAATGTTTGGTTATTTTCCTGGTTATCGATGATTTAAGGGAATACTTTGCTGGTAAGCTCGTCTTTCGATGAGACAAAATTGCAAAAATGCGAAGGAAATTAAAGCAGTCCGACCGATTCATCGACAGGAGCACGACCATTACCGGAAGTCAGCAATTGCTTGGTGAGATCTTAAGCAATGCCACTCTCTTGTCAGCTAAAGATTCTTCACAAAGCCATACAGATTTGTTGTTCATGTCATTGGCAACAGTTGATCTTTGCAATGTATGGCGGAAATCGGCTGAAAGTAAAATCATTGCGCCTCCACAACATCTCGAATCATTGGGCAGATCTTTTAATGTTCAATCAAGTTCTTTAAATGCGCGTTTGTGCTCCCTTGTGCATTCGTCCTAAGTGATGATTTAAGGCGCTACTAAAACTTTGGCCAATGCGGAGTGTTTTGCAATGTTACATATCAGTTGTTCCATAGTTTGAATATTTAACGGCAATTTTAAAGCTGATTGAGCTGTACCGCGTCGTTCTAATAATGTGGCCGCTAATCCAGAAGAAGCCACTGCTACATTTCGCAACTATTTGTACCGATTGACATTCACATCCCTTCCAACCGTCTCTAATTGACATCTTTCAAACATTCTTAACAATATATGCGGGTGGATGCAAATCTAGCAAATCAAAGATTGGGAAAATCCGTCAAGCTGTTCTTGAGTTATAAGTGGTGTAGCTAACCTCACTTTGTTTTACATATACACAGAAAAGACTGGTTAGTAAATTCAACCAATTTGATGGAAAATGTTCCAGCCTTCCTCGTGGATTCAAATTACTGTGAGGTACATTAAAACTAAGATAGACCTGCCACCGAGGTATTTTTACTACGAAATTGTTATGTGATTGATTAATTTTGTGGGTGAAGATATAAAATTATTACTTACTCTTGACTCGAAATCGCCAAATGCCGTCTCAACCGGCTAAGATCCTATTTATTTGTATTGAATTTAATCTCATCGCACATCGCGCAAATTAGACCACTTGTAATACTCAAGTTGGAATTTAGCGTCTGATAAAAACTAAAAGGGCAACTGTAATTTCAGCAGTTTGTACTGTTTTAATAGTAACTATTATTGATAGCCCAGTAAAATAAAAAAACAATAACATAATATATGAACGACTTTTTCGTATGAGGTACAATTTTAATGGTACAATGTTCCAGCAAGCCGCAGTTAATAAAACAACAACATAACACATCAAAAACTTAAAACAAGTAGAAAAGTCGGTGAAGGCCGACTATAGAACTCGGCCTCCAAGTTTGGTTAAGAAGTGCCCCATCGCAGTGCTGATGCCCAGCATAATTGTTTGTTTTCCTTATAACTCGAATATCGTTCATTCGATCTTTACCAAACCTTCGGAGGATCGATAAATAATCTTGATTACTAAATATGTCCAGAAGGAACGAACCTTCTATCTATATAACTGTCGAAGATATGCCTTTTTTTTCTTAATTGCGGGGGCGTGGCGCAAATTGCAAATAATCTTGATCTGCCAGCAAAAATAAAAAACATATATCCCATACATGCCAAACCTTTATCTCTTAACATCTCCGAGAGGCGGACAGACAGACGGACATGGCTAGATCGACTTGGCTGTTGATGCTGATCAAGAATATATATACTTTATAGGGTCGGAGATAAGTCCTTCTGCCTGTTACATACTTTTGCACAAACTTATTATACCCTGCGTTCCTCTGGTACAGAGTATAACTACCCTAGGGTTACCATTTGAATGATAAATTTAAACCAGTGGTGCCCAAAATGCCAAAAGCCTATTTCTTGGGATAGGAACTCATAATTCTGCTGGCGTCGCAGCAGACACTCGCATAGAGAGAGATAGAATACGTGTGTTCTATATATAGCCCGCTCGGCGGCTTGCTCTCTTACAAAGCGTGCTTTCGGCTTTTTGTTCTCCCACTAGGAATTCGTTCGTTTGCTTGTTGTTAGTTGTTGTGACATTTACTTCATGTTCCCTGCTAAGCACACAAGCGCAAAGCTTGATTGTGTGATTTTGGGCACCACTGACTTAAACCAAAACAAGTAAGGGAGCTGCAGTCGAGTGCCCCGACTACAAAATACCCTGTTCCCTTGATTTCGAGTGTTTTCCTTTACATACACACACACTCACACATACACACACTCCAACATACACGCAAACGCATGGCATGCGGCCACGCGCGATAACTGACAATGCAAGACCCCCCTCTCACCCACAAGCAAAATTGATTATTATATAACTTCGGTGTTTATTGTCCGATCTTAGTGATCTTTTCAGAATAGATACATATTGGGCCTTACTTGATATATGTAAAGTTTGGAAGGTCTATTTCAAAAATTGTGGCTCTGACAGTTTTTTGCGCTTAAAGGGGGGAGGGGGTGGAATTTTCCAAATCTGAAACAAACTCGATTTGAATCGGGTATACCTAAATTTGTGGCTCTATCTCTTATAGTCTCTGAGATAGACGCGTTCATATGGACAGACGGACACACGGACAGACAGACAGACGGACGGACAGAGGGACATAGCTAAATCGACTCGGCTGTTGATGCTGATCAAGAATATATATACTTTATAGGGTCGCAAATGCTTCCTTCTGTCTGTTACATACTTTTGCACAACTTCATGATCCCCCTTTTCCCATTTTCAATGGGAACAGGGTATAAATACAGTTAAAAACCCAAGCAAAATACTTGTAACCGCAATATTCTGCATTAAATTTACTATTTCGGATAGATAGATTCAATCCACATAACTTTTTTCTGTGTATTGATATAGCAGAAAAAATAAAAGCCTTATAATAAGACGGATATAATGAGAAGTCAAGAAACTCAGGAGAATGCAATCGGTAAGCCGTCAAGCGGATCGGAAAGCTGCCGAAGCGTCAGAGCAGGCCAGCAATCGATTTGCCAAAAACCTTTTGAGAGTCCGGAACAATCGCAGGCTCAGAGCGATGAACAAGGTAAGCGGCAGGCCAGGTTGAGATCTACAGAGACTCCTTAGCAGGCGAGCAATCGACGACAGCAATTTGCTATGCAGATCGCATCTCAGAAAGCTGCTGAGACTGGAGTGGTAGCAGTAACTCGGAGACAAGTTGTTGCTAAAAGGACGGCACAGCGGCGACAGATAGGAGGACCGAACGTTACAAAATATTTTGCTGAAGTTTTGAATGTCATGAAGTCGGTTAAATAGATGTAATGTGTATATCGAGTCCGAAAAATAGCGAAATTTTCAAAATTCTCATACAAGCTTTGATTATGTAGAAGATTAATAGTTGACTACCATAGTCCGGTGGTGGTTAGGAGGTGAAGATTGTATGGTTCAAAAAATTGCGAAATTTGCTTTCTTTTCCTATGAGCTTAGAATGTGGTGAAGACACCCGGGTGGTAGAGAAAGAACTTTATATTGAATCCATGCTTTAGAGGTTATCCTTGATAAGTACTTTTCTGCAAAATTTGTCTCAGATCGAATCACAGCAATGTTTTTTTTCCCCCTCCAATATCAAACTTTCATGTGGATTCTATATGTCTTTTTATTACTTTTCGCTTTTCTTATTATGGATAATCGTTTAAGAATATCTTCAGCTCTGAACCAAACCGAAACGCTAGTTCCAGTTCGGAAACCGAACCTCAAGCCGAATCGCCGGCCTTCCGATAATGCTGAACCGTATCGAAAACTGCAAAGCTAATCGGGTTGTCTTAGTTCACTAACGAGTTCGAGGACTAAAAGTTCTTTCCCTTTCAGTATGATTCTTGTACATACATTGGGAATCAAAGATAGTTTCAGCAGTCTATCGATTGGTTGGTTGGTTTCTCATGGCTGATTAATGCAGCCTTCAAGAGAAGAATCTCCTGGAATTGGCGACTAAAATGGGTCTTAATAAACTTGTTAGAGTATAAAAACCGCGGCTACTCAGTCGAAACGCGGACTTCTTGTTCGATTGCTCTAAAGGCGCTTCGAATTTCCGTTTGTAAAGGGAAGCCGGCTACTTTAGATGTTTCATGTTTTGATTCACATATCGTTGCCAAATGTTTTATTTATAAGCAGGGCATTTTTTGTCCGCCAGGTACTTGTTGAAATTCCCCTGATATGCGGCATTAGCAGTGCTTATTATTGCAGCTGCTGTTCAGTTTTTAGAACTTCAAACTTAAATTATTCCCCCAATCTTGGTTAACATCCCCGACTACGGCAGCTAATCTCAGCTAAGATGCTTTCAATTCCATATCGCTGATCCGCATACAAAGTAAACAAAATCCCTTGCACCTTGACAAAATTAAATTGAATATTGTACAAAATATGTTTGCTGCATCCTGTGGGGCAAAACCCTTACGAGAGCTATTAAATATTTGTCCTGCTGTCGTTGTCCTCGCCGATATCGTCTCATCGACGGCAGCAGCAACAACAAAAACAATGGCAACAGCAGCAGCGACAGCATTTCACTCAATTCAATTACCTTAAGAGTGTCGCCATCAAGTGTCTGCTTGGAGCAGGACGAAGACGACGGCGACAAGGACATTGACTAGGAATGAGAAGGGGGGGGGGAGGGAACTTTGCCAGCCAATAGACGCTCGCTTGTTGTTGTCTTTGGCATTTTAAATCCCACATTTGATGTGCTTAGAGCTAGCAGCCCTGTCTGCGAGATCTTTTTTCTTTCGTTTTGGACTGCCAGCTGACAATTTCCTTTGGCTTTACCTGTAAACTCAACTTGATTTATTGCCCTGCCCGGGCATGGCGTGTAATAAAATTTTAATCGATGTCGTACATTTGCATACCAATTGCAGCCAGTTGGAGTCAAGGCGACCAACTGCGTTGCATGCCCCATAAAAACGCATGAAAGGCGAAGCCTTAGGAGCTTCCGAAAGTTGGCCCTCCGTGTAATTTGATGCGCATTTGCATAAAGAATGCAACTAAATGCGGAGTAAGTGCAACTGCAGCGCAGGAAAAAGCATAATTATTATATGGCCATGATCAGCGGAATGCGAAAGTTTTGCCCGTTTATGGCGCAAGAAATGCGAATGTAACTTCGTATTATTCTTGAATTAACAACGGAAATGAAAAATGAAAATGGAAAATTGTTTTGCCGCCACTCCCTGGCCAGGCGTTCGGTGGGCGGAGTGGGCCGGAGTGGGGCGACTTGTCATTTCGCCTGGCAGTAAATTACATAAATGCAAAAGCGAAATCCTCCGGCAACCGCATTCCTTTCGCTGCGGTGGCTGTTGCTCGTAATGAAAAAACTTAAATGGAATATAAATATGTTTGTAATATGCATAAGGTGGATCGCACTCAAAGCAAAACAGAAAAATGTTCTTAATAAGAAAGTGAGTAATCAGAACAGAATATGAATTCGACTGAATTGGAAGCCAACACAAATGTAAAGAATTTTGCTTATTAAAGACCAAATTCCACAAAAGCAGGAAAGCAGCTGGATATCAGTTCAATCAACAACATCTTTTCAGGAATTTCCTGATTTGATTAAGTGAAGCAGAGCTTGTTGAACAGCCTCACTGTAATGTACCCTTCAATAAGCCTTTACATTCGTATAACCTGTAAAACAGACCTGGCCAGCCTATAACACCGGGGAGCCGAAACCACAGACGCTAGCCGAACTTGCGACTTTTTGAGATAGAAACACAAACAAGAAAGCAAAGCTAACTTCGTCTGTGCCGAAGTTTTAATACACTTGAAACAGAAAATTCCTATGGCAGCTTCAAGAAGTAACCATCCGATCCAAGCGGTTCGGACATATCGCACACGTTTAACTAATGAGGCTTAAAGTTGTTCATTGTACATTATCTATGAGCACAAAAGAGATGGTCTTATTTTTGTTCAGTTCTTTGCTGACAAAAATCACTCTTTGGCTACAATGAGCCAAAGAGGAAAGTGTGCGAAAGATTGAAAATTATTCCATTTTGAGTTGTGCCTCTTTAGTTAAACGTGTGCGATATGTGCAGAGTACAGCTAAAAGATGGCTCTGGCAAAATTTTGATCAAGAATTTATATACTTTATGTGGACGGAGATGATTCCTTCTAATTATGAATGTGACAGGAACCATTTTCTTGTCAAACGCGATATAAGCATAAATACCAAATGGACGCTGTCTCCAGTGCTCACCAACACAAGCACATTTTCTTGTTCACGCTTTTAGGCAGAGTCTGCTTTCAAGTGAGAGTCCGTTTATGCTCTCAGTTTATTCGCTCTTTGTATACCCTGTTCCCATTGAAAATGGGAAAAGGGGGATAATGAAGTTGTGCAAAAGTATGTAACAGGTAGAAGGAAGCATTTGCGACCCTATGAAGTATATATATTCTTGATCAGCATCAACAGCCGAGTCGATTTAGCCATGTCCGTCTGTCCGTCGTCTGTCTGTTTGTCCGTCTGTCCGTATGAACGCGTCGATCTCAGAGACTGTAAGAGCTAGAGCCACACATTTTTGCATGATGGTAGGTGTATACTCGATTCAAATCGATTTTGTTTCAGATTTGGAAAATTCCTCCCCCTCCCCCCTTTAACCGCAAAAAACTGTCAGAGCCACAATTTTTAAGATAGACCTTCCAAACTTTATATATATCAAGTGAGGCCCAATATCTATCTATTCTAAAAAGATCAATAAGATCGGACAAAAAACACCGAAGTTATATACGAATCAATTTAGCTTGTGGGAGAGAGGGGGGCTTTGCATTGTCAGTTACCGCGTTTGCGCGTGTGTGTGAGCGTATGTTAGAGTGTGTGTGTGCGTATGTGTTTATATGTGTATGAAAAAACAAGAATTCAAGGGAACTGGGTATTTTGTAGTCGGGGCACTCGACTACAGCTCCCTTACTTGTTTTATGTAGCGCTGCGGCAACAAGTTTTGACTTGCTTTTTCCAAAATGTGGAATCCCTCCTCTGATCCCTATGACACATCAGATCACTAGAGGAATTAACCAACGAATATTCACCAGATATTATATTAGCCCCCCACACTCGGAAAAAATTGTTCAAAATCTTCCGAAATCCAGACCATTCGTTGACAATGGTAGAGTAATCCCGCTTTTTCGTGAACTGTGAACGTCGGTATCATCATGAACGCAATTTTAAGACCTGTTGTTCGATTTTCATTAACGTTTAGGTGTGGCGTTAATACCATTTTGGGCTCAACTTGGGGAAAATTTTGGGGTCATTTTACAAACTATCGGGCTTCTTTTAGAAACATGTTGGTAACGTTTTAAGACCACTCGGAGCTCTTTTTGGAAACATATTAGGAGCAATTTTGGAACATCTCGGTCTCGGCGCATCGCGGTCTCATTTTGGTAACACATTGGGTTCAATGGTCGAACATTTTTGGTAAATTTTTGTGAATATTTTAGTTATAGCTAGGTACGGAGAAACCTGCGAAATAGTCACGAAATCTCAGTTAATTATTTTGTCGATAGCAAGTGCGAAATAAGTCGCCCATCTCTAGTTTTATAGGCGCTCACCTCTAATTGTTTTACTTACAAATTAAATCAAGTCAAAAACTAAACAAAATGGATATAAATAAACACCAAAGAGTTTTGTTGGCTTGCAATGCAGCTATAGTTGCAACAATCGCTCTACATAAGTAGCAAGAAGCGGTCGTGAAGACAACCAACAAAAGAAAGTGTTGGGTTAACCCTTAGTTGCAGGAAAGATCCAAGAGGGGCAGAAGCTTTCCACGAATGCGTGGGCGTGTTCAGGACTATCCCAAATTTATCAGGGACAACCTCAAGGCCTTTGTTGATTTGCAAGATGGAGCAGTACCGTGGCAAAATGATTACGCAGCATAAATAAATAAAATAATACTTACGATTTGTCAATGAAAATTAAAGACGAATAACATTATTGTTTCGTGGATTTTTTTTTTCATATATCTTAAACCAAATTATTAATTAGAAGAATTCGTGATCTTCATTTTAATTTTTTCAGCATTTTCTTTTGGCATATGTAGAATCTAATAGCTTGTACCAATAGGCAAATTCCGAATGATGATCTTTGGACACAACTAGAGAAGGTGCTGGATCAACAACTTGTGTGATGGCATCCTGTTGCTTTGACAATAAGTCCACGATAGCATTCGACGCCTCTTGCAGCTCTTTAACAGGATCTGGCTGCGTCTTTTCTATGCGAGGTCGCTTTTTCTTTTGGAAGAAAAGTAAACCAATGATAATAAACTTATGATTTCAATCAAGCTATAAAAGCAGTGCTTATGAATGAATATACAGGAGTAGATGACGAACTTTCGTCCAGGACTAGTGGCGACTGAGAATTTGCAAGTTGGACCATTGAGGAATGATTAGGTTCATCCATCCCCAACACACAATCGTCGACGTCCAAGATAGAATTCGATGAGTATGGAGCTAGCTCCCACTCCACATCGCTGCCTCCTTGAGTTGCTATAGGTACGCCCCCATCGCTGCCACTTTTTGCATGCTTGGCGCGGTGATAATGTAAGCTGTCCTTTAGCGAAGACCAAGCCGCTTTGCATTTGCCTCCTGAAAAAGATAAAACAAACAATTGTGAATAACATAATTAAACTCAATACTTCTTACATTTACCTTCTTTTCCGAGGGCAGAACCTATACCCTCCCAGATTTTGCACTCATTGCAAGGCACTTGTTTTTCTTGTCGGGCGCCTCACAGTGTGCGGCGCAAACACTGACAGTTGATTATGAAAAATATGGTTTAGGTATATTTCGAACCTTTGAAATCAACAATCATCGATAGACAATTGCGTGACACGCTGTGCATCGGGTGGCAACGCTGGGCTATCGATATTAAATTTCGCACGTCAACTCTATACAGACTTTCGAAATGACAACCTGCGAAATTCGTACGGAAATAATTTTTTTGTATGGGATTTTCGATTTCGAGACCATTTCGCAGGTATCTCCGTACCTAGCTTATACTATGAGACTGATTTTCGAACAACTATTCGCTTTTTGAACTGACGCGCTTGTTTGTTGTAATATAGAGAGACCAGAGCTGGTGATTTCCGTGAACGATGGGCTTGCTTTTTTCTTAGTGTACCGCTCTGGAGCCAGCCGCTCTCTTGTACGCATACAGCGATAGCAAACGACTATATGTATTTTCAAGCATTGCTAATTTGCCTGCATGTATTCGCCCTCTAGTACGGCTGGGGTCAGTCACAGTATTTTCGTCAACCCAGCGTTGCTCTTTGTACGGTGATGCGTCGTGACGACATCGATTTAGGCTTATGTCGCTTCTCTGCATGACATTTCGTCTATCGAGCGTCGCTCATGTCGGTTCCTGCATGGCATTGCGTCGACCTAGCGTGCCTGGAGAGCCGTTAACGTATTGTGCGGACATCGCCTTGCAAAATACGTCAGTCGAACACATTGTAAGGGGTATAAGGGTGGGTCGACGACAGTCACAAAATCGTCGACGGAACGTTGATACAGCGTTGGTCGGCAGTACTAGAGGGCGTTTTCTACAGTACAAGTACGCACACATACGCACTTGCTTGTTCGTTGTGTTTACTCACACAAGCAAGCGCATTTTATTTTTAGAATGCGCTCTCTCTCTCTCTCTCTCTGCCCACCTGGCAAAGCCATTGTATGGCCGTTCGGCATCTTAGAGATTATATTGGTTTTTTGCTAAGGTTAAGGAGTTCTTACGTTCTTAGGTTTTTGCTTGCCAGATTCTTTGGGGTGCACTGCTCGTTTCGGGGAACGTAAAAATCTCCGGTTTTGTAGGACTTTGCAGTGATTCAAAAACTTAACCTAAATGACATACGAGTTCTTAGATGTTCAGTAGAGCGGACCCCCTGAATATGAAATTTTTAAGGTCATGGTCTCACCCCCCTAACTGATGCGCTTTGGTGTATACTAGACGTATATAAAAACAAAAGTAGAAAAAATGGAGTTTTAAGTGGCACGCCAAAGATCTAAACTTTAGATGGGCGTGTCGCGACGTTCACAATGCACACGAGGCAGCGCAGTGTTGCCTGCTTTTTTTTTCATTATAAATTCGAATTTTTCAATTAATAATAAGAGAAAACTATGTTTGCTTGATTTTTTTTTATACACTTGAAAAGTGTATTATAATTTTTCCCAGAAGTTTGGAACGCATAGAAGGAATCTTCTCCGGCCACATAAAGTTTATAGATTCTTGATCAGCATGATGAGCTGAGTCGATTGAGCTATGGCCGTCCGTCTGTCCGTCCGGCCGTCTGTCTGTTTCTACTCATAAAAATGCAGATGTGCCGTATAAAAATGCTGATGGCACACTCCTTTTCGTTGGCAAGGAACACCAACTATCGAAAATTGGTTTCAATAAGCCGACCAAAAACACTGAAGTCTCTTCTGCCATATTTCCAAAACATGTAGTTGCCATTTTGAATTTCAGAAAATGTCAACAATTGAAACGAACTAAAGTTTTCGTGGTAAAAATTTGTATATGTTTCAGTCGTATGGGTAATTTTTTTCAAAACTTTAAAGCCATGGCGGGCACATTTAAACTTAAAATAAAATTGTTTGGTTTTCACAATTATTAATTGTACAACAAAAATTAGCTTTGGGAATGCTGAGATCTACTTTTTTCCATTTTGTCGTTTTAAGGGCCGCTCTAATGTTCAGCCTAGAAGTTTGCTTTCGTAATGGCTTAGAGTCCGGAAAGAATCTTTTCCTACAGATGAGTTAAACTTTAATCACACTAACTTACCTACTAATGCTGCATCTAAGGCCAAGGACAACAGAGCAAAGTGCTACAAATATGAAACATGCCAGCATGTTGTGTGTGTGTGTGTGTGTTTGAATGCATGTTTCTGAGTGAGCGTTTCCTTTGTATGTATTTGTTAATATTGCTAAGCTCTCACGGCAGCGGAAATTGCTTCGTGCCTTTCACTCCAAATGCTGCAATAAACATCGAAAGCCGTCCGAATACCAAACTGGCCAAAGCCAGAGCCAGTGCCAGTTCCAATCTCTAGTCCAGTTGCCAGGCAAACGGCTGCCCAGTGGAGCGCATCACCAACCCAGCGAGTGGCCGCATGCTGCGCCACTGACTCCCGCTCTGGCTCCGGCTTCACAATGGGAAAACACGGCGGAAGCGCACAATAAATTGCTTATTTATGGCTCAGCTTTTGGCCATAAGAAACACGCTGTTTTTATTGTTTTTAATCAACTCGAAAAGATTTGGCAAAGCTTATAAAATAGACGCCATGTACACGGCGATGGATGAGCATCCGGTAGTTGTTATTGCTGTTATTTTTTTGTTTGTTTTATGTTGTTTTTTTTTGCAGTGCGTTTGGGGATTTTCGTGCTTTGAACAGGAAATAATTTTTTGCTTGCCAGGTTCTTTGGGGTGCACTATTTGCCATTAATGGTGGAAATTAAAATTTATGACAGTTTCCAAGCAGTTCCCAATGCTCATGAATATGACAAAGGAGTCTAACTTGGGAACAACTGTTTTCTGTTTGCTGTCCGCTGAAGGGTTCTATTTTCTAACTTTGCCGCTTTGTTTTCTATGCAAATGAGCGCAGGGCGAAGTGTTCAACAAAAAAAGGGGCCATGTTCCACAAACTATTGTCTATTGGACTATTGGAAATTAACACATTTTTCTGGCCAAAAATGAAAATGTTCACAATGGATCAAATGCTATCGGAGGTTTCCCAGAAATCTCTTTCAATCAAATTCCAACCCAAAAGCAATTCTCGGTGTCCTTTGGAGATTTGAAGAAACCAACCAAAAGCCAATGCACAAACCAACCAAAACGACTTCGCGAACCTACGCAGACTTAGCGAACTTAGCAACGACACAACAGGGCTGGCAAGTCTGAAACCATCAATATAGCTATGAACAAAAACTCTTATCAATTATTTGCGAGCGACGCAGTCCTGTTTTTGTAGTTGGACCATTATACACACACCTTCTTACTAGACTTTCTAATAAGAAAATGAAATCTCTCGAAGTTCTGGAACACCGACGGAATTTGTTGTGCGATTCTAAAACCAACCGAAGCCAAAATCTCTAGAGATTTCTCTAAAAATATACGGGGGTGTCCTGGAAATCTGTACTACCTGTTTTGATTTTAGTCAAAGTGAATGTAAGCAGGCTCAAGGTAGAGGATTGATTATAATTCAATATTTAACCGAAAATTTAACAGAGAATACATATGAACATGAACAGCAGCTGTGGCTGTGTAGACTTTCTTATTTCGTCAGTACACTTTCAGTTGCTGTCACATCATCAAGCCATTTGCAAATCCTATTTAAACAACCCAGACGGCGAATAAAGACTTGAGAATTCCAAGTGCAAAAATTGCACAAAATTTCTACTTGTCATTAAGCTCCGTTTTTAAGGTTAACTGAAGGTACATGCATTGGGGTTGAAGGTGGTTCAATGTATCGCTGTTGTTTGTGGCCACTATTTCATAAGTATTCTCTGTTGAATTTTCTGTTGATTATTGAACTACTTATAATCAATCCTCGACCCTTAGCCTGCTAACTTTCTCTTTGATTAATTCTCTTTATTTTAATAAAAACGAGACTTTAATAACAATGATCAATACTCGAGCTGCTACAAACTGACTCGCCCTTAGAATGTAGCTCGCAGAACCAGATCTTATTTCGAACAATGCGTCGCTCCCACACGGGCTCTTGCCGTTGTATTGGTACCCCTCATTGGGTTGGTCTGATAGAGAAGAAACCGAAATTGATACTGAAGGATATGGTGGTGGCAACGGCATCGGCGGCGATGTTTCTCGGTTGGTACTAGCATCAGCTCTCTCGTGGGCATGTGTAGAGCTGCTGATGTTGCCTCGCTTCGAGGCTTTTGCGGTGGCTCGAGTTGAGGGTTTTGGTGCCTCATATTGTGGGTTTGCGGTGCCTCGAGTTTAGGGACTTGGTGCCTCAGATTGGGGGCTTTGCAGTTGAGAGATCGATGAGATGTCGGCCCTTGAGATAAATAAGCAAGCCAAAGTGGTTCATAAAATCAGCTCCGATGATTTTTGACTGCACATTGGCATTATAAAATGACCAGCTGAAATTTCGGCCGAGATCACGAGAAACATTTCTAGTTCCTTGGCAAGTTATAATTCAATTACACATGGAATCAAAATTAAACTTTCTTCATTTTATTGATGGGTTCTTGGTTTGGTGCTTGGTTCTAGCGTGTGCCGAACATGAGGTTCAAAAGTAGCTAAATTTTCAAAAAAAAAATAGCTAGAAATAGCTAAAAATAAAAAAAAGTTAACTAAAATAAATAGCTAAAAATGAAAGCTTAAAAAACTGTTGTTTTCGGACTGAAATTCAACAGATACTTGTAAAAAATTCATTTGTAATGAGCTACGAATTCAAAAATACTTTAAATGAGGTCTGAAATCCGCTCTGTAACAGTGGTGCCAGAATGTGGGATCCAAAAGTTTATAGATTTTCGCAAAAAATTGCTAAAAATAGCTCAATTTTTCAACGGCTTAAAACTGAAGAAAAATATGTTTTTATACTCTGTACCAAAGGTACATAGAGTATAATAAGTTTGTGCAAAAGTATGTAACAGCCAGAAGGAAGCATCTCCGACCCCATAAATAGTATGTATTCTAGATCAGCATCAACTGCTGAGTCGATAAAGACATGTCCGTCTGTCCGTATGAACGCACAGATCTCCGAGATGGTGAATATGTTTGACTGAACTTGTTCTTAACGGGTTAGTTAACTCATTTTTGCCACGCCCCTCCGCCCCGCTTTGGAAACGTCAACTCCCGTTTAAAGATAGGATTTCTCTTCTGGACTTTTAGTAACAGAATTTATCCAACCGAGTGTAAGATCGGATGACGTTTCGATAAGTATTTTGGGCACGCAACTAATATGTAACGGAGCACTTTCTAGTAGAACTGAGTATTGTTGAACGATAAGAGCATCCCGACTGTTTTGAAGGTGAGTTGATTGATTAGCCCTTTCGTTTCGTCTCTTCTTCGCTCGTCTGTTTTAGACTCCTCCGTCGTTTAAAGCTATCCTCACAAGAATCTTTTGAAAGCAGACTATAAAGATTGAAAATTTTTGTTTTCAATGAAACGCTCAGAGTCTCGTTTTTATGTTTTCAGTTCCACAATTTTAATGTTCTTTTAGTATAGCTTCGAGATATATCTTTAAACTTTTTGTTTTCTACTCCTAATTGTATTTGTTTAAGTCCACACGTTCTAAAGTTTAAACAAACCTACTTGATTTCTTTGAAACTTTTGTTTTAATGAACGTTTACTTGGGAATATTGTTTTATACACTTTACCATCTTACAACGTTTTGTTAAAATCGGTGACTATTGTATAGCCGGTATGTGATCGTCGAAAGTTCTGAAAACTTTAATAACTTGGAAGTTAATTTCACATTTTTTTATACCCTGTTCCCTGAAAAATGAAGGGAGGTTTAAATTCAAGAAGAAGCATTTGAACGTATCGATCAGTTGACAGCCGGTCGTTTAGCATGTCCGTCTTCCGTCCGTCCGTAGAACGGCGATCTCAAAAACTATAAGTAGCCCTTTTGATAGGTAGTTTATACCCGTTCAAATCGAGTTTATTTCAGATATGAAAATTCCTCCCCCTCCACTGTCGAGCCACATTTTTAAGTTAACCCTCGAGACTTATATTCTTAAGGCCCATTCTATCTATTTTGAAAAGATCAATAGATCGGACACACACCGTTATACGTTAATTTTTTGTGAAGGTCTTGTAATATCCGACGTGCGCTGGTTTTGTTCATGTTAGTGTTGAACACACACAATATTGTCGAACTCGTAGCTTCTCGTAGTCCGTAGCTTTGTCATATGTGACTTGAGACGACCAGCCGAGCGTGGTGTCGGAAGACCTACCCTCGACCCCCGACGCTAGATGCCCGCTTGGAAAACCCCTATTTCATTTTCTGAAGTTAAACTTTTTCGTACAACAAAACATACTTAGTACCATATGACTATATTTTCGTGACACTTTCAAATTTCTTATTTTTACGATTCTCTTGGCTTTGACTTTTTAGCATTTTTAATTTTCTAATATCTATATCTCTTTTAAATATTTACCTTCCACAGCTGTGGTTTGTGAGCAATTGTTTTTTCGCATACCTGTTTTACAGCTGTTTATCCTCTGTACCAAGGTTCTAGAGTATAATAAGTTTGTGTAAAAGTATGTAACAGCCAGGAACATCTCCGACCCCATAAAGTTATATATTCTGATCAGCATCAACGAGTCTATACCTGTCCTTTGTTGTCGTCTATCTGTCTGTATGAACGCACAGATCTCAGAGATGGTAAGAGATAGAGGTTTGACATGTATGGGACTTATGCTTCTTATACTTGCAGGCAGATCAAGTTTATTTTCAATTTTTGCCACGCCCCCGCAAATTGGAAAAAACGTAATATCTCCCACAGTTTTATAGATAGTAAAGATATGAGCAAACGAAAATTCAATATATCTGGGCTGCTCCTGCAGCAGCAAAGCACATACATATGTATGTAGATGTATGTATGTATGAGCAACGACTACACAGCAAAGTGATAGCCAACAATATTTTAGGACAAATTTTTATGTAACGATTCACATTGGATGGTTGTGGGTGTGATGACCCCGCCCCGCCAAAAATTCCACCTTTTAAATGAAATAAACCTGCAAATATATTGTCTGAGTAATTCCAACAACGAAATCCTATACAAAACCTAACAGCTATGGCTAGCTCATAAGATCCATTCTTGCAGCTAACTGGGACGCTCTCATTTTCCCCCTTCCCTTTCCCACATACACAATATTGAGAGAGAGAAATTAGAGATGGTCGCGGGACAAATATATCGCCCGATACCCATCTGACTACTAAGACGAGGATTGTTTAAATTGCAAATAATATAAAAATAGTCTAGTTCTTTAATTCTAACATAATATCAAGCAATCACAATGATGTTAAGTCATTCTGGTCACTCCGGAGTCCCGCGTAGTTTTCGATGTACGCCCATCTCTAGCTCTGGCAAATGCAAAGGTTTTTTTTGTCTGCGGCGCGTGCCAATCCTTTGTCTCTCCCTCTCTCTTTGTACCAAAGGTACACAGAGTATAATAAGTGTGTGCTAAAGTATGTAACAGCACCTTAAATGATAAGTATTTAAGCAACTCAAGTCGACTCCTAGGACTTTATTCATATATCGACCCCATTGCTATTGCAATGGCCTCCTCGTGGTGTTCCCTGGATACCGATTTTATATAATATAATCGGGAGCAAATGCGAGCGGCGACCCCAACTGGTACAGGGTATAATATAGTCGGGCTTGACCGACTTTCTTCCTTGTTGAGACTAAAATCCAACAATAACTTAAAAAATTACGGCAATTGTCTAGTATAGTAAAGCACTTACATAATTTCGGTACAGCATCAGCAAACTTCAATATTCATTTTAATAGAAGCCATAATCATTTTTCATAATTCGCAGTCAATCGAAGGAAGTTTTTTGGAATTTTTTAAGCACAGGCTTCTACACTAGACTAGCAAATTCTTAAAAAAGGACAAAATTCCGCATTGAATTCACAATCTCCCTTTTTTTTTGGAGTCCGAGCTGATCCTGAATCTAAGTACAAAGAAAGCAGAAGAGCCAAAAAATGCTGATCTCAGTACTGAAAATTATGAAACGGAATTTAGTGATTTAGTCCATTTCAACAATATTTGTGTTTTTTGGCCCAATATACTTAAATAAATATATTTTACCGACAAGGCATTGTAGTCGATTTCTTAGAAATAATATAAAGACTGAAGAAACGTTGAATTTGCACTATTACTGCTGTGGATAGAACCCATCAGGGTGGATCAATACTGTTGTTAGTACTAAAACCATGTCTTCCCTTACTTGCTCTTCGGTCATAAATTGAAGTACTAAATCTCATGAGTGGTGCAACTACTGAAATCATTCATGAACTAAAGCAATTTTTAATGATTATGCCTCTTCTTCTACTAGTTCCGATCCCTTGTGGGACATAGGGCATCAACCACTCTTCTCCTCCAGCGAACTCTGTTGTTGGCCGTCGCTTTCAGTTCTCCCCAACTTTTCCCGATGCTTTGCGCCTCTCTACCGACAGTCCTCCTCCAAGTTTCTTTGGGTCTGCCACGTGACCGCCCGACTCCGTCCAACGGGTTCCACTCCATTGCCTTCCTTGCGATGTTGTTTTCGTTTTTTTCGCAATGTATGTCCTATCCAGCTCCATTTCATCCTGCGTATTATGATGTCGACACTCTTCATATTCGCTCGTTTAAGTAGCTCAGAGTTCCGTATTCTGTCAGGCCAGAATATGCAGTAGATGCGTCGCAGGCAACGGTTTACAAAAGTTTGGAGTTTCGCCACTATGGAAGTTGTAAGAGCCTGATTTTGAGCCAGTGTGGATGGGTCGAGCAATGCCAAACAGCTGACAGCATCCCAAAGGCACCTTTAGCCTTTTGAAGGCGCACATCCACATCGAGCTCCGTCCCTCCATCAGAAGCGACTACGCTCCCAGGTAGCTGAATTGCTCAACTTGCTCAATTGGCTCTTCGTTCAAAACCAGAGCCTGGGAATGTCCGGAACGGATGCTGAGCGCTTTTGTCTTTTTCGTGTTGATTTTGAGGCCTGCCGATTTAGCTGAGGTGTCAAGGTTGGCTAGTGTATTAGCCAGGTCGCTTAGCCTATTTGGAGGGAGGCATATATCGTCTGCATAGTCCAGATGCCGCAGTCTTGTAGTCATTGACCACCCAATGCCGCTGTTGTTGGGAGCAGGTTGCATTGTAGCGAACACGTCTGCAACCACCATTATAAACAAAATGGGCGACAGAGCACATCCCTGCCGAACGCCGCTCAGGACTGGAAAAGGTTGTGATAGCATTCCACCGTGAAGCACTCTACACTGCTCCCTGCTCCCTGCTAACACTGTCGAAGGCTTTAGCGAAGTCCACAAAGGCCATGTGCAGGTCTGAGTTGACTTCGGTGCATTGCTCGATCAGAATGCGCACAGTGTTTATGTGGTCCGTACACGACGAGCCCTGTCTGAATCCTGCTTGCTCTTTGCCTATGGTGTCCATAATGGTGTCTCTCAGGCGATCCAGAACTATTTTTGCTATGAGCTTCGAAATAGTTGATTCCACGCCAGTTGTCGCATTCGCGCAGGTCACCCTTTTTGGTGATTTTCACCAGGATGCCTTCAAACCATTCCGAGGGGACCCATGCCCGTTGTATTACCGGGTACAGTAACTCCACAGCGGTTGCCGGTTGGCATTTGCAGAACTCCGCCGGTATGCCGTCTACTCCTGCTGCTTTGTTGTCGGGCAGCGATTGTATGGCCGAAAGGATTTCAGGTTTAGTGGGTGCTGATGTTTTCCATTTGTGTCCTTAATTGGGCGCTCCGTATTCGTCTTTTTATCGGCTATTTCGTTGGTCGCCTTATACACAGTTTTCAGGTCACCGTTTAAATGATTATGTCTAAAATTATATAATTATCCCTTCGAAATTCACTTCTGAGACTTTTAACTCAGGGGAAGTTCTATAGCAAAGGTTTCAAACCAATTTAATAGGCATTATTACGCAATTCGTCTTAAAAATATAAAAATTGCTAGAAATAGCTAAGCATAATTTTAAAATTGCTAGATATATTGCTAATAGCATTTCCAAAAATTTATAAGCATTTCCACTTTCAAAAATGCTAGATCTAGCAACTAAATAGCTAAAATGGCAACACTGGATTCTAGATGATTTCCGTGTACTGAACTCGAATTTGTTTTCGGAACCTACACTATTGTTATATAGTGTGGCCGGGTGGCTTAGCGGCTAGTGTACGCGACCGCTGTGCAAGAGGTCGTGGTTTCGATCTCGCTCCGGAACATCTAATGAAAAAGTTATTTCTTTGAATAAACTTTACCCCTCTCTGCTGTTGGCGCCAGCTTTGCAGTAATTATCCATCAAAAGCTTCTCAAACTGCGTTCGGATTCCGCGTTAAACTGTAGGTCCTTTTCTCTTGTGCGAAAATTAGAAGCGCAGAAGCCAAGAGCTTGAGAGATGCTCGGCTTTGGCCCTTTGGGGCTGTGTCAAGCCATTTTACATTACACTATTGTTATTAGCGTTAAAATAACCTATCCCAAATAGTTCTGCATCCATCCATTGCATATTTTTGGGTTGTGTAAAATATGGTCATTTAAAACAGATGTAATCAAAATGCTGTGTTAAGTTGTGTGAAGTGCTGCCCATCGCCGTAGCTGCGCATTATAATTGTTTGTTTTCCCCATAGCTCGACTATTACAATGCTCGACAAAGTGGAAATCGATCTTCCCCCAATTCACCAAATCAACTTTTTCTTGAGTATTTTAGCCCGCTGAGCACGAAATTCGACATGAAAAAAATCTGTCGAATAGTTATCTAGATATTTTCGATAAACTGTGTTTTCGATTTCTTTAAAGGTTGCATTCACTTAAACTCTCATAAGAGAAGAAACGTGTCCAAAAGTTTCGTTTTCTGACATAAATGTGATAGCCCTAGGGCTATGGGCACGAATGTAAAAAAAAAACACCTACTTTTTTATCAAAATAGTAAAATTAATTGAAATTAAAGTGCTTGTAAATGCAAATGAATAAACAAAACTTATGTTTTTTTTTTAAATTCGAAACTAAAGTACCGCTGTTGCCGCTGTGGTTGTTCTTATACTCTTGCAAGTCCTTATTTGAAATATTGACTCGGTCCGTTTGACGAAATCATTCCCGTTTTTCCGAGTACCCGTCGACAATCTAGTACTTTATTTTGAGTGTGCTAACATATTAGTATGTGTTTTAACATGGATGCCCCTAAAAGTATAATATGATTTGTTTTGCGTCCAATTAAAATTTTATTTTTTTATTTTATTTTTTCAGTATTTTATTCATTTGATGGAAATTTAGCATCTTATAATAAATGTCTTCTGGCCAATTTGAAAATTGGCATTGCTTTTATTATCAAACTTAACGGCTAAGATCCAATTCGTTCATCATTGATGAGCCGTTAGTCAGCGGCGACCAGGCGTTTATTAGTAGTAAGGCATGTCGAGTGCCGCAACGAAGTAGTTTTCACGCCTACAACTCGTCATTCTAATTGGCGCTTAGGGACGATTGGCCAGCACTCACATTACCAAGTCATTATTTTTTTTTTTTTTGCCTAACTTCCTTTTTCTTTTTTTTCTTTTTTTTATTCTCTTCTTTTTTCTCTTTTTTGGCGCCGCGGGCAAATTTGGTTGAAATGCCACTTGTCGACACTCTCGCCTTCTCCTATCGGTTTTGTGCGTTTTGGTCTTCTTTGTATCCACTTTTCCTTTTTATGGGGCGGAGAAGCGCATTGTCTTTTAGTCTTTTTTTTTTTTATTTTTTTTTTTTTTTTTCTTTCTTTTTTTCTTTTTTTATTTTGCTCCGTTTTAGCGATCGTCAATCGGTTAGTCCAGTTTTTGGACGATTTCGTCATTCGGCTCTCGTTGGATGGTACGGCTGCAGCTTCTATAGCCTTGATATTTGGCAGGCTCGGGAACAGCTGCCAGTTGCTAAACGACTTGGTTCTCATATATTGGCTGGACTTGTCTTTGTCTGTGCTGCTGACTTGACAGACGTTTCTTAAGGGCCGCTGTATTGCTGTTGGCTTGCTGATGGCCTCTTGGTTGTTGGGCTTGCTTTAACCTGGATTGACGTTGATGACGCTCTGGTACCAGCGAACGCTGCTGTTGTTGTTGATGTATATGTGGCGACCGTTGTTGGCGTCCTCTGGATGGAATATAGGGTAGACCGATTTCGTTAAGAAGATGATTTAGCCTCAGCAGTCTTTCACTCTTGCTCTTTTTGCTGGACAACTCCCCGGGCAAGCGTCAAAATATTCCCAAAAGTTTCTTCGCATTCGGATGAACGGTATAATTTTGCGAATTTCGCGTTTTTGAAACCGTTTCCTGCCCTTTTCATACCTTTGGTACAGGGTATAAAAATAGTCACAAGTGCTTTCAAATTAACTTTTTAGGTATTTGATAACAATTATTTCAATTTGCCAAACAAATCATATTTTACTTTTAGGGGCATCCATGTTCAAACACATTTTAAAATATAAGCACACGCAAAATAAAATACTAGATTGTCGACGTGTACTCGGAAAAACGGGAATGACTTCGTCAAACGGTAACCAAATTCTATTGGACAACATTTGTTCAACGGAGAACTAAATGTGCTTATATAATAAAACTTAAACAAAAATTAGTTAGAATAAATTAGTAAAACCAGAAGAGGCCAAGGTAGAAATTTCAGAACATCTAACCTCCTCGGAATATCTAATGAAAAGTTTTTTTCTTTGAATAAACTTTACACCCGGCCACACCTCTTAGCTGTTGGCGCCAGCTTTGCAGTAATTAGCCATGAAAAAGCTTCTCAAACTGCCGTTCGGATTCGGCTTTAAACTGTAGATCCCTTTCTAAGAGATTGAGAGAGGCTCGGCTTTGGCCCTTTGGGGCTGTATCATCTTGACAAGCTAATTTTACTTACTTTACCTGCTCTACCGCGTACGGTGAGTCATTTTAAAAGTATATTTGCGCTGTAACAGGGTATTATTAATTTACAAATTTTACAGAGTTAGTACAGCTACGTGTGATATTTGTACTGGTGCTGTGGTACACATTCGAATTTACTGTAAGCAATGGTAAAATAACTGAGTTTCATTGGTTTTAGCATTTTCAACTGTAATTTTTGGTTGATTGGTTGGTTGGTCTACTATGTTACCGTAATCCTTTACGTTATAGACTAAACTTTTATAAACAAAATAGAGAAGTCGTTGGTTTGCAGGTTGGATGATTCAAGGTGATGATAAATTTCATTTAATAATATTTATCCATTTACTCATATAGTAGTCAGGCAAATCTAATTCTGCCTGACTCGTCCACGCAACATTGCGGGAGACTGGACACTACCATCCAGATCCTTCCAGAGAAGAGCACAATGGGGATGCCATTGGCCTAGTACAAACGAGTCACAAGGAACGAAACCTAGCGCTTGGCTACTGAACACCGTAAACGTACCAGCAGAATTCTTGCGCCCAAGTAGATGAAACATCATCGGGGCCCTAACTGGTGTCTGGTCTCATCTGTAGGCAGGCTAAGAAGTGGCACTAGAAGCTGCAACTATGAGGAAGAAGATTAAAAATTACTGCATCTTCTTTGCCACTTTGCTCATGAATTGTGAAACACAACAACCAATTTCTTCTACGAAAGTTTGATAGTTCAGTTTTTAACATCCAAAAACACCCGTTTGTAAGCAATTACGCACTGAAACATTTTGGTCACCGTTTTAGCAGCGGGGAGTAAATCTCTCACACTAATATGGTAACGCCAATGGATGACACGCATTCCTTTGAGTGTTTCTGTCTTCTTTGGCGGTGTCTTTCTGGTTTTGCGCTTTTGCTGCTTTGCAATTCGTATTAATCTTTATTTATGTCAAATCAAACGCTTAAACGCCGGAGTTGTCTCGTATCCATTGCCTGAAGCTGGTAACACGGGCGAAGCCAGCTGGGTAGCCGTTGGTACAGCCAGATGCAGAAACGAATGAGCTAATACCAACCAGTGTTTTGTCTGATGATAGAACCAATGGACCGCCCGAGTCACCGCCGCAAGTGGACTTTCCATTTTGAGTAGACATGCAGATGTTGGAGCCCTGGACAGTGGAGCCAAAGGAGCTAGCACAGGCAGCGTTGGTGATGACGGTGCTGGTGATATATTGCAGGTTCGTGGCCATACCGCTAAAGTCACTCGTTTGACCCCAGCCAGAGGCGATAACTGATAAACCAGCATAGGTGGGGTAAGAGCTCGCTAATACGGGAAGTTCAACATTCCTGATTAAGCTAGTGTAGTTGGTGTAAGGGATCTTGATCAAAGCGATATCGTTGAGCAACGTGGCGCTGTTAAAACCAGTGTGGACTTTGACATCGGAACTGCCTACTAAATATGTGACCTGGGGGGAGGTGCGCTGTGTGGCACCCAAGGCCACTTCGAAGTTTAGGAACCTGCCAGTGAAGAAAATGTGTAAGATATGGCAAAACAAGATGAATCTTAAAGCTTACCCTATGGCACAGTGAGCAGCAGTCAACACCCATGAGGGAGAAATCAAGGAACCACCGCAGAGGGAACTTCCACCGTTCGAATTTGACTGAAGGGCCACTTGCCAGGGGAACTGACCCACAGCGGCATTCATTCCATTAGTAATGCGACCCTCAATGTCGTCCAGCACAGGCATCACACGATTACGATACACCAGTTGGGGCTCGGGGAAGGCCGAAGCTGCCACGGCGAAGGCAAGAATGATGAGGATCTTCATATTTTAAAAGTTTGCTGCGTGTTCAGTCAATGGAAGTCAACTGGTCTTCATTGGCCGGCATTGGGCATTTTATAGCTCTCAGCTTGTGTCTGGAAATAGGCCTGTCCAGACTAGGCTTTATCATGTCATTGATAAAACTAGCCACTTTACTATCTTAAATGATATGGTTCTTAAATTCTTAGTTTGTTTAACGAAATAATCTAGATCTCCATAGAAAAACGTTCACCCCGCTGTTTTTTTTGATGTTTGGGAATAAAAAGGGTTCTAAAACAGGGCCGACCGGCAGAAGATACATCGATGCGACGTTTTGGCCGATCAAAAAATCGCTTGGTTGATGTGTATGCGAAGTTTTGATGGAGCAACTGCCAACTGCCTGAAGAAAAAAGCGAAACTGCTTAGACTGACAGCAGAAGGAGTAGTATTTGCAAAAAAGAAATCAACTCTTTGTTTATACGCAATAATTTGTCATCTACAAAATTGTTATTTGCAAAAAAGGCGTGCGTATAATCGTAGCATATGAAACAAGTTATTTACTTGAGTAAACTCGGGTCATATTACTGGCCAAGCAGTCGGCTTAAAGCCGCAGTGTGGGTGGAGATGATAGGCATTGGCATACATGGGAAATGGCTCCTTCAGGTAAAGCTACACCGCGTTAAGTCCATGTCACCTTGATGGGCTATTTGATCAATTCAGCTGTGGAACCGCTGCCGGTCTACATTGATTTTCATTCCTATTTAAAATTTACTCCCCAAGCGTATCGTTTTGATATCTCCGTGCTGACACTAAAGTCTGTGGTTGTGCCTGTTATTGAGAATTGCATCTGCGAGCATTAATGCACCCAAAAAATTGGTATCAATATCAATTCGATATTACTTGTCTCAAAATGAAACTAAAGTCAGTATGGTTTTTTTAGTATCAATATAATTTAAGAGAGTATCAGAATGATTTTTTGGTTATTAATTTGATACGCAAAAGTATCAATTTGAAATAGTTCGAGAATTCGAAATGTCATGCTCGTATGTGAAGCGAAGCTAGCTCTGCTGGCTGACCAGTAGGCTCTTGACGATTGACATTAACCCAGCGGCGCAAAAGCACATTACAAGATCGATGTTCTCTCTAACACTTTGAAGGCTAGCAGCCTTCTAGTATCGATTACAAGCCTGTATACTTTTACATAATTCTGGCCGTTTTCGTAAGCTTCTTGACTTCAAAACAGAGTTCGATGTAATCGGAAAAGTGGGCGTATAACAGAAAACACATGAGCTTTAGAGTAAAAGTTTTTAAAACTATTTGAGAAAATGTTGGCGAGGAAGTATGCGTTCAGTTCACAAGATGATACACAATTTGGAAATTTGTGTGTGGACTTGTGGACTACTGTACGACTCCACACACTTGGTGTATGGCCTTGTACTGCATCTACCTTACAACCCTGCACACTAAGTGTATCAGATTGTAACGAGGATTTCAAATACATGTGCTGTACAACTTCACAGACTTGGTGTATGAAAATGTAATGTAACTGGAATACAACTTTGTCTACCGTGAATATATGGAGCAGTAATGTATGTCTGTTTAAGACAGCGATGGGCAAGCCCTTGCTCCCATTGCTCCGAGAGCTATTTTACGGCAACTGGCTCCTGCGTGGCATTGAAAGTTGCCTCGGTTCTTGGCGCCAGCCGCACACAGTTGTCTCGTTTCGAAGCGAGCGCAGGGCGTTTGAAAGTCGCACAAGCAGTAAGCAAAACAGATGCAGTGTGAGAGATGGAAAGAGATAGAGGTTTAACCTGTATGGGACATATGCTTCTTATACTTGCAGGCAGATCAAGTTTATTTTCAATTTTAGCGACGCCCCTCTCAGTTAGTTTTATTGATAGACGGTTCGAACCTTCTGGACATATTTTGAAATCATGATTATTTATCTATCCGCCAAAGGAATGGTAAAGATCGGATGAACGGTTGTCGAGTTATAAGGAAACCAAACAGTTGTGGGCAACACCGGTCGCAACGGTGATGGGCAGCACTTCACAGGTACGGAGTATAGTTTAGTCGGGCTTGACCGACTTTCTTTCTTGTTAGTTTGCCTGCGATGTTACCCTAGAGCAGAGCGCAACGGTTATTAGCCAACTGATTTTGTAAGAGTAATATTGTGGCTCTTTTATCACAAAGATCATGCGTATCAATGGAGGCTGAGCTATACAATTTTAGGCCTCGATAAACAAGCTGTGGCTGCGTCACAGCGCATACAGCGAAATAATATCACTGGACGCACGTTCTCTAAAAAGCATTCACATCTCTCAAGGTACTAGTAGGTAGCTACGAGAATCTGTGCATTCCTTTAGTTGTGGGGTCACCAATGTAGAGATTTCATAATTATTCTCTTTATTTTAATAAAATTGTAACTTTTAATAACAATGATTCACACCCCAGCACACAGACATGCTCCAATATTGGAATCGCTCTTAGAACTTTACTTCCAGCGTACTTTGAACACTTTGGAAGAATAAATTTTTCCTGTAAAAATGGTAAAAATTCGTATAGTGCACTGTGTCTGTGTGTGCTTACACGTACATTTGATGCATTTTATTCATTTAGGTATATAACTGTGTTGCCTGGCTCAAAGTTGTTAAACACAAAAGCTTCAACACAAACACAAACACACATACGCACGAAGGCCGCCTCAGCTGGCTGGGCGTGGTCCAGCTAATCGCCTTTTTGTTGTACCCTTGCCATTTACCAGTTGCCAGGCTTTTTGCCCGTAAGTAGTCTTACAATGAGGCAAAAAGGACCAAAAACCACTCAAATGATTAATTAAAGCACCGCAGGGTGCAGCTACCTTTCCCCATTCCTTGCCTCTACTGACTATGCAAATGATAACCAAAATGAAGTGACTGCAGCAGATACGACAGGGCAGCTGGAAGAGGGATGAAGGCTTACAGGCAACTTTATGTTTTATGTTTATTTGCTTTGCGCTTTCGACTGCAAACAATTTTCGAAATAATTTAACGCTTAATAAAAGCGCAAATCTAATAAACCTTTGAGCATTTTGTGGCAACAACTTGAGCGTTGCCGAAAAGTATGCAACGCCTGTAATTGCATTTGGCTGGCTCTGCTTGTTGCTGCTACTGCTGCGCTGGGGCTGAGTTTCTGCCTGGCCTGGCTTCTTGTTCAACGTGTATTTTGGTTAATTTAACTTTGCTAAATTATGCACACAGCCCGGCCGGCCGCATTGTTCGTGTTTTGGCCCTAAGTGTTTTGTTGTTGTTTGCAAATTCAATTTCTAGCCAACCAGCCAGCCACAATGCATTGGCCGTGACTAATTTAGTGCTAATTTTGTGCGCATTATGCGCAATTAGATTATTAATGGAAACATTTGTTCTGCAATTATCAGCGAGCATGGCGAAAATTTTAATTAAAATGTTTGCTTCTTTTTGTAGTTATTCGGTAGGCGGAAATTACATTTTTGGATGCATTGATTAGGTCATTGGATTTTGATTAAAAATGCAACAATTAAACAAATGAAAGTTTTCGACATTAAAATGCCCATAAAAATACGTCGCGTTAATTAAAAAAACCGATAATGAAAATTGCCAGCAAAAAACCGAAATTACGCAATGAACGGAAATAAACTTTGGCATCTACAAAAAAAAAAAAAACATTCCCAATGAATCTGCGGCAAGACAAAGAAAGGGCAGTACAACGCTCATTAACGAGCTGTTAGACACACTACAACTGTATAAAATATGGAGAGTCCAGCCATGCAGTATGGGTATTATGTACATCATTCTGAATGGAATGCAGAGTACTAAAGTTGAAACGTTAGAAACATTGTTGATCCGATTTGCAATGTCTTAATCAATATTACTGAAAGTCGTCGGAGAAGGAAGCAATTTGATAATAGAAATGGACCAAAGTCAGGAAAAAAATTTTCGTACTCTAGTCGCAGTCTCTTTTTGACAATTGCTTATAAATGATCTCCAATCCAATTTTGGTATCATCCACTTAGACTACAAAAACCATTCCACCCCATCAAAAGTGTTGCATGCTTGCTGCCAAGCCGCATATACCCTGTGGGGATTGATTTGGCATCCGAAGTTTGGACCGACATCTTCATAAAGGTGCAGCTGTTGGGCTTCCTACCATGAAACAATGGGCGTGTTCTCCAGCACATACCAATCATCTAACATAAATCAACAATCACTAAAAAAGTGTTTGGCTGCTGGTAAACGGTTCTTGATAGAATTTGCAGCCAACAAAACTATCGATATCGATAACTATCGGAAGTTTTGAACTTTTGACCGCAAATAAAAAAATATTAAAATATGAAGCAGATGCTCTCTATTGAGGAGTTTCATGCGGCCAGGTTTGAGGAATCAACTGGGGGGCCTTCTTGCAGCTCCATGATAGACTCGGAGGAAAACTCTCTCCCAAACGATTTGGATGAGATGCAGAGCACGAGCACTCGAGACCATTGTACAGTTTGCGGGAGGACCCAAGATTGTGCTGCATCGTCTATGCATTGCACTGGGAGCTTATATAGTGCACATGCTGCAGCAGGATTGGCCGTGTGCCATTGAGGTGATCAAAACGTTCATCTTTAAGGCCGAGCTGGGCAAGCGGGTGCCGGTGGTGTGGCAGACATGCGAGACGTATTTAAAGCTGCAAATGGGACGCAGTGAATGGGACGCGGTGTGCGTGGGTGTGGCCACCTAGATTAAGAACATTGGCTACTCCATTGAGGGCTTTTGGTATGTCGAAACGGTCACCTACTGATGAGAAGGACTCCCGTTTTCCCAAACTGCGAAAAGCAAAGACGATTCCTTGCCCATTTTATTTTAATTTTTACAAAATTAATTCTTTGTTTATTAGTGTCAGCTGTTTGCTAACGATTACAATCACAAATCAAATCAATCTAACATAGAAATACTCTGATTGACTCACATCTAACACAATCACGATAATTAGCAATCATGAGTGCACATCACGCCCGTTCACCAGCACAATCTAACAAAATTAGTCGATTTTTGGTCATCGATTTATGCAAGTGAACGCAAACAATATTTTTGGTGCGCTAATCAATCAACAAATTTTAAGTCAGAGGTCCAAGAAACAAGTTAATATATGAGTTCTTTACTTTACTTTGGTTGTACTGATTACAAATGGCTTTTATGGCTTCCATTTGGCTGAGTTATCGGGCATACATACCTTGGAGCTGAGCGACTTTGGTGCTTAATTCTTTGTAAAGATTCGATGCGTTTTCCACTTCAGCCTGTGTGGGCTCTGCATCCGTGGAATGAAATCGCTTTCTGGAACGTTTGATTCCATATTTTGATATGCTTGACAAAATAAATTTGAATTTTAATGCTGACTCTAGCAGTTTTTGGAGTATAATAAAATAAACCAAGTTTCAGGGCCAAGTTATGATACAGCCTAATAAGAAACCAAAACAGGGGCCCACTCAGTTGTTGTTTAAATTTTAAGTTTAGATCAGACGGATGTCTTGCACCGTTATTCTGCCTAAAAATCAATGAGCTGGAAAAGTCTCCACAACCGTAGTGTGCCAACAACAAAATTAGGGCACACGCAGTGATTGGAACAGTACTAATTGTTATTCTCTGTACCAGAGGTACACAGAGTATATTAAGTTTGTGCAAAACTATGTAACCTCCAAGAGGAAGCATTTCCGACCCGATAATGTATATATATTCTTGATCAGCATCAACAGGTGAATCGATCTAGCCATGTCCGTCTGTCCGTCCTTCTATCTGTCTGTCTGTCTGTCTGTCTGTCTGTCTGTCTGTCTGTCTGACCGTCTGTCCTTCTGTTCTTCTGTCCGTCTGTTTGTATGATCAAAAAGATCTCAGAGATGGTAAGAGATTGAGGTTTGACATGTATGGGGCATATGCTTCCTTTTACTTGCAGGCAGATCAAGTTTATTTTCAATTTTTGCCACGCCCCCTCCCGCCCCCGCTAATTGGAAAAACGTCATATCTCCCACAGTTTTATAGATAGAAGGTTCGTTCCTTCTGGACATATTTAGTAATCAGAATTATTTATCGATCCGCCAAAGAAATGGTAAAGATCGGACTAACGGTTGTCGAGCCATACGGAAACAAACAATTATGGGCTGCACCGGTCGCAACGGTGATGCGCAATACTTCACAGGTACAAAGTATGTTATAGTCGGTCTTGAGCGACTATCTTTCTGGTTTTTTTTTAATTTTTGTTTGGGCAATTTCATTAATGATGGCAAAATGGTTACAAATTTAATAGGAATAGCAAATTTAAAGAAAAAAATATTTTATTTAGTCAGTTATCGGTAAATATACTAAGAAATTCCAATCTAGTATATTTATGTTCCTATATTGAGAGCTTTTGTGGGAAGTGTGCACTGGCAACAGAGCGAGATCCAAAGTTTTGTATACCCTTGCATTAAAAACAAAAAAGTTTTTCTAACTTAGACTACTTTTTGGACCTTACTTTTCTATGGGATCTATACTATATAAATGTCTGATTTCGACCAAACTTGGTGAAATCATAGAAAAGAATAATACACTGTTTATGACGAAATTTGGAGGCGATCCCATTTATAACTGAAAAGTTTTTCTCACTAGAACTTTTTTCGATCATTCATTCATACTGATTTTTCGATTTTGATAAAACTTTGTAGAAATGTGTTTAAGTTTATAAAATAAGTGAATGCCAATAATAAGGACGTTTTCATTAAAAACAAAAAAGTTTTTCTCACTAGAACTAGTTTTTCGACCGATCGTTCCTATGGGAGCAATATGCTATAGTCATCCGATTTCGACCAAACTTTGTAGAATTGTGTAAAAGTATATTCATTAAGTGTATGCCAATGATCGTTCCTATGGCAGCTATATGCTATAGTCATCAGATCCAGCCGGTTCCGACAAATGTGCAGCCTATATGTACCAAAAGACTTCGTGCAAAGTTTGGTGAGGATAGCTTTAAAACTGACGGAGGAGATAGCATAGAAACAGACAGACGGACGGACGGACAGACGGACAAGGCTAAATCAACTCAGCTGATCAAGAATATAAATACTTTATGTGGTCGGAGATCCTTCCTTCAATGCGTTACAAACATCCGAACAATTTTATAGTACTCTCTGCAATGGCATAAAAACCCCCGTTTGTATACAATTACGCACTCAAGCATTTTTGTCACCACACTCTTCAGTTTTTCTGTCTTCTTTGACGGTGTCTTTCATTTTTGGAATTCCCAAACAGCTATGGTGCCGCGGGCCTGGAGAGACGGCTGCTGAACTGACACTCAACAGTCAAAGATTACATAAAAATAATTTCGAATTATATATTTATGTCAAATCAAACGCTTAAACGCCGGAGTTGTCTCGGATCCATTGCCTGAAGCTGGTAACCCGGGTGAAGGCAGCTGGGAAGCCCTGAGTACAGCCGGATGCAGAACCGAATGAGGTAATACCAATAAGTTTTTTGTCTGATGATTGAATCAATGGACCGCCCGAGTCACCGTTGCATGTGGACTTTCCATTTTGAGTAGATATGCAGATGTTGGAGCCTTGGATAGTGGAGCCAAAGAAGCTAGCGCAGACAGCGTTGGTGATGACTGTGCTGGTGATATATTGCAGATTCGTGGCCGCACCGCTGGTGTTACCAGTTTTACCCCAGCCAGAGGCGATAGCTGATACACCAGCATAGGTGGGGTAAGAGATCGCTAGTGCGGGAAGTTCAACATTCCTGATTAAGCTAGTGTAGTTGGTGTAAGGGATCTTGATCAAAGCGATATCGTTGAGCATCGTGGCGCTGTTAAAACCAGTGTGGGTTTTGACATCGGAACTGCCTACTAAATATGTGACCTGGGGGGAGGTGCGCTGTGTGGCACCCAAGGACACTTCGAAGATTGAGAACCTGTCAGTGAAGAAAATGTGTAGGATATGACAAAAAAAGATGAATCTTTAAGCTTACCCCCGGGTACAGTGAGCAGCAGTCAAAACCCATCCGGGAGAAATCAGGGAACCACCGCAGATGGTAGCTTGACCGGCCCCAATTGACTCAATGTCCACTTGCCATGGGAATTGACCCACAACGGCATCCATTCCATTTGTAATGCGACCCTCAATGTCGTCACGCACAGGCATCGCACGATTACGATACACCAGCTGGTGCTCGGGGAAGGCCAAAGCGGCCACGGCCAAGGCAAGAATGATGAGGATCTTCATAATATGAAAGTTTGCTACGTGTTCAGTCAATGGAAGTCAACTGGTCTTCATTGGCCGGCATAGGGCATTTTATAGCTCTCAGTTTTTGTCTGGAAATAGGCCTGTCCAGATAAGGTTTTATCATGTCATTGATTACACTAGCCACTTTACTAGCCCAGCTGATTTGTCCAAATGATATGGTACTTAAATTCTTAGTTTGTTTGACGAAATAATCTTGATCTCCATAAAAAACGTGCACAACGTACTTTTTTTTATGTTTGGGAATAAGAAGAAATCGTTGGGTGCTAAGTCAGGGCTAAATCAGGGCGGTCAAAAAGTCGTTTGTGTGACGTCACTTGAGAGATCGCATTGCCATGATGGAGAATGATTCGTCTTCGGCGGTTGGTTTTGCTAATTACTACGATGACTTCTTATGTCGGAACAGAGTTAGTACAATCTAAAGACCTGCTTGAGTAAGTAAAAGTGTTACATGTTTGCCATCGCCGAGTATGAGTAAAAACGAGAGCGTAAGTTAAAGTCGGTCCTGCCCGACTTCGATATACCCGCTACTCAGGGAAATTAATGTTGTTTAGCCTTCCACTATAACAGTTAACAGAGCATTAACATTAATGAAAACATTTCAACATTATGTAAGCAAATAGCGCATGCGGCGCCAAAAAGTGCGCACTGTTTTTATAACTCTGTCATTTTTTATCCGATCTTCATTGTAGATATTGGGCACATACACTACACTGCAAAAGATGAGCTTGATATCTTCAAAATCGTAGGAGTTATTCAACATTTTCAACTGTGGGGGCGGGAGAGGGCGCTGCCAACATTTGAAGTAAACTTGATCTGCTTAGGGACAATGTTGAATAACTCCTACGATTTGGAAGATACAAAATTTGGTGGCTCTAGCTCTTCTAGTCTCCGAGATCTAGGTGAACAACTGCCAGACGGACAGACGGTCATGGCTATATCGACTCGGCTGTTAATGCTGATCAAGAATATATATACTTTATGGGGTCGGAGATGCTTCTTTCTGCCATTTACGTACATTTGCACGACTTTAGTATACCCTTTTTACTCTTCGAGTAAGGGGTATATAAATTATCCGATTACCTACCTGTCAAACAGGCCTCGTAGGCATCGTGGCATCGTAGGAATCGTAAGCGTCTTAATAAACAAGTAAGCGAGCAGTAGTCGTGTGCCCCGACTACAAAATGCCCTGTTCCCTTGACTTCTTGTGTTTTCATACACATAAACACACTCACACATGCACACACACAGTCTAACATACGCACTCTCGCACGTGCGCGTACGGTAACTGACAACAAGCAAAATTGATTCGTATATAACTTCGGTATTTATTGTCCGATCTTATTGATCTTTTCAGAACAGATAGATATCGGGCCTTACTTGATATATATAAAGTCTCGAGGGTCTAACTTGGCTCTGACAGTATTTTGCGCTTAAAGTGGAGAGGGGGAGGAATTTTCCAAATCTGAAACAAACTCGATTTAAATCTAGTATACCTACATGCATTTTTGGCTCTATCTCTTATAGTCTCTGGGATCACAGACGGACGGACAGACATACCGACAGTCGGACAAGGCTAAATCGACTCGGCTTTTGATGCTGATCAAGAATATATGTACTTTATAGGGTCGCAAATGCTTTTTCTACCAGTTACATACTTTTGCACAACTTCATGCTCCCCTTTTCCCATTTATAATGTAAAAGTAAAATGGGCTTGTCAAGATGACACAGCCCCAAGGGGCCAAAGCCGAGCCTCTCTCAATCTCTTGGCTTGTGCGCTTCTAATTTTAGCACAAGAGAAAGGGACCTACAGCTAAACGCCGAATCCGAACGGCAGTTTTCTTGAGATGCTTTTCATGGCTAATTACTGCAATGCTGGCGCCAACAGCAAGAGGTGTGGCCGGGTGTAAAGTTTTATTCAAAGAAAAAAACTGTTCTTTAGATGTTCCGAGGCGGGATCGAACCCACGACCTCATGCTCAGCGGTCGCGCACACTAACCGCTGAACCAGCCAGCCACTTATAATGGGTACAGGGTATAAAAACAAGTAGGAACATACTCTGTACCTGTGAAGTGCTGCCAATCACCTTTGCGACCAGTGCTGCACATATTTGTTTTCCTTATAACTCGACTATCGCTAATACGATTTTTACCATTCCTTCGGCGGATCCCAATTACTATATATGTCCAAAAGGAATGAACCTTCTATCTATAAAACAGTGGGAGATATGATGTTTTTTTTTCAATTTGCAAGGGCGAGAGGGGACTCTGTGTATTTCTAGTACAGAGTATAATAACCATTTGTTTTTTGAATTTTGTTTCATTCTTATCAAATACGGATATTTTCAACAAAATTAGAATAGGCGAATATTCCCTTATACTTCTGGGAAATCGGATGACTATAGCATATAGCTCCCATAGGAACGATCGGTCGAAAAACTAGTTCGAGTGAGGAAAACTTTTTTGTTTTTAATGAACTATAATCGGTTGACTATAGCATATACACTCATGGACAAAATAATAGGTTTGTTTGTTTTTTCTTTCTTAACTTTTGATTTCTAATCTATCTTCTCTAATCTCAACAAATCAAAGTTTTTTCAAAACGTATATTAATTGTCTTTCAACAAAAAGTAAAAACAGTTTCACAAACTCTTTAATATACAACTTACTTAAATATTTCCTTAAATCAGCCAATTTTGGCTGGACACAATAATAGCTGTAAGAAGATAAATGTTTAAATTAAATCAATATTTCACTATTTTTTGTCGTGTTTTATATTAAACTGAGTATCTGGCAGCTAATAGCCGGTATATCCGCCATTATTTTGCAATACTTTCTCCATTCGTCTTGGCATGGAGGATATTAACTTGCGACAATTTCCAATTGGAATGTTGTACCATGCTCTTTGGACAATACCCCAAAGTTGATTTTTATTTTGCATTTTTTCTAAATAAATTTATTTTGGTTTCGTCACTCCAGAGGATATTACGCCCTTTTTTCTCACACTCCGGTCCGCACCAGGCTCTACTATCTAACGCAAATTTGTTCCTTATCTGTTAATTTGCCGACCTAAGCAAAGGAACCCTGCGAGCAATCCTAGATGGAAGGTTTGCTATTGCCAATCGTAGCCAAACGGTTCGTGATGACACAATATTCCCAATGTCATTGGCAATCGTCCTGGAAGACTTGAATGGGTCGCGTTTAACCAACAGAACCATGCGATCGTCGGTCTTAGATGATGATTTTTTAGGTGCTCTCCGAGTTTCATCCAATTTTTCTGGTTTTAAGGCGTTGGTTACGAAGTTTTGAGAACGTTTCATTAACATGGTAATGGATTTATTCGTTTTTCCTTCATTTCAGAGTCGTCGAATGAGCCTTCTCCGCACTTCTCCGCACTGCAGTGACGCCCTGGCCCATCTAATACAATTTTAATGGTTATTAAGTCCACATTTAAATATAAATAAATAAATAAATACAATTATTTAGTTGCAGAGATAAGGTATTACGAAAATATATTTAAATGGGCACTTAATAACCATTAAAATTGTATTAGATTGGCCAGGGGTTAATGTTTTGCTTCTTACACCCATTTTCTTGACCAGCCAAGTATGCAATCTGAGCAATAAAACAATCCACAATTTTTCCCAGAAAGCTAATTAATTCCGGGATTTCACCCAATTGCTACCGAAACAGTGTGACCATATTAAAAAGAATAGCTTCCTTATTCAATGTTATGTTTATATCGACTTTAAACGATACTTACAAAAAAAAAACTTCACACCTATTATATTGTCCATGAGCTTAGCAGCAGTATTAATGATCGGTCGAAAAAAAAGTTTCAGTGAGAAAAAATTTTTTGTTTTAAGTAGGATTGCCTCCAAATTTCGTAATTAACAGTGTATTATGCTTTTCCATGATTTCACCAAGTTTGGTCGAAATCAGACATCTATATAGTATAGATCGCATAGAAAAGAAAGGTCCAAAAAGTAATCTTAATTAGATAAGCTTTTTGGTTTCCAATGGAAGCAGCAAGGGTATACAAAACTTCGGCCGAGCCGAAGTTAACTTTCCCCTATTTTTTTTAAATTTTTTTAGGAACTTTTTGTGTAGAACCAATACTATTGTTTAAACTGTCTTTGAGTTTTCTTACTTCTTAGGTTTAAAACAAGAAAGAAAGTCGGTCAATCCCGACTATAACATACTCTGTACCTGTGAAGTGCTGCCCATCACCGTTGCGACCGGTGCTGCCCATAATTGTTTGTTTTCCGTATAGCTCGACAACCGTTCATCAGCTCGGTATTATTATTTTGGCGGATCGATAAATAATCCTGATTACTAAATATGTCCAGAAGGAACGAACCTTCTATCTATAAAACTGTGGAAGATATGGCGTTTTTGCCAATTGCGGGGGCGGGAGGGGGCGTGGCAAAAATTGAAAATAAACTTGATCTGCCTGCAAGTGTAAGAAGTATATGTCCCATACATGTCAAACCTTTATCTCTTACCATCTCTAAGATCTGTTTGTTCATAAGGTCAGACGGACAGACGGACGGACAAACGGACATAGCTAGATCGACTCAGCTGTTGATGCTGATTAAGAATATATATACTCAATAGGGTCGTAGATGCTTCCTTCTGCCTGTTACATACTTTTGCACAAACTTAATATACTCTGTGTACCTCTGGTAGCTAAACTTCATTAGATGTTTCCTCGTAAAGTCAAACAAAAACGATTCTAAGAAGTTGTTGGTATGGTCAAATTTTGTATTGCTAATTACCTTACAATTTTAAATATTTTGCGGAGAGTTTCTTGGAATCTTTTTGATATTGATTTCTTTCTTGTCAATAAGCTGCTCTTTATGAATTATGCTTTTTAGTTATTTCCATTTAAAAAACATTCTGGTTGTTAAGAGTATTTTGAGAAAAGTTTGCAACCCTCTTCTAGTCTCGGAATTGGTGCTTCATGAAGAAACAATAAATCAAAGTTCACCCACAATTCTTTACCTTGTCGTGGTGGGAGCGTCTGCATGTTGAGTTCGTACTACCCACAAATGTGTCCACTTTTGGGCAGTGCCACCAAAGCTCAAATCCTGTGCTTGATGTTTCCCTCCGCAGCTGCATCTGCACGTTTTTGTCTAATGGTTTCCGGGCATACTCGCATATCTCTACAAACACATACGCACTTCACGCACGACTGCTTAGCGCCGCGAATCTTTGTTGTCTTTAACAACTGCGCTCACATCCGTTGCAGTTTCAGAATTTTGGTTCCTACTCTTGTTTTGTACCGTTGACGGTGCTTCAGATTTTCCCTCCCGCTCCCCCCAATTGGCAGGCGAGTATGGTGCTTCTTCTGCTTCCATTGTGTTGTCCAAGGCTCATAGTGGACACACACAGCCAAGTTGCTGCACTTAAAACTAAGAGCATTTCGTAGCATTTTTTGGGCTTTTTACTGTGTGTGCAGTTTGCCTTTGGAAAATGTCATGACTTGTCCTCTGCAATGTAAACGTAGACAGCCAAAGAAATTATCAGCTAAATTTATGCATTAAAAGCACTAAGCAAGTGAAGCACATAATCAATTTTATTGCAAAAGAAAAAACCTTCGTTTTTTTGCTCTTTTGTTTGTGGAAAAATGTAAATTTATACATAACCTAGGCAAAGAAGCAAGTCAGACGTTTGCTTGATTTATGCGCCAGTTGATGACGCTTCAATGGAGCAGCGAGCGGGTCCATAATCAATTAGCTGGCAACGCGGTGGCATTGTCTTTAGGTATTGTACTTGGTGCAGAGCGGCAGACACATTAACTATAAATTCACGTTAATTTAGTGCTGGCAGCGCCAACATGAAGCCGGGCTAAGAGTCATAAACAGCCACCTCACGACCCGCTCAGGAGACACGTGCAGTTGCATAAGTTTAGCAAAAGATAAAAAGAAATAGAGGAAAGCTAACTAACGGTCCCGACGAAGTTTTAATACCCTTGACCTTTTCTTTATTGATTTTCTAATAAAAAAGTAATTGGCCAGCTGCCCAAATCGAAAGAAGTTTATTTGAATGGCAGCTTCATGTATAAAATCATATAATAACTAAAGATTTGCTTCTAAAACTTTTGAAAACCGCTCCCTTACTTAGCGGATTGGATTCAACGTTAAACTGACCCTTTCTTTTGTGCCAAAATTAGAAGCTCTTAAGCCAAGAGATTAAGAGTAGCTCGGCCTGTCCCTTAGGACGTCAAAGCCATAAGACTTGACGAGCGGAAAAAAAACTTTTTGAGTTCAATTTTAGTATTGCATGGCTTCCAACCGATCTGCCAAATTTGGTCGCAATCGGATGACTATATCTTAGGGTTGCCATTGGACGGCATATGGGTTTTAGTGGAAAATAGGTGCTTGGCTAAAATCTTTGAAGTCCACCAACTTTAGATCTTCCAAAATTAATTTTGAATTATTTTTCCCACCACGAACTATGTACTATATTGAGGTGTCCCAGAAAACTCTAGAGATTTTCGTATAATCGATTGGATTTTGAACTAATCAAGGAGGAGTTTATATGAAAAGTGTCGAGTATAATGTTGCCTACTAGATTATAGGGAAGGAAAAACATACGTTTTAAATCTACTTGGCACTGAGCAGTTGGTTCCATATCTCTCAACTTTTGTCATCTAATCTAGAAGCCTCCTAATAGGCTATTCACACTGAGCACATCTAACATCCAACATCATGAGTCAAAAAAATTTGTCTGGCAGAAATTTTTCATGTTTGCATGTTTCAGGTGGACACTGCCCCACTTAATAATTTCGTCAAGACTAAAGATTAAAAATGTTGGTAGAGCAAATAGTTATTAAGCATTTAAAGTCAAGATGTAGGATGTTAGATGTTAGATGTGCTCAGTGTGAATAGTCTATAAGACAATTCACATGTAAAGGCAATCAGTCCTTCTTCTTCTGATTTATCCCGATAATTCAATCACAACCGTTTGACGGTCTCGGCCGCTGCAATTAATGCCCGCCACTCGCTGGCACCAGTGGGTCAGTTCAAGCGCCTCAATGTCTTTCAGCACCTGATCTTCCCATCTTAGTTTCGGGCGTCCTAATATTCTTCCTTTCCCTAATTCGTTCGCCTTACGCATGTCCACTTTTTTTACTGGAGCTTCTTCATCCATACAAGTAACATGTCCAATCCAGCGCAGCCGCTGTTGTTTGATGCGCTTTACTAGATGAGTGTCGTGGTTCATACGGGTGCAGAACTCATCGCCAAATTTTACAGGTCCATAAATTATCCGAAGGACTTTTCCTTCGAACACGCCGATCGCCTCCTCATCCAATACTGTTAAGGTACATGCTTCTGCGCCGTGTTGCAGGACTGGGATGTTAAGCGACTTGTATAGAGCAATTTTAAATTTTCGAGAGAAGGCTCTGCTGTTGAACTTCTTACTGAGCCCGTACTAACATCGGTTTGCCAGAGCTATTCTTCTGCGGATCTCCAGACTAATGTTGTTATCGCTTTTAATCATCGTTCGGAGGTTGACAATGACCTTTACAACCTTAAAGTTGTACTTTCCCATTGCAAGATATTGTCTAAGACGCGTAGGTTCACTGCGCGCTGAGACTAGGAACTTCGTCTTTTCCTCATTTACCGCTAAGCCCATGAGTTTTGACTGGTAGGACTGGCCAAATAAAGAGGCCAGAGAACTATGTCTGTACCCCTTTGACACTCTGTAATGATTGACTTCGGCTAGCATTCGGTGTGAATCAGCGAGTGTCTTCGGGACCCAGGGGCCATGGCCGGCCAGGCCTGGTTTTGAGTGCTTCTCAATCTCTGAAAACTGCTTGCTTACTGCCCGTTCTTTTTTGCAGGTAATGTCAGTGTCATCGCCATATGCAAGTAGCATTACCTCTTTAATGTCAGTGTCATCGGCATATGCAAGTAGCATTACCTCTTTATAAAACATGGTGACCGATTTGTTAGCAATTGGGCACTGGCGCAGTATATACTCCATCAGTAGGTTAAAGAATTTGCACGATAAGGTTTCACCCTGCCAAAAACCTCTCCTGGTATCTTTCCTATTTTGACGGAGCTTTGTGTGCTTCTCAACGTCATCATGCAAAGTCGAACGTACTTTGCTGGTACACCAAAAGTAGACAGGGTTTCAAAGAGCTTTGACCTTATCGGTGTGTCAAAAGCGGCTTTATAATCAACAAAAAGATGGTAGGTTTTGATATCCGTCTCGTGGGTTATCTCCAGTATTTTTCTCAATGTGAATATCTGGTCTATGGTGGACTTACCAGGTCTAAAGCTACACTGATAATGTTCGATCAGTTCGCTCATTCTCGGCTTTAGACGTTCACATAAGATACATGACAGAATCTTATATTTTAAATGGGTAGGAGACTGATCCCACGGAAATTGGCGCAGACAGCACGGTCTCTTTTTTTAAGTATTGGACGGAGAACACTTAGTCTCCAATCTTCGGGCATGCTTTCTTCGGACCATATTCTGCATAGGAGTTGGTGCAAGCACCTTACCAACTCCTCCTTGTTATTTTTAGCTTTTTTATGGCTAACAAGACTTCGTTATGGTCCGGTGGGTCTATTTCTATATCATCGATTGGTGGTTCCACTACTTCTCCGGAGTCGTCATTGTGTTCGTCATCGCCTCCCAGCAGGTTGGAAAAATAGTTTCACCATTTGTCTAGAGCCACTTGAGGATCTGCGACAAGATTTCCCGTTTTGTGCTTACATAGTGAGGCTCCGGGCTTAAAACCTTCGGCTAGTCGCCGAAATTTTCGAGTCTCACGCATGCCGAACAGGCTTTCGACTTCTTCACGCATTCTCTTTTTTTGCTCATTATTTTTCCTTCCTTCTCCTATCTCCTTTTCTTTCGATATCGCTCTTTGACAGCTCGCTTTGCTTCCGACTGCAGAGTCCTTCTGTAGGCAGCGTCTTTCTCCGCAGTAGCGCGGCGGCACTCATTTATACGAAAATCTCTAGAGATTTCTGGAACATCACCGATTGTCTCGTTTTCTGACCTTGAGGGTGGGTTTTCCAAAACGGTATTAGTGTTGTTTCAACTATTAGACCCGGAGAGGCTTCAAATCGAATTCACAGCAGTTTGGATAACAAAAAGATCGCTTGGCCTCACCCCCGAACATCGTTTTCCGAGCGGGTAAAAATTTTTAGAAATCCGAAAAGCACATGTCTAAATATTTGGAAAGCTATGCTCACAATTCAATTTGAAAGTTAATCGGAAAAAAAATCTCTTCTCTTATCTATATAAAAATTGTGTGTTCTTACTGATTGTCCATATAAGCATAGAGTGAACGGTAAGAGATAGAAGGCTAACATTTGCACATTAGTCTCCATTTGTTTTGAAAGTGGGCCCTAGGGTGGGGTTTAGGAAAAATCCACCCCAAATGGGATTATATGTTTATTTCATATGATTGACCTAAGCCTCGGTTTTTAAGCGAAGTATGCGAAATAGTTTTTGAATTTCAGGAAAATCTGCTCCTAGGGTGTGAAAACTCCTGGAAAATTATAGTTGCAAAAACTTTTTGAAACTCGGTTTTTAAGGATAGTATGGAAATAAATTTGCAATCTAAGTAGTTTTCTAACGTTGAAAAATCTGCCTAAAAATCTGTCTGAAAAACTATTTTCCATTTTCGGAAAATCCTGGGGTGTGCAAGTAAGTTTTTGTGGCGATCCTTTTGAAATTCTGCTTCTGAGCCTTATGGGCAGAAAAATTTTGAAAAATCTCTTCTCAAGTTCGGAAAAAGGGATCAAAGTTAGGTTAAAGATCAAACGTTATATGAAAAGGGCGAAATTGAAGTATTGGTGGCTCAGGTCAAAGCTTATTTTTGTAGTGCAGGGTGTGGTTATAGAGAAATATCTTGCGTTTTCGCCGATTTATGTAAACTTGGGATTGTTAACTTAAAAATGGATTTGCTAATTTGCGGAAATCCATCGGAAAAGTCTAAGGTATTTGTCTCTTTCAGGTTTATATGGCAGCTATACTGATGGAGGGCCTTAAGCTAGTTTTCATATACAATTTTCCGGCATATAACGATATCAAACTTAAGCTGTATTTTCACTTGTCGAGATCTCATACGAGATGGGTAAAAAAATAGAGAATTAGAGAATAGCCTACTTCTCATACAGTTTTTCCATGCTTTTCATAAATTTTTGTGTTTCTCAGATTGACCACACTTTTGAGATATCTCTTTGGGGAAACTTTTATGAGATATCAGACAAGTGAAAATACAGCTTTACTTTGAACTTCTTTCCCTACTAGCTTCTTATATTTAGAGCTACTTTCACACATCGAATCAATTCCTTAATACCCACTGCAAGGGTATACAAAAAAAAAAAAAAAAAAATAACAAGTCGAGGGGCGTCGAGTGCTTAACCGCCAAGATAAACTGCGCACGGGGCACAAATAATGTCTGGAAATGAAATTAAGCCGCAAAAGTAAATCACGGCGAGCCATGCGCACGAAATGTAAATAAGCCCAAACGGACTGGATGATCATGACGTGGATGCTGATGCTGATGATGATGAGCCCTGCTCAATGATTTAGAGAAGCTGCAGAGCCACAATGAGCATCATGCACACCTTACCTATTCTTAGTTTGCTGGATGCTCGGGGAGTACGTTGACGCCGCCGCTCAAATATTTATGGGACCCAGCCACACAGACACAACAAACCAGCCGAAACTTTAGTGATTATTACTGACGTGGTTACGTGACTGTTTTCGAAATTGTCGAAAATGCGGCACACGGGACTCCCCACTCCATCTAACATGCTTGTGCCTTGGGCTCTGATTTTTGTTTGCTCATAAAAATAAATCCACTGGCCATGTAAAGGAACCCGACGGATTCTGAAGTCTGAAATATTTATGAAGTTTTCCTGTCCGAGTTTAATGCGAAATTGCTGTAAAGTGCCATCAACGCTATCAGCGTGGCATTTAACACTAATTCATAATAAGATGTCGCTGACAGTTAACCCGTGCACGTGGCCAGGGACCAGTCAGCGGCAGCTGCAGCCATTTCTAGCCAACTGACAATGAAATTTAGCCAGCGTGATGAAGGCGGTGCGACCGCAACTGGAAAACTTTTTTCGTTTTTTTTTATGCTCCAACTTGGCCAAAAATTTTGGTTGCTTCTCTCTGTGTGCATGGGTGTGTTGTGGTTTTTTGGTTTTGTCCTTTGGCTTTGTCGCGGCTCTGGACGTTTGTTTTATATATGTTGTCTGTCTATATGCCCTGCTTCATTTTGGTTAGCATTTTGTTTGTTGCTGCTGCTGCTGTTGGCTCTAGCCGCTTCTACCCATCTTGTGGGTTTGTGTGCGGAAAGCTGTCATAAGCAGATAAGCTGCCGCAATAAGCCTGAGCTGGGATATATTTGCACTGATTTACGAGATTCACTTTTGCATATGGTAATCGTGGAGTTGCCAGAAAGAGAGAGAGCGCGTTCAACGAACCTCGACCAGGGGTGAAAGTGCTTCTGGTGAAAAAAGAGTTAAAGGCACTTCAGAGTTTTGGTAAGAACCTGTGTCTATGACATTTCATGAAAGATGATTCGTTTGCTTAGTTGATAGAACTTTTTGCATAGCAAAATGCCCAATGTATGTTAGCTTCAATTAAGAGTTGATCAAGAATATATAAAGAGAAAATGCCGGCAGAGTTTGCCTTGATATGAGAACAAACTGTTTAATGCAGTAAACCATTCAAATAATACTAATTTATAGCAATTTTCCTTTGGCAACTTCCTAAGCATGTTCATTTTTTAACTATTTTGCCGTTTTCGTTTACTTTATGTCGCTTTGATCATATTTTCAATGACACGTTGACAAAAAGAGCAAATGGAATAATGAACGCAACTTTCAAACGTTTGTGGGCCATCAGGGCATTCTGTCAATAATGGCACCAAAAAATGATTCTTTAATTGAAAAGTGGACAATTGATTTAAGTCGAACAAAATTTTACCACCAATTGGACATGCTTAGCCGGCGAATCTAAAAGCTGAGGATAAAAATCAGGGAGTCAAAGCAAATCGCATTTCCGTTCCGGTTCTGGTACTAACCGAAACTGGATATGTCTTTATTATCCATTTAACCATCCAACGGAGCTGAAAATCGTCCAAAAGATGATCATTTTTCACATCCTTTCAAAAATATCCGGATAGGTTACCAGTTCCTTTTGCGAGTGAGTCCCTTCATTAACGTTAGTCATCCCTTTCAGTCTCAAGAGTACCAGGTGTCATGGCACACTTCTCGAAAGAACCTTACTGATCGTACGAATGTGGACGGTCGGATTTGGGCAGAATGTGTTAGAGAGTTTTGTAATATAAGTACATTTCCTGTACCTTCTAGAACTAAATAAAATTATAACACATTTAGAAAATAATTATTTATATTTATATTATAAGGAAAAGGTGAATTTTGAATTTTCGCGGGCTGTGTACATTCGATTATCGATATCTTGTTTTTGTTATACTCGGATACTTATGTTTGCATCAGCAGCCAAATTCGATAAGTAGTTTGTTTTAGGAAACTGAAAAGGTTAGTCACGTTTCTGTGTGCTCTCCGATTTTTGACCAAATTTTGAGCAATAGCAACGTCACATTAGTATCGCTCTGGAATTGTTGAATGACGTCAACGACGATCCGGGTTTGCTCAAACGGGTCATAACTGGTGACGAAACGTGGATATATGGTTATGACATCGAAACCAAGGCCCAATCATCCAATTTCGATCAAATGTGAAGGTTTTGCTCACTGTTTTCTTTGATTACAATGGTGTGGTGCATCATGATTTCCTGCCAAGAGGTCTTACAGTTAATAAGGAATACAACAAGGAAGTTATGCAACGTTTTCGTGAAGCAATACGGCTCAAGCGATCGGAATTGTGGAAAAACAAATCGTGGATACTGCATCACAATAATGCACCAGCTTACACATCAAAGTTTCTTCGTGATTTTTTGGTCAAAAACAACACCGTTATCATGCCTCAAATACAGTATTCAACAAAATTGGCTCCCTGCGACTTTTCCTATTCCAAAAAACTGAAGAAACCAATGAATGGAAAGCGTTTTGCCACAATTGATGAGATCAAAGTCAGAACCGAAGAGCGAGCTGATGGCTATACCGAAAAGCGCATTTCAGAAGTGCTTCGAGTATTTGAAAAAGTGTACCATATCCAAGGGCGATTACTTTAAAGGGGACAAAATGGATATTGATGAATAAATAAGTAATTCAAAATTCAAAATTCACCATTTCCTTTGAAGACACCTTGTATGTTCATCGTTTAGATGCTTTTGGTTGGCTCAAAAATTTCAAATTTTTCTATTATCCTTCTTGGATATTTAAAGGCTTAGATAAATGCATATGAGATTCCAAGAAAAATATTATTATAGTATTTTATGTTAGCGAGTGTAAGAGTAATTCTTACGAAATGTTTTATAAGAAACGAAATTCAAAATCATCCCTTTCTCAGGAGATGGCACCTTCTTGGCCACATTTAATTAAACGATATTAAACGAGAAAGCAAATCTATCTTCGTCTGTGCCGAAGTTTAAATACACATGAAACTTTTGTGACCAGTGACTTAATTTTGTGACCAATGAGTTAATTTATAAGCTTTATGTCTTGTGTCATCGGGAAATTAAATAAAAGAACTACAAGAAGTGACCCTCCGTTTTTCGAGATGACTGTTGAAAGTTTCAGCTCGATTGCTTCAACACTGAGGGACTAGCTTGCGTAGAAAAAGACAGACGGACAGACGGACGGACGGACAAAACTCAATCGACTCAGCTCGTTGTGCTGATCAAGAATATATATATTTTATGTGGTCGAAGATGATTCCTTCAATGCGTTCTAAACTTTTGGGCAAAATTATAATACACTTTTTAAGTGTATAAAAATGTGAAACTAATCAAAGAAGTTAAGTTCAAAATTAGTTTAGCAAAATTGCATTCTAATTAATTACAACTGATTTTACTTTAACGCGTATCAAAAACAAAAAGAAACATTCGAAGAAGCAGCACTAGCAATGACCTAAGGGCTGTGTTTATGTGTGCATTCGCTGGTTCGGCCTCTACTTATTTCAGCACAGCACTAAGGAGCAATTGCGTTGGTTCTCCCTCATATAAGGGAAAAGTCAAAGTATGTTTATATGTATTCAAGTGTAGACTCACCCATCTGATCAGGTTTATCCTTAAATCTGGGATAAGGATTCAATTGACTGTTGGACCATAAAGAAGTATGTGCATTTAGATTTAAAAGAAAATTAATTTGAAAGCGTGACAGAAATTAAGCAACCTCGTATGTGAGCTAATTTTGAACTCTACATGCGTATGTAGATAATACTCTTTCGAACAGTTTTTGAATTACTTTAAAAATTATTTTTACTTAAATCTTTTTTGCCTCAAAAGGAACTACAAGTCTGGTTGAACTCTAAATGTGCTTCTGCGGTTGCATTCTTTCACTTAGATGACATTGCTTAAAGGCAACACTTTCACTACTCTTTTTACCTCCTTTTCTCTGTTCGCAGCTGAATTCGGTAGGTGGGGCATTATAAGTTTTTTGGAGCCAACAGAATGAATCGATGGGGTTTTACCTGACGCCAACTATAATACTGGAAGTCGGTACCGAAATAAAACGTCCAAGTTGTGAAAAAATGCCTGTAATCATTTGCCAAAGGGAAATGGTTAGACTTCACATTTTCTGACAAATAATTAATGATTTAATCACACTTACGCCGAAATAATCCTGCGAGGGTTAGCGCCCTTGCTAATTGTCAGTTATAAAATTCCAAAAAAAGTCTTTGCGGATAGAACCAAGTATTTCTATTGAAATTCTAAAGGCAGAAATTGTACATTACACCCAAGTAAATATTTCCAGTATGTGTTTGTTGCCGCTGGGCCAGCCTTTCAGCAACAGCTTGCCTCGGAGCTAGAAAACTGGCACATATGTATAAACATGGCAACGCACCCTAAGTATTCCTTCCTCAATTGATAGATCGTTAGTCAAGGTCGTTTTAAAAAAAAAAAAGATTTCATTTGATGTAATCCCAAAAAACGAAAATTAAAAGCCAAACTTCCTTAAAAGAAAAGTAGTAAAAGCGAACACACAAGAAAGCACAAGAAAAATTCCGTTCAAAATGCCAAAGCGTACTCCTTTTTGAAGCACTTCATTCGTGAATTTCCGTTCACAAAACAAGCTCGACGTTGTTGCTTGCTGAATGCTGAGCTTTATGGCCGCATTATTCACTGTGATTTATCGCAGTCTGACGTAAGGTAGTCGGTCAAAAGGTTTAAGATGCCGATTTTCGTGTCAAGTACGAGGTTTCGAGTTCAATTCCCAGACAAGGAACGTAAAGTTTTTTTCTCCAAGCCGGCAAAAACTGTTCACGATTCACGAATAAGCGGAATTACTCTTCTTTTGTAAACGAATGGGCATGACTTCGGTAGACCTAGAACAAAATATCGACCATTTTCAAAATGAATCACAGCTATTCTCTCAGTTTTGCATTCTTAAAAGTTTTGCAATTTGAGTCCGGGTTTTCGAACAAATTTGCTCTCATCGCAAAACTCTTGCGAATGCAAAATTGTATGCATGGCAGATATTTTGGTTAAGTATTCGTAATCAATATTATTCTAAACTAGCTGAATATCCGGCGTCGCCCGGGTTCTTATGATTCTTAAAAGAGGGATTATATTCAATCTAGTGCAGGCTGCATGTCGGTATAAACATTTTAGACCGTTGGATCCTTTTCTCTATATAAACGTCTTCATGATAATTGAAAATCCGTTTGGTTAATACTTCCTATTTACCCGTCTACAATTGCTGCCTATCAAATCTTCACAATAATCCAGTCTCAAATCAAAAATATGCATAAAGTTCATAAGGTTATAAGGTTATTTTGCAAAAATTGCGATTTTTGGACCCTAGAAACCTTCGCGGGCAAGCGTTGCCCAAAGTTTTATGCAATCGGATAAACGGTAAAGTTTTTGAAATTTTGCGGTTTTATGATCATTTCCGGCCCAATTCTTTAATTTAGATACCTTCGCGGGTAAGCGTACAACCATTCCTCAAAGCTTCATCAAAATCGAACATTTTGCAAATTTCGCGGTTCTTGGACCATTTTCCGCCCTTATCTTCTACTTGGAAACCTTTCCGGGCAAGCGTCGAACCACTATTCAAAGATTTACCGATACCGCAAATTTTTTAATTTTCGCGGTTTTTTGACAATTTTCTGCCAATTTCTTCAACTTAGAAACGCAAGCTTTCAATTCATTCCCCAAAGTTTGATTGCAATCGGATGAACGGTATAATTTTGCGAATTTCGCGATTTTTGGACCTTAGAAACCTTCGCGGCCAAGCGTCTAACCATTGACCAAAATTTCATCGCAATCGGATGAACGTTATAGTTTTTGAATTATCGCGGTGACTCTTTTCCGCCCATTTCTTGAAATCAGAATCCTCCCAATTCGCGGTTTCTTCTACTTGGAAACCTTCCTGGGCAAGCGTCGATCAATTTCCCAAAGTTTTTGCGAAAACTTAAATTTTGCCATTTTCGCGGTTTTTGGACCTTCCGGGGCAAGCGTTCAACCATTCCCACATTTTCATTGCAATCGGATGAACGGTATAATTTTGCAAATTTCGCGGTTTTTGGACTTTTGACACTTTCCTGATCGACATGAACTTACTGTGAAAAATTCGTGAAGATCGGTTCAGCGGCTTAGAAGCCCATAAGGGACAAACATACAAACATACAAACATACTTTCACTTTTATATACATAGATGTATAGATTGGTTTAAAGTTCAATCCAAGGATTAGCTTGCTTGTCAGTTCAATGTTCACCAACTTTTTCTTGCTCATTTCCTGACCACAAAGCAGTTCCTAACGAAATTGTGATTATTTTCTCCTTTCTTGGTTGACTTTTGGCATGCCAGACGAAGGTTCTGGTAAGCCAAAAGAAACAAATTTGCCACGCAAAAGTCAACGAGTTTCCCTTCGTTTTTTTCGCAGTTTCTTTTGCATTGTCCTTGACTGCGTTGTTGCTGACAGCGTTAGCGCAAAAATTAAATTTAGATTTAATAGCCTGCAACTAAGCAGCACAATTTTGCCCTGTTTCTAGGGGAGACTCTCTGTGCTCCTCACTTAGCGCTCCATTTGGTGCTCCAAAAAGGCGGAGCCAAGCATGAAATTTAATCAACAAAGTGCAGCGTTTTTTTTTTCGTTGCGCTGCGAAATTGCGTTTGTCCATTGTTTTGTTGTTGTGTGTGTTGGCTGATGCTGTGGCAAACAACCTTAAAATATGTGTCGCCACCAGAGCTTTGTTCTAAGAAAATTTCGAAAAAGCCAAACAGTGAACGCGCATATCCAATTTATTTATTAAAAGTTTTGCATCTCTTTTTGCATTGCCTCGCATTTGCAAGCCAATTAAACTGGATTAAAAATTCCATTTCGTTGTTTACGCCATATGCATGAAAATGTTTGCTCATCGGATATCCTGGAGCACCCTCCAAATAACTAGACTACGTGCTGACCGACCAAATTTGCGTTGTGAGTCTAATCAAAATGTGCAAATTGCGTTTTAGCATGCGAAAAGAGTTGAAGGGTTCTTACACGTTTCTTTCGAGGCATTTCCGCGGGAGGGCATAAACAAATGCATATGGGAAGCCAATCAGGGCATTGCTTCAAGAAACACGTGCGCCCAGATGCAGGGGAAGAAAAAAAACAGAAGCACAAAAAATCAACAGCTTCAACTTCAGTTAAGCCGAAGCTTGCATACCCTGAAAATGGGACGTATTGTTGAGAATACTTAAGAATATTTAGTCAAAGAGCTTGAAAAACTCTATATACTCCTTATCTTCCTCCTGCTTGGCCAGCGCAAAAGCTTCTAGCCCATTTTCTGTTTTTAGTGGCAACTTTTCTGCTCACATTGCTGACCCATGTAGCCTCCGCAAGTTTAAAACAAGAAAGAAAGTCGGTCAAGCCCGACTATAACATACTCTGTACCTGTGAAGTGTTGCCCATCACTGCTGCGACCTGTGATGCCCATAATTGTTTGTTTTCCTTATAACTCGAAACCGTTCATCCGATCTTTACCATTCCTTTGACGGATCGATAAATAATCCTGATTACTAAATATGTCCAAAAGTAACTAACCTTCTATCTATAAAACTGTGGGAGATATGACGTTTTTTTCAATTTTCAGGGGCGGGAGGGGGCGTGGCAAAAATTAAAAATAACCTTGATCTGCCTGCAAGTATAAGAAGCATATGTCCCATACATGTCAAACCTCTATCTCTTACCATCTCTGAGATCTGAGCGTTCATACGGACAGATAGACGGACAGACAGACAAACGGACATGGCTATATCGACTCGGCTGTTGATGCTGATCAAGAATATATATATTTTATGGGGTCGGAGGTGCTTCCTTCTGGCTGTTACATACTTTTGCACAAACTTATTATACTCTATGAACCTTTGGTACAGTGTATAAACAGGTGTAAAACAGATACCTGCGACAAAAACAATTGCTCACAAACCACATCTTGGATTGTCAAGTGTTAAATATTTCTGAAAAGAGGAATAATAGACCTATCTAACAAAATTAAAAATGCTTAAAAATGTTCACTACAGCCCAAGATATGATAAGTCAAAGTACACAAATAATCCGAAATTGTTGAATTTTACGGTTGTAACATTTCTGTCCGACAATATATATAAGTCATATTTTGGCTATCTTAATTTGTGTGCTTAAACTGTTGATTTAGCCAAAAAAAGTTTAACTTTTCAGCAAAATTGAAATTAGGGTTTTGTCCAAGCCGGGACAAATCTGGACCACTGTGCGTCCGAACTGTAGGGTTTCGAGGGTAAGGTCTTCTTTCGACTATCCCACGCTCGGCAAAATTGGTAACATGTCTTATTACAGTCCATCTCCCTATACTCTTTTTGAACCAAAGCTACGGACTTACGGCTGTAGTCGAGTTCCCCGACTACAAAATACCATGTTCCCTTGATTTCGTGTGTTTTCACACACTCCAACATGAACACAAACGCCTGGCATGCGGCCTCGCGCGATAATTAACAATGCAAGACCGCCTCTCTCCCACAAGCAAAATTAATTCGTATATAACTTCGGTGTTTTGTGTCCGATCTTATTGATCTTTTCAGAATAGAAAGATATTGGGCCTTACTTGATATATGTAAAGTTTGGAAGGTCTAACTTAAAAATTGTGGCTCTGACAGTGGAGGGGGAGGAATTTTTCAAATCTGAAACAAACTCGATTTGAATCGGGTATAAACCTACCTACATGCAAAAATTTGTGGCTCTATCTCTTATAGTTTTTGAGATCGACGCGTTCTTACGGACAGACGGACGGACGGATAGACGGACATGGCTAAATCGACTCGGCTGTCAATGCTGATCAAGAATATATAGGGTTGCAAATGCTTCCTTCTTCCTGTTACATACTTTTGCACAACTTCATGATTCCCCATTTTCCCATTTTTCATGGGAACAGGGTATAAAAAAAAGTGGAAATTTAACTTCGGCTCGGCCGAAGTTTTGTAGTTTTAAAAAGTTTTTCTCTCTAGAACTTCTTTTTCGACCGATCATTCATACTGCGGCTATATGCTATAGTCATCCGATTTTAACAAAACGTTGTAAGATTGTGTAAAAGTGTATAAAATCAATATATCCCAACGTATGGGACGTTTCAATTAAAAACATAAAAGTTTTTCTCACAAGAACTAGTTTTTCAATCGATTGTTCCTATGGCAGCTTTATGCTATGGTCATCCGATTTTGACCAAACTTTGTAGAATCGTGTGGGAGCATATAAAACAAATACATGCCAATTTTGAGGACATTTACATTGAAAACAAAAAAGTTTTTCTAACTAAGACTACTTTTCTGACTCTTCTTTTTCATGACAGCTATACTAAATAGACATCCGATTTCAACCAAATTTGGTGGAATCATGAAAAAGCATACTAAACGAAGAACTTCGTTTGGAGGCGTTTCAATTGAAAACAAAAAAGTTTTTCCCACTTAAACTAGTTTCTCGACCGATCTTTTCTATGACAGCTAAATGCTATAGTCATCCGATCTGGCCGGTTCCGACAAATGTGCAGCGTATTTGTACCAAAAGGCTTCGTGCAAAGTTTGGTGAGGATAGCTTTAAAACTGACGGAGGAGATAGCATAGAAACAGACGGACAGACGGACAGAAGGACAGACGGACAGACGAACGAACAGGGCTAAGTCAACTCAACTCATCATGCTGATCAAAAACATATATACTCTATGTGGTCGGAGATGCTTCCTTCTATTCGTTACAAACATCCGGACAATTCTATAATACCCTCTGCAAGGGTGTAACTACTACGAAAGTCGCCCAAGCCCGACTATAACTTACTCTGTACCTGTTAAGTCCTGCCCATCACCCTTGCGACCGGTGCTGCCCAAAATTTTATCTTTTCCTTATAACTCGACAACCGTTCATCCGATCTTTACCATTCCTTTGGCGGATTGGATAAATAATTCTGATTACTAAATATGTCCAGAAGGAACGAACATCCTATCTATTAAACTGTGGGAGATATGACGTTTTTTCCAATTAGCGGGGGCTGGAGGGGGCGTGGCAAAAATTGAAAGTTAACTTAATCTGCCTGCAAGTATAAGAAGCATATGTCCCATACATGTCAAACCTATATCTCTTACCATCTCTGAGATCTCTGTCTCTGACAGACAGGCAGACACACAGAAGTCGGAGATGCTTCCTTCTGTATGTTACATACTTTTGCACAAACTTAATATACTATGTGTACCTCTGGTACAGAGTATAAAAGTAGCTAATATCACAAATTTTTTCACGATACCCTACTAGGTGGTCCAGCAACTCTCCTTTGAAAAAATGTCCTTTGCAATCGTCTCTTCTCAACGCATCACTTATACACTTCGAGGGAGTGGTTAAATGAATTTTTACCAAATATCAATATAAAAACTTTATTTTGTTGAGTTTCAAAAATTTATTGATCTTCTGAATTATTCATTAAAATCGGTAATATTTGGTTGAGTTATTTAACTTTTAGGAAAAAAACCTGAAAAGCCTAATTAAACAAGAGAAAGTTGGAAGCCCGACTATAATACACTCTTTACCCAAAGTGTAGCATGTAAATTAGATGCGGTAGTGCTGAAGAAGGACTGGTGGGAGAAGTTTCTTCTTATATGATGCATCCGATCTTTACCAATCTTTGGGACCGATAAGAATCCCGACTACTAAATATGTCCAAAAGTACGAACCTTCTATCTATAAACTGCCGAGATATGACGTTTTTTCTAAATTTCGGGGCGGAGGGGCGGCAATAATTGTAGTTGTCTGTGTAGAATGAAGCATATGTTCCATACATGTCAAACCTCTATCCACCATCTCCGGACTTTTTAATTGACAGACGACAACGACGGCACGAACACGGACGGTGTATAGTACTAGTAGTACTCGTGCTATACAATACTTATTCTAAAAAAATTATTCATAATTTACTCTAAAACTCAACTTTTTCGTCGCAGGCATTGCGCGACTCATCACCATATTGGAAATTTCGTTATCCGAAAAACTTTAATAACTTTGTAATTATTGAGTTTTAGAAATACTACGTTCTACCTAGATTAGTTCTTATACATAAAACAAATATGGGGGTTTCTAACCAAACAGTGTTCAAAAACGTCCCAAAGACAAAAATGGAAAAAACAAATCAAAATGGTTTACGTAGCAAATACTCCAAGATAAGAAATGAAATCCTGATCAGTCATATATGGTATCTTTAAAGACCTAAATTTCTTCTTCCAAAACCGGTAGAAATAAAAATCTAATAGACAGTTATGCGTATAGTGAGTGCTTGTGCGAAAAAACTTTTTTACCGTTATTCAAAATTTCGATGTGCACTAAAAATTCTAGTATGCCACAAAAATCACTGAACCATATCTACAACCACGCTAGGTCCCATCCCGAAGTTTTGTTTTGTTTTTTTTCACACAGTGTTATTATTCTATTTTTTTCTTTCTTTCTTTTCTTTCTTTTTTTTTTTTTTTTCATTTCTATTATTCTATTATGCGATTATTCTATTATTCTTATTCTATTATTCTATTATTCTATTATTCTATTCTATTATTCTATTATTCTATTATTCTATTATTCTATTAATTCTTTCTTGTTGAAAAACTTAGTATAGATGCGACTCATTAGTTAGCTTAATAACAAGGTTGCACTTTACAGATTTTCACATAGACAGATTTTGGCTCATCATGCTGATACTCAATTTTGCAATGTGCGATGAAAACTTCTGGGTAAAATTAATATACCCTATTTCACTGACGCTGTGGGCAACAATTTTTCCAAGTGAATGCTTCGAATGCTGTGGCCATAAGTGGCAGGAGAAGAAGTGTGTGCTGCGCCGAGTTTTGTTGGTTTTTAATTAACTTTTGGCTGCAGGATACAACATATTGTGAAAATTAACGCCCCCATATTCACAAACAAGGATACGTTTGCTTGTGTGTGTGTGTGTGTGCGTGTGAAACTTGCTGGTTACTTGGTTTCACACGCCCCAAAAAACGCCCATCATCCCACAAAAGCCTAAAAGCCATCAACTATTTTGTGTATGGGCTGGGAGCGAAGTTTTGCAAACGCGTTTTGTTGTTGTTTTGCCCAAGAAAAACAAAAGTATAAATTGAATTTTCCCCATGGAGACGAGTCCATCCATATGCAGCTCATTGAGCAAGTCAAGCGCTGGATGAACTGCAACAATTTAATAGAAAGTAAACTTCGATTTTCCTCAGTATTCTAAATTCTAGCTAGTTTGGCATTACATCTCAATTAATTGGAAGCTTTTGTGCACAATCAAAACTTTTTAATTATTTTTGCCACAGTTTTTACTTATTGTGCAAATACCACCGCTGCCACTGGCTTGTTGTGAACTCCTGACGTTTTAATACACTGCAATTACGAGACATAACACAACCACGAAAACAACAGGAACACAAAGTGAAACAGAAACTGCAATAATTTTTAAAAACATGCAATTCTCAGTAACAGCAAACATGCGTTTAAAAGCGCCAAAGGGCGCAACCAAATGATGAACGGCGAGTGGCTCGAGCTCGTGGGGCGTATGAGCAATGGCCAGGCATTAGCCTGCGTTGCGATGTTTTTTGGAGTTTACTAAAAAAAACTGTACAGACGCAGCAGCAAGTGGTCTTTTGAATGGAAATAATTTCAGTTATGTGCATGTTTTTCATGTTGTTTGTTTCTCTTTGTGTTTTTTGTTCAGCCACCGAAATATTTGTATTAGTTATTGTTATTATTTTTGATGCTGGTTTCGAGAGCAAGTTGCTTGTTTGCTCTGCAGTTGTTGAACGAAACTTAATTAATAGAGTTTTGCAAACTTTCACGGCCCCGTGGTGGTGGTGGTGGAAACTTTGATTTCATGCTCTACATTAAAGCAAATGGACTTTGTGTAAAGATTTCACAATAATTTTCTTAGCAACTGATTAGGTGAGAAATGAGGTCTATAATCAGATGAACTTATGACTTTACGAAGCATAAATGAAAGCACCTAACATTCAAATAAATCGCAAAACTTGAACATTTTCAAATCGATTTTCTGAACGGCAGCAAAGAATTTGATGACAGAAATGGTTATCTCGCAATAGTCTCTAACTCGAACCAATGCCTTCTTATAATGTAGCAATACCAGACTACATGTGTGTGTTATTTACTTAGTTATGCGACTTCTCAATTGACAAATCGGGGCATTTGAGAGTTATTTTAAATTAAGGAAACAAATAGATTGGTAGAACTGAACGGCTTTGGACCCTATCTTCAGATGTTGGCTGTACCAAAAATATTCATGAAAGAGCAAGTGCTATGAGCGAACTATCATACCGGGTAATGCGATCTGGATCCTACTAATGGTAACACTGATAGCTGAGTCGATTAAGCTTCGTTCGTCCGTCTGTCTGTTTCTACGCGAACTTGTCCCGGAACGGACCGGATCGGATGAATATTTCTGTAGCTGCCATAGGAACGTTCGGATTTTCGTGCTTAAAACTTAGACACAGATGATGTTAGCTTTGCTTTTATAGTAAAAAAACACATCTACATAGTATAGCTCTCACAGAAAAGTAAGATCCGAAAAGTAGTCTTATTTAGAAAAACAAACTGCAAGGGTATACAAAACTTCGGATGAGCCGAAGTTAGCTTTCCCCTATTTTTAAAACTCTGTACCAGAGGTACACAGAGTATATTAAGTTTGTGCAAAAGTATGTAACTGGCAGAAGGAAGCTTCCCCGACCTAATAAAGTATATTTATTCTTGATCAGCATCATCAATCGAGTCGATCTAGCCATGTCCGTCTGCCCATCCGTCTGTCTGACTGTGCGTCTGTGCCTATGAACAAACAGATCTCAGAGATGGTAAGAGATAGAGGTTTGACATGTATGGGACATATGCTCTTTTACCTGCAGGCAGATCAAGTTTATTTTCAATTTTGCCACGCCCCGCTCCCGCCCCCCAAATTGGAATGAAACTTCATATCTCCCACAGTTTTATAGATAGAAGGTTCGTTCCTTCTGGACATATTTAGTAATTAGAATTATTTATCGTTCCGCCAAAAGAATGGTAAAGATTGGATGATCGGCTATCGAGTTATAAGGAAAACAAACAGTTTGGCAGATCGGTCGCACGTATTCGACTAGGTGTTATAGTCGGGCTTGACCGACTTTCTTTCTTGTTTTAGTTGATTTCATAATTCTACCAAGTTTTATGCTAATCGGACATCATTTAGCTGTAGGTTAGGTTACGATGGCTGGTGACAGTCACCTACCACTTAGGTTGCCGTTGCGTACCTTCTTCCTTGTTAGCCCTTTAACCCTTGATCTTCGAATGACCATTTTATGATATTTTAGAGCTGGGATCTCTATGTCGTTCCCGAGTATAAGACAGAACTAGTCTTCCACTAGTAAACATTTATCGTTTCTTTCTCTTCCTCAAACCCTCAAGAAACGCGTCTGCCTATAAGCAATGACCCGTCAGGGCCTCTACCAGGAGTGATATGTGTAACGTAAAAGTATGATAGTACGTTTTGAGTCAAATGTTGGATACGTTAGTCTCGCTAGCGCACAGGTGGAAGGTCTTTCCATCGGTCCGTGGCGAGACGTAGTCTTTCGGCTTTTTTGTGCTCTTCTCTGAAAGGAGCTCAGTGGTTGTGCCTAGTCTGGCCAGTGTGTCCGCACTCTCGTTTCCATGTATGTTCCGGTGCCCAGGCACCCATATTAGGTGAATACTGAAGTGACTGCCAATCTCGTTCAGGGATAGGCGGTATTCAGTGAGCGTTTTACAATTATTTGTGTGGGAGTCAAGTGCCTTAAGGGCTGCTTGACTGCCTTAGTATATAAATACGTTTCCTTCCTTTATAGAGAGTGTGCTAAGGTAGATGGCAGCTTCCTGGATGGCCACCACTTCCGCTTGGTACACACTACAGTGATCAGGGAGACGGATCGATAGATTAAGGTCTAGGTTGGGTGAGAAAACACCCCCACCTACTTTTTCATCGAGCTTAGAACCATCGGTGTAGATATTGATGGCGTTGGCTCTGCTGTGGGGAAGGTTAGCTCACTCGTTACGGCTTGGGATATAGACGTCGTCTAATTTGTCGATCGTCGTTTGAGTATCACAATAGTCTGTGTTTAACAGTGTACCCGCTTGGTTAGTGAGTATAGTTGAGTGCCCCGAGTTACCCCCGTTCCAGGTGTCGGATTCTTGTAGTCTTAGGGCTGTTGTGCTAGCCATCTGCCTTGCTACTAGGTCTAGTTGTACGAGATGAAATATGGTGTTAAGCGCTTCCGTGGGTGTTGTTCGGAGCGCGCCGCTCATGCATATTTCAGCGCTTCTCTGTACTTTGTTCATGTTGTTCAGGACGAATTGTTTCCCGAGTGCTGGCCACCAAATTAGTGAACCATAGAGTAGTATAGGACGTACTACAGCTGTGTTAAGCCAATGCACTATATTCGGGGAGAAGACCCATTCTCGGCCAATAGCCTTTTTGCATGAGAAAAAAGCGACGATTGCCTTTTTTATGCGATCGTTTATGTTGTCATTCCAGGGTAGTTTCCTACCCAGAATGACTCGTAAGTATTTGGCATTGTTGCCAAATTTAAGGCTTACTCCATTGATTTTGGGAGGGATAAGGTTAGGAATTTTGTACTTCCTGGTGAAGAGTACAAGTTCTGTTTTGACTGGACTCACGCCAAGTCCGCAATTTGTTGTCCACTGAGCAAGTGTTGTCAGTGAGGTCTGCATGAGGTCACACAGCGTTTGTGAGAATATACCACAATCATTTAGGTATAGCTCTCAAACAAATTCAAAATTTTTTTAATAGAAAAATTTGCATTCGCATTGATTGTGTCAGTAACCAAACTGTATTTTGCCGACTCTCTGAAAGTCTTGAGAGTTATTTGCGAGCTCTTTTACTGATGCTTTACTTATTAGAATGGAAGCGCTTTAGTTGCACTTGGAACTTAAGGTACTACTGACCAAAGCTAATTACAGTACAACCAACTGTTGGTGCCTACGGTAACTACAGTTTTCGGTGCTTACACCTACTTTGATATGACATGTTCAGGAAAAAGGAAGCTCTGAAATGCATTGCTTAGGCAGAAAGAAAGTTTAAAGGCAGATTATTCAAGTTTATCATAAAAGGACTTTGGTTCCTTTGCGTTAATTACTATACTATACTGTATCCTACTATCTGACTTAACTTCTAAAAGCTTTATTGAATATTTGGAGACGTAGTCAGTCAGCTTTATTTCAAAGATGTATCTAGCAATACTGTTGACGCCCATATTAAGATTTTGCTTGCTTGCTTACTATTTCCGTCCGGTTGCGGTGCAGCGGGTAGTGTGTGTCCGTGCTGTGCAAGAAGTCGTGGGCTTGATACCTCTTAGGACCATCAATTACAAAAGATTTTTGTTTAAAAACTTCCACAATCGGGCACCTTTACCAGCTTTTGGCGCAAGCTGTGAAGAAAGTAGCCATGAAAAAGCTGTTTAGACTTTACCTCTTGGATACGGGGTTAAACTAAAGGTTCTTTTCTTTTGTGCCAAAACTAGAACCCAAGAACCCAAGCCAAGGGATCGAGAAAAGCTCGGTCTTGGCCCTTTGAGCTGCTTCTTAAGGCCAAATATTGAATGATTTTTGATTTATTGTCGGATCCAAATGATTTACCTATAACCTAATTTATATGATCACTCCAGAAAAAAGTTTGACTGAGCGTGATTTCTATATTGCATACTCTCTCTACCAATTCAATTGTCTTCTTCTTAATTCTTAATTTTGGTAAGTTTTGTGTGTTAATTGCTCAAGGATTCTGTTAAATTTACCTTTAGACAACTCACTTTGGACACATACATTAATCATCAGGAATTTCGCATTCTGACAAAAAATCAGTTAAGCCAGTTACATAAATATAATACAATAACGGGCCCAGAACAGATCCTTGAAATGACATAATAGGCTGAATACCCTCATTGTGAAAGTGCATATATTCCTGAATTCAATTTCAAAGAGTATTTCCACTAGCGACCATTTCGCCAGCCGCACAATTTATTTAGCAAGCCGCCTCGGTTTATAAATTGCGAACAGCAGTTAAACTAAACTGCAACTGCAGTCATTTAGGAGCACTTGATTACCCCTACCGGGCCATACATTTCGCCGGCAAAGTTTCACGGGCTTACACAAGTAAAAAACTGGCTGCTGATATTTATGAGGCGTTTGCCTGCTTATTAGCTCTGGCTCACCGCAACGCCTGCGGCCACAACAAAAGTTAATCAAATTTGCAAACAAATTTATGCTAACCGCATAATCATTGCGCTTCTCGCTGCACGTGTGACAGGCCGAGGCCGATGAATTGCTCATACGCCCCATCTGCCGCCACTCGCAACTTGTCAGGCGAAATCTTTATTTATCGGTTCCAATAAGTCGCCGCAAAGCGAACGCCGGGAATGTCGAAGGGGCTGGGGCTTAAGCATGCAAAAAACCATTAAGGGCATTACGCGGCTGCCATTTTTCTCAACCGCTTTTCGTTTTGGTTTTTATTTTGCTTTGCGGCTAAATTAAAAACGATAAATTTGCACTGCGCATATGAGAGGAGTGCAACTTGCAACTCTCCGGCGGCTGTAGACAAATCCGTGTGTATCAAGCGGCAGCTTGACAAATAAACGCGACGAGCGAAAAGACAGCGCCAACCAAACAAATGGCCAAATAAAAGCATCGCTTCAACAGCGGAAATTGCTTTGCATGGACTGGGCCTGCGAGGAAAGCGCGACAAATTTTTAAGTCGTGACTGCACAATAACAATAAAACAAACGATGGGCCCAACCAACTGGCCACACACGAAACATTCTTAAGCCCTTGTTCGGCTGGCCGCTGCCGGTGGCCACTGGTCAGCGGTCACTGTGTATGCAAGATATAAATTCGTGGCGTTTTTCGGACGACAAGTGCCACATAAATTCTAAATGCATTTGCCGGAGCACCCCGAGCCCAATGTGTCGAGCGGAGGGTGCTGAGGGAGACGTTACTTGTTTGGTATTCGGGTGGCAAAGGGTATGCATGAAGTATTGTGGAATTTCAATTGCAAAAATTGTTGTGATGAGAAAATTGCTGCATGCTTGCTGATGTCCAATTTCTTTTTCTGAATGGAATATCATTTGCGGCTTAGGCAAACGAATCAGTGAAGAATACATGAGACAATAACTAAAGGGTAGCGTACTGCGCAGCTTCTATATTTTTATTTTTATTCAACGTTTCTGGTGCAGTAAGTAATTTCTATCGAAAGCTATCAAAAATCTAAAAATCCACTGTAACTTTGGCCCTGGATTTTCTGTTTGTTTCAGCACTTGGACACTTGAGGTTGCGATACCTTGTAGTTATTGTATTTTGAGTGTATCTTGAGTCAAAAATTAGACCACGAACTAAGTCCATTAACTTATTACAAGAAACCTTAGGGCGAAAAACCAAAACCATGGCTTTGCATTATGGAAATGTACCCGGAGCCTAAAACGCCAGCCTCTCCGCAGAAACCCCCTCCGTTGCAACGACGGCACTTGGGTTCATTCTGATGACGCTATTGCGGATGCTTTCACCATATCGCGATTTGGTCTCGCATTTGGTCCACCATGTACTATCCGTCCGATTAATGAGGAAGAGATCAAAGAACAGATAAGGCGATTAAAGCCTCGCAAAGCCCCTGGATTGGATACTGTTGACGGAAAGGTAGTCAAATCACTCCCAAATGAGGCAATTTCCTTATTATGTCGGCTGTTTAACGCTGTTTTGGAAGTTGGTCATTTTCCAAGCCCTTCGAAACTTGCCTTGGTGGTCATGGTACCGAAAAAGGACAAGGACCCACATAATGTGGTCTTTTATCGCCCTATTAGCCTCCTGTCTACCTTCTCCAAGATTTTTGAGCGACTTCTTCTAGCAAGGCTTTTGACTATTGCCTTTTTTGAGAGTGAGCTTCCAGATCACCAGCTTGGATTTCGCAGCCGTCACAGTGCAGTAGAACAGGTTCTCAGAGTAGTTAATCATATCCTCGATGACTTTGAGAAAAAGAAATACTGTTCGGCAGTATTTTTAGATGTGCGCCAAGCCTTCGATAGAGTCTGGCGTGATGGTTTGTTGTATAAACTGAAGCTGATTCTCCCGGATTGTCAGTGGAGACTTATTGACTCCTTTTTGACGGACAGAGCTTTCTCAGTTGAAGTGCGTGAAGCGCGATCCTTGTTACGTCCTATTCGAGCTGGTGTCCCGCAAGGAAGAAATTGGACAAATATTTTTCCAATTATTTGATACATGGAGCTTTCAAACTGTATTTTGATTCAGATCGGCTCAAAAATAATGCTTAGTCCTGAAGCCATTTTCAAATCTTGTGGGTGCGTTTCCCAAAAATTTGTAAGCAATTTATGTCATTTATTTTGCTATGGACCCATGTTAGTAACGATTGCTGGATTTCGAGCAGATTCGGTCAACAATAATGTTCGGTCTTTAACCAACCAAACCCATTTTCAACCCTGGAGGTGGATATTTCCACATCGTGTGATAAATCGATCAAATTGTTTCGCAAACTATCCCCACCATCCAAGTTGGAAGTCAATCGGATGACAATAAGTCTTTTGCCATACAACATTTTCCAGGAATTTTTACACCCTGAAAACATAAAAAAAAATCAGAAATTAATTCGCAAACTATCCGTATAAGCCGAGTTTTCTCTCAGAGCTTTCCGGGAGCTTTCACACCCTTCGAACGGATTTTACCCACATCACAAACTGTTTCCTAACAAACCGAATTTCAATCGGATAAAATTTTGTTTTTTGGACGTAGAAAACAATATTTTCTAGTGGGCGGATTTTTCGAAATCGGGGAAATACGTGTCCACTTAATTCGCTTACTTTGCTTTCCTACCGAGTTTCAAAACTTTGTTCCCAACTAAACTTTTCTGTCGCTTTCCCCCCAGCACAGTGGGCAATTTCGCTAATCTAGCGAATCGAAATTAATTAATTTTAATTACTCAAAAAATAAGGAAAATTTAACAAACCCCTCAAGGAAACTTAAGGAACATCTTAAAATAGTTTATTTTAACTTTATTTAAACTTATAAAAAAAAATCACAAACTTATGATTGAAATAGGGACCCGAATTACATCTGTACTGAATCTAACGCCGTTTACTTTTTCCATTGATCCGAAGTGGAGTAATCCGTGCCGCCAGCAGCATTCCTTTTTTTTCGACTTCCAACTTTGAAGTCCAAGACAACTTTTTGAACAACCATCGTACAAAGGAAAACAAAATTTTCTTCTTAGCTATTTCCGTTTTCAAATAAGATTTTTTTTAAAAAGGTTCAAAAACAGCCTTCCAAGCAGCAATACCCCCTTAAGAATTGATGCATCTTTTAAAAAAAATCAATCAAACTCAAATCGGAATTACCGTTTGGTTTTAATAGGTTCACAAAAATGAAATTTGAAACCAAAAAAAATAAAAATTTTTGCAGTTTGAAAAATTGCTCAACTTTGAACCACTGTAAAAACCAAACTAATTCACCAAATTAAATAAACCAATGTATTTCGGGCTATCTGGGGATCCCCTTATTGAACTAAAATACTTTGGTCAAAAAAATCGACCATCAAAAATTGATTTTCGCAACGCCAAACTGTCGAATCCGGCCACAGTGTGGCGTCGCCCGAGGCCTTTGCAACTGGTTGCAAATTGCCATTAACATTTGAACTCGTCCAACCTTGTTCGAACTAAGTTTTAAATACGAAATTTATCAGACTTCATATATCCTACCCACACACCAAATTTCCAGCTTATAGTTTAAGTAAATTTTGGAATTTGGTAAACGTCTAACACTCACATTTTAAGCCTTCAGACCACTTTTCCATTCAAAAGGTGAGGACAAAACAACTTTTGTAGTGGTTTAATTGGATGGTTCGAAGCAGGGAGAATGTCTAACTTCATAATACCAGGCTACACAGCAAATTTTAGGTTCTTAGCTTAAGGTCTAAAAAATTTTTTTTTCGATTTTTGGTTCTTACATTTTTTTTAGTTTAGATATTCAATAATAATATCCCAAAGGAAAATTTGTCCAAATTCGGAGTACTTTCGGAGATACAGCCATTTTATTGACCCAAGGAGACCAAACTTCCTAGCAACTGCCAACTTTAAGCGCGATTTTCTCGAAACCACGTTTTTCCAACTAGTTCGCAGCTTTTCTTAAGTTCTACCGGACCGATTTTGATGATGTAGGGCTTAATGGATGCAAAATTGACGCGGCTATCGACCGAACCTCAATCATTACAAAAAAAAAACATTTATTACTATTTTTTTGTTCACTGGACTGTAAAAAATGTCTGAAATCGATTTCTCATTTTTAAATGGCCACAACTTTTACAAATTATCTCCATTTTTTTGTTTTTAATGAAACGTCCTTATTGCACACTTAATTTTTATATTTTACAATTTTCGTGGTCGAAATCGGATCTATAACATATAGCTCCCATAGCAACGGCTTTCCATCTTCCGTTTTGCTTTCCGATAATACTGCCTTCCGGAAAGCAGCGAACCATTAACACATCTATTTTAAGAAGACACTATTTTGAAGGCCGAGAACTTTTTGAACAGCCCTCGCATTCAAAATTTTTAATTTTGTATTATTTCCAATGAATTGAGCAACCACATACAAAAAACCGAAGTACATAATCTTTTCCCGATTTTTTTTCACAAGTTTTTAAAAAACATTGCTGCAATTGCTGAAAATGTGCGTAAACAACCATCGAAGTCAACTCGTCATTCGAATTTTGCATCCATGACGCCATTTTGCTTGCCATGGAGCCATACAAAGTTCAATTGGTGCAGCAGCTAAAGCCAATTGACCATCCGAATCGTCTACAGTTCGCAAATTGGGCGGAAGATCGTTTGGCCGAAGATGGTGTCACTGTTTGGTGCGGATTTTGGTCTCGAGGCATCATTGGTCCATTTTTCTTTGAAAATGAAGAAGGAGCCACCGTGACCGTGAATGGTGAGTGCTACCGCGCAATGTTAAGTGATTGGTTCTTCGAGGAAATTGGAGCGGAAGACTTGAACGATATTTGGTTTCAACAAGACGGCGCTACGTGCCACACAGCGCACGCCAGAATCAATCTTCTGCGCCTTATCTTCGAATATCGAATAATCAGCAAATATGGAGATGTGAATTCGCTGCCATGAAGCTGTGATCTGACACCGTTACGAAGGCGGTCCCAGAAATAGCAGACCTAACTACTAAAACACAAAAACTTATCATTTTTTATTTTTTTTTTTCAACATAGGATCCTTTTAGGTCGATACACTTTTTCCAGCGATGTTCAATAGCTTCGATACCTTTTTATACTCTGTACCAAAGGTACATAGAGTATAATAAGTTTGTGCAAAAGTATGTAACAGCCAGAAGGAAGCATCTCCGACCCCATAAAGTACATATATTCTTGACCAGCATCAACAGCCGAGTCGATATAGCCATGTCCGTCTGTCTGTCCGTATGAACGCACAGTTCTCAGAGATGGTAAGAGATAGAGGTTTGACATGTATGGGACATATGCTTTTTCTAACTGCAGGCAGATCAAAAAAAAATGTCATATCTCCCACACTTAAATAGATAGAAGGCTCAAAACTTCTGGACATATATTCTAATCAAAATTATTAATCGATTTCCCAGGGGAATCATAATAATCGGATCAACGGTTCTCGAGATATGATCAAAAAGAGTGTATGCTGCAGCGGCGCATTAGCAGCGCTGTTTACCGCCGCCACTGCAGCATCAAAATTTATGTTTGTTGGTACAGAGTATTATATAGTCGGGCTTGACCGACTTTTTTCCTTGTTTATAATAAGAACTGTGAAGCTCTTCAAAATAGGCATTAACCTCGGACTCCACCTCTTCATTGTTGCCGAATCTTTTTCCTCCGAGCCATTTTTTCAAGTTTGGAAATAAGAAATAATCAGAGGGAGGAAAGTCTGGCGAATAAGTGGCGTGAGGTAGCAATTCAAATTTTAATTCATTAATTTTAGCCATTGCAACGGTAGAGGTGTGAACCGGCGCATTGTCATGATGGAACAGCAAGCGCGGCACCCTTCCTGCGCATAACTTTTTCATGTCCAATTTTTCGGTCAATATGCGATGTAAAGCATTTTTTGAAATGCCTACACATTCAGCTAACTCACGAACTTTCAATCGCCGGTCACTCAATACACATTTTTTAATTTTGGCCACCATTTCTGAAGTGGTCTCCTCATTTGGACGCCCATTACGATGTTCATCTTCGCAGCTCAAACTACCTCGCTTAAACTCAGCCACCCAATATTTTATTGTTGTAAACGAGGGAACAGAATTACGTAAGGTAGAACCCAGCTCCTTTTTAATATTGGTTGGACTAAGATCTTTTATTTGAAAGTATTGTATCACATAACGATGACCAATTTTGTCCATGTTTGCAAATCAATAACAAGCGTTCTCTATTAAAATCGACAAAAAAAAAACTGTGCAAGGTAAAGGCACCAAACTTCAAACTTAAGCTTTTAATAGTCAGTACTTCCCCTTTTTAATATTTTTTGTGAACATTTTCCAACACTACTGTGCTGGGTCGGCCATTTCTGGGACGGCCCTCGTAGACTATTATCTTTGGGGAGCGATCAAGAACAAATGTTATGCAAGCAATCCTGAAACAATTGAAGCGTTGAAGAACGAGATTCGAGTTGCTATTGATGACATACGTGCCAGAACAATTGAAAATGTTCTCAAAAATTGGGTGGATCGAATGGGCTACTTCCAAGTCACCCGGGGTACCAATATCGAGCCGTTTTTATAGTCTGTCTTTCTGATATCAATATCATCGGCATATGCAAGTAGCATGTTATCTCTGGTAAAGATGGTGCCCGTTCTGTTAGCATTTGGGCACTGGCGCAGTATATACTCCATCAGCAGATTAAAGAAGTCGCACGATAAGGTATCACCCTGCCTAAAGCCTCTTTTGGTATCGGAAGGCTCGGAGCGGTCTTTTCCTATTTTGACGGAGCTTTGTGTGCTTCTCAACGTCATCATGCAAAGTCGAACGTACTTTGCTGGAATACCAAAGGTAGACAGGTCTTCAAAGAACTTTGACCTTATCGGCGTGTCAAAGGCGGCTTTGTAGTCAACAAAAAGGTTTTGGGTGTCGATATTTCTCTCTCGGGTCTTCTCCAGGATTTGTCGCAATGTGAATATCTGGTCCGTGGTGGATTTGCCAGGTCTAAAGCCACACTGATAAGGTTCAATCAGTTCACTTATTCTCGGCTTTAGACCATCACATAGGAAGCATGATAGAACCTTATATGCGATGGGAAGAAGACTGATCCTGCGGTAATTGACGCAAGCCGCAGAGTCTCCTTTTTTAAATATTGGACAGAGTACACTTAGATTCCAATCTTCGGGCATGCTTTCTTCGGACCATACTCTGCATAGGAGTTGGTGCATTCACCTTACCAGCTCCTCACCGCCAGCCTTGAACAATTCAGCAGGCAGCACAGAAAATTTGTACGATCAAAAGAGAAAGGTAAAGTAATTATCTTTAACTTTGTCTTTAAAAATTATTGTCTAAAAGCAATAGTTTCAGAGTCATGGACCAATTTGCGTTTTGCAATATAGCGGCCGTTGCCAATGCCACAAATCACACATCCCCAAATCCCCCAAACTACAAATACTCACAAAGAAAAGCACCAATACATCTTTGTTGGTCAGTTTGCTTGCACGCGCCAATCAAATAAGAGGTCAAAACCGGTTTTTGTTCTACGCGACGCACACACCCGAAATCGTTTGCATGTGTGTCGTTTTGTATGCCTCGCACCCTGCATGTATACAATTATTTATTTCCAATCTTCGGTGCAATTACAAACACTAAACGCACCCAAAGAGCATACGGCTGGGCATCGCTGCCACAAATTGACACAAATTTGATCTTAAGCCTTTTAGACAGTCCACTACCACATATGAAAAATCTGGCTGGTAAACATTTAGCGCATCAAAATATTCTACCTTGACTGGACTAAATGGTTTATGTAACAAATTTTTTCTTTGTCTTTCTTTTTTTTCATCTAAATTATTCATTTATTAAGATACCTTAAGGCTAAATTTTACAATGTACTTTTACTATTTGAAGTAACTTATATTGTAGGGGGATGTTATACTATTAATTTATTTTGTTGCATGTTTGGAGTCTGTTTTTGTGTGTGCTTTGATGTAAGGATTTTAACTCTAAGATTAAATTTAAGGTTGGTAAAGTGGTGAGGGGGTATATGGTTTTAAAATTGTGTAGCCGGTAAGATGAAGTATCAATCAGATTGTGTGCATCCAATTCGTTGCCTATGTTTGGACTGAATCCTCCGATTAACCAGGTCACCTGGGTACCTTAGGAGCCTGCGTCTTGCCCTGATTCCGTTGATCCTACGCGATCGTAGTAAGCGCCTGGCGAGGTTGTTTGGGTGGCCGGCGACCTTATCCAAGTACCTCGCTGCTTGGTTGTTGATTGTGTCGCCAACCATCGGAACGCCACACTCTCTTTCAATGTCTCGAGTTCGGATGAACCACTCGGCTCCAGTAATCCTCCTCAGGATTTTGGCCTGGAAGACCCTGATTTTGTTCAGGTGGGTCTTGGCGGCGATGCCATACACCTGAACGCCGTACCTCCAAATCGGTGCCAGGATCACTTTGTATATGAGGACCTTGTTCTTTAGCGAGAATTTCTTGTTGGCGTTGAGAAGCCAACTCATCCTCTTCGCCTTGCTGTGAAGCTTGCCTGCAACTTCGGCGGCATGTTGTTTAAAGGTAAGCCTCTTATCAAGTGTCACTCCAAGATACTTGTGGGCCAATTTGTGAGGGAGGCATAGAATAAATTAGAGATAGACTTTGGGTACTGCAAAGTGAGAATGCATTGGGTGGTAATGCTGTGGCAGCTTCGAAAAGATATGCCATTTAAACTGCTGGTAGCGACAATCATGCAAAATATTTCTTTATTTTGTATTCTTAAACAAATTTCTCGTATATTTATGTGTAAATAGAGTTGGCGTGATTGGCGCAAGAGCAAAGATCTGGTAAAAGTCGATAGGAAAAAAGCTGAATAGACAAGACAATGCCAACAGCTTGGTCTAATCCATTTATTGTGTGTACTGTTCAAATATTGAAATATAAAAACATGGCTCATGGCATAGATTTAGCTGGAAAACCCCAAACGCACCGCAAAAAAAAAACAAAAAACGGAATGCTTTGCCAACATGGCTGTTAAAACAACAACAATAACAATAGGCCAAAAAAACAACGGGGCAAACAAGGCAATTACAAAGTGCCAAAATGGCGCAAGCCATAACAGTTCGGCCAACTCAACCCGCTCCCCCTCCCCAAATTCTAGCCCAACCCCAAAAACAAATAGCCAAAGCTATTTCAATGTATTTAGCCAGAGTCGGTCCGGTCCGGTCCACATACATATGCATATGTGCCACGGGACCCCCATGGATGCTGCTGCTGCGGCTTTTGCAACTGGCAAACTGTCATCAATTTGGCGACCGTGTGTGCGTTGGTGTGTGTGCGGAGCGTTTGGCCAATGGCCATATTGACAATATGTATTGAAACTCACTCAAGCTATTAATGCTGAAAGCTTTTACGGCCACTTCAGGCAGTAAGCGGGGCGACCGCAGGCAAGCACCAGCTGGTGTCAAACTCAAAAGTGGTTTGCTCTTCCTCGTCGTTTATTTTTTGTGCTGGATAACCCCACTGCATAAAAAATGAAAACATTAGCCAAAATATAAACATGAACTTAAAATTTGAAATATGAGTGGGCCATTTATTGCGTCGGGCTTTAATCTTAAAGTCGCGTAAAGCACAGGACACGGGAGTTTGTAGATAAGGCAGGCCTTGTCTACACAGGACGCACAGCTGGGCGAAAGTAAGCGGAAAAACTGCGCCTTCGCAATTGCAAAGTTAACGTGTCAATGGCAATTGAAGCATTCCCGCTAACAGCTGAACACACACACAGCCGGAGACGAGGCACGGGAGCAGGGAACAGTGCGATAAGGACACGAAAAGAAAACCGTCTGGGCAAAGTTCTTGAGAAAGTTTCACTTTAACTTGAACAATTGACTTTTTTCCCCGCACTTGACTGGCGGCGACCAAAGCCAAACCGGTTGCTCCTACATCTGGCCATCTCTCTGTATTGGCTATGCCCTCAATTGGAACGTGGCTGCGTTTTGCTCGCATTGAAATGTTTGCAGTCAAGTTATTGTTATTGTTATGCCCTTTCTGTTGTGGGTGTGGCAAATCGGCGACGTTGTCTCTCGAACACCCCCGGAGCCAAGCGAAGTTTGCTTTACTTTTGTGTCACGCTCCGCTGCCTGTGCCTGGCGAAAGGCAAATTGAAAATCCCCATCATTTTTTGGCTGTAAAAGATTTCAATCGTGAATGGTGAAAGTTTATTTTCTACTGATTTTACAATTGAATTGATGAGAGGGGCGGGGGGCTTGAAAAGTTGTAAGCATCTTGTCGAATCAATTGTGCAATTAATTGGAATTTTCGTGATGAGAAGGAAGAGTGTATTAGTTAGAATAAGGGCTACGGTGTCAAAGTCGTTGGTTTTCGGTTTCTAACTTTTCTAAATCTTTTCCACTCCTAAGCCGACTGTTAGACTTGATCCTTTGTGGTTATCTGAAATCCCTAGTTTATGGACCAAGGCTCTTAAAGTTAAAGTCTCCCAGAGAGACTCCCATCCTCTTATTAAGAGATGTGAATAAGATTGGTATAAGCTTCTCCTCTCACCCAAGTTCAGGTCAAATCAATGCAAATGAAACCCTAATAAAGTCATGTAACAAGCTAAACAGCTTGCCCACATTCTGACACGTCTCGCAATTCCAATCCCAAAACTCAATCCCCATCGCCTTGCTGAATCTCTGCACCGAACGACAAATGAGAGCCTGCCAAAAGCATGACAATGACAATGTCGCGACATTCGACGCTTAACTCCTGGAAATTGCCGCGATTAGTCCACACTCTGTGTGATTGTGTGTGTGAGGGTGTAAAATCCTTGCCAGCTGCCGTTGCGTTTGCTGATGAGCTCGAGTTTCAAACAATAACAAGCGAGATTTTAGGGATTTATGATGTTGCCGCCGCTGGCAAGCATTCGGGGCAACTTTGACTGTCAGGCCTTTTGTCTCTCTACGCGGAGTGTCTTTCGATTTGTTTGCGCTTTGTTTGTTGTTTTTGTTGCACAGACAATCAAAATGCTGGTAACCATACGCCATGTTGCCCGCTCGTTAGCTGGTTAGCCGGCTTTGTTGCTGTTGTTTTTTCTGTGCATGTCTGGCTTTGGATGCCCCCCACACCCCGCCAACGACCGCTTGTAACAATATTTATTCATGTTAATTAAATTGTGTGAATATCACAATTTTCCATATGGCTGCGCACATTTATTGTCTTTCAATTTGCGGCTGTGGTTTTGCAGTTCTCATTCTAAGCATTGAAGTACCCCTTAGTTCTGGTAGCTGCTATGTGGACTTTTAGGCATTAGTTGTACGCTAGCAATTCTACTAATAAACTAACCACAAATATCCGATCCAAAATCGAAGGGCCAGATAATTGAAGTTCATATTATTTTAGACTAATGACAGTCTGGCAACGCTGAGCTATCAAAATGCAACTCGCTACTGTTATGGATTTGTCCAATTGGCAACATTATGAATGCGGTCTTTATCTAAACCTTGATTCGAACGGTAGATAAGTTTTTTTGAGCCCAATTCAACATCAACTGGAAAACTCGTGTGGCGGCACAGTTCTAGTGGCGCCACATAAAAAATCAATCAGTTATTTACATCAGGGCAGCTAACCGGTTTTGAACCAAACCGGTTCGAACCCAGATCCCCGATTCCGATTACTGATTTATGATTACCGATTTTACCTGCTGAATACAGTGATTGCCGATTGCGATTGATAAATTTGACAATCATGATTGCTGAGATGCAATCATTCAAAAGGTATGATTGGTGAGACCATTAACCGACCGGCCAACTGATTACCCCATAACTGGAAATGAGCTGACAAACTTACAGCGTTAAAAGCCCTCAAAAATGTTTCCTAAATATTTCATAGTTGTAATGTATTTTTAAACTTATCAATCAGTGCTATTCAGCAGAGAAGCATAAGCAATCGCAAATCGTAAATCAGTAATCGGAAATCGGATTTACCTGCTGAATGCGCCCAATGTTAACCTTTGTGTCCCGGGCAATGCTCAGCGGTTAGAGAGCGCGACCGCTGCGCAAGAGATCGTGGGCTCGATCCCGCCTCGGAGCATCTAATGAAAAGTTTTATCTTTGAATAAACTTACACACCCGGTCACCCCTCACTGCTGTTGGCGCCAGCTTCTCAAACTGCCGTTCGGACTCGGCGTTAAACTGTAGGTCCCTTTCTCTTGGGCGAAAATTAGAAGCTCTCAAGCCAAGAGATTGAGAGGAGCTCGTCTTTGGCCCTTTTGGGCTGTGTCAAGCCATTTTACATTACAACCTTTGTGCCACTCCAACACTATTTGGGCGAAGTGCTGATTTTTCATCATATTTTCAATAAGACTAGCGTCATAAAATGGCCTTGCAAGTATAGGACCAAGTTTTGGACCAACTTTTAACATTACCTAACAAGTTAGTGGTAAATTTTTCGAGGAAGACAAGGCAAGTCCTGGACCAGCTTTTAACATTACCTAACAAATTATTAGCAAATTCACAGTTTGCTATTTCGCACACTCGCACATTTAGGAGGAATTAGGTCAAATTTCATATTTCATATAGTTAAGACGTAGTTAGTATTGCTTTCTCGTTTTTCCTAAGTCAAGGGTAATTTTTTCTAGATGTTTTTCGAAAAACTTTCTCAAATTAATGGCAAACTCGCTGTTGAATTTAGAAAAGAACGAGAGCGTATGTTAAAGTCGGTCCTGCCCGACTTCGATATGCCCGTTACTCAGGGCAATTAGTGTTTAATAGCCTTTCCCTATGTTAATTAACAGAGCATTAACATTAATGTGACCATTTCAACATTATGTGAGCAAAAAGTGTATGTGGCGCCAAAAAGTATGCAATGTTTTTATAACCTTTATAACTCTGCGTTGAAATCGTTATCGAATTTTAATTCAGCTAAAGCCTTAGATAGTTTTATGCTAGGTTCTCACCGCCGTGATTTTGTCATCGACATCACGATTTATCGAAAAGATGCGATAAGGTGTTCGCATTGGCACCATTATTGCATTATTGCATTCTTGCATCCATTGAACAGTTGACTGGGATTTGTTGACATTGTAATAAAATAAGTTGCTGCAAATAATATGGAATTTTATGATCGATTTCTATTAGTAGCTTTGGAGAGAGACGTGGCAATGTTATTGTAAGTGATGGATATCACGAGCTTGCAATCAGCAACTGAATTTGCTTACAATTGAGCAATTTGTAAGAGGTTACCTATTTTTTACACTTCTTAGCAATAAAATAATAATTCAAATTTTTACTATCTTAAATGTCAATAGGCGAGAAATCAAATTTTCTAGAATTTTATTTTCACAGTTTTTTCTTGAATTTTGTCTCAAAGCTCTTTATTTAAACTTACTTTAAAAAAATATTTGGTCCTAAGCAGCAGCCTAAAGGGCCAAAGCCGAGCTTCTCTTAATCTTTTTCTTTCACCTTATAATTATTATTATACTTAAATTTCTATATTTTTTGCATTTTCTCTCTCCCTTTCCTCCCTCTTCGCGAAGTGAGCCATCACACGGCTGTGGTATTTCACTGACTCCTCCATCATACGCTCCATGACATCCAGCTTACGCTCCTCGACGTCAAATACCAGATGCATCAGTCATATTGCTGCTGCTGTTGAAGTTGCTCTCCGAATCCAAATTCCCTTCTTCACTGTATCGGGAGAAGTCTGCAAAAAATTCTTTTGTTATTTACAAAGCATTTTTAATTTTCTAATATTCTCGCCTGTACTGGCAACTGGTTCAATTACTATGGACTTCGACACATTTTAAATGAAGGACACTTTTTCAAAGTGCTCCCAGGTGGACGGGCTGCCGCATAATGGTCCAGCTTATCCCCGCACCAACCTTTGAGACATAGTTGTAGTTCGGACATTTATAAGATTCTTTTGTTGTCATACCTGTATTCCCACGGAGTCTGGTGTTTCCTGTTGCTACAAAATTCCCAATCTTGTCATGCACTTAAACTTTCCTGCTTGTTTTGCGATGGCGATTTTTTTTTGCGCTAAAATTTTTAAAGCTATTTTTTGTTTTTGTTAGTGGTAGCACTTGTAACGATTCCCTTACGATAGGCAAAATTAACGATACCCTGTCGAGTCACTACTCGAAAAGTCACGGATGCAAAAGCATTCAATTTGGATGCAGCTTGTTTGCCACCACTAGCCCCTATGATTTTTGTATGGCGTGAAAGTTGCATCCGACACAAGAATGCAGGAATGCAAGGTTGTGCTGTAGTGAGAACCGGACATTAACAATATAGCCTTACTTGATGTCTTAATTTTTTTCATGGGGTATGATGATATCGGTTAAGTGGTGACTGCTACCGCCCCCGGCCGAGTCACCCACCACACATTTTTTTGAAGCAAGGCAAGCTCGTATGTGTCTGAGTGACTCCACTTGCCGAAAACGAACTCTCTGAGCAATCGGAGTAAGGGCGTGCCCACCGCTGCTTTAGAATGTAGCGATATATTAATATCTGTGGTATGTAAGGAGAATTTAAGTAGTTCGTAGGCATTTACTAAGTTATACCTATCTGGCAACGTGCAATGTAAACCTGACTAGGTGGCAACGCCATACTCCTTTGATTGTATATATAGAATAAAGCATGTAAGTGAGTTAGTTCGCTGTTTGCGTCAAATTGTGTTCATATCCCCACTTAAATCTTTGTTTAATCTAAAAAAACTAAAATCATTTAGTCAGTTTGATCTCTGAGTTGGCCAAACAACAAGCTTCCACTCATTCCTCCAGTCACCAGGCTGTTCAGCTTGACTCTGGCTAATGCTCTTGCCAAGTTTGTAAGTATCAGTCTAGGCTGATGGCCATAATAAAGTCAATGTGCTGTCATTAACATAATTTACAAATACTTGAAAGCATCGCCCCTTGCCCCATTCGTATGCTGGGGGGCACACTAAATGTCTGTTAATTTAGAGCGCCATCAAGACTCCTTGCCTGGTCATAGCAACATCTCATTTATTGCTCTGAAGAGAAGACAAAATGGCTGTTGGTTTAATTGAAAAATTATTGTGCCATAAAATATGTAAGCCCCATAAAAAAGAATATGTTTGTTGCCATCCGCGAGCAGTTAGAGAGCAGAACTTTTGGTGCTCGCGAGTTTAATTAGCTGCAAAAGTTTTAAGTACTTTCCGCCCTCGTGCAAATTTAATGCATATTTCAAATAGTTGAGCGGAATATGAGATATATTTCCGCAGAGTCAGATTTACGGTTGACATTGGGGGGCAAGGGCAAATCCTTTGTAGCGCAGGATAAAAATAAACACAACTTCTTTATGCATTTTTATAATGAAATTCCCCAAAGTCTGCAGACACGCAGCAGCAGGAAAGAAGGAAAAACATTTTGCAAAATTACCCTTAAAACAAAAATGCATTATTGTCATCTAAAATGCAAGCATGCATTATCCTGTCACAGGTCCTTTGAGAGTTGGCTTTTTGTGTTGCTGCTTCTTCGACTCCAGCTCCGACTTGGTCTGTCCGTGTCCTTCATAAGCCAGTGAGCTGGGATCAATTTGCCAGCAGCAGCCAGAAACCTTTTTAGTTGCGCATGCAAATATGACAAACACAGAGGCCACTCCACTGCCATCCCCGCTTACCTCCAGCCGCCCAATCTGCTGGCCCTTTTGGCCAACTGCTTCTCGTGCTAATGCCGCATTCTTGGGGGAAATTATCGCTGTCGGAGAGTTACAGTGCTCCCGGCAGCTACAACTGCATTTGGCAAAAATTTTGAATTTGCCAAATTACATATTGAAATATTATTGCAGTGCGCCCAAAAACCGACTGTATTGTGTCCCCGTGCCGGGCAAAGTGCGAATTTGACAATTTCTAGCAGCAGGAGTCAGGGGCAGCAGGGCAGGGCGATACTCTTGACAAGGGACATTTGGCGCTTGAAATTGCTTTCAAATTATTGTGTCAGCTGCGGCGACATGGCGACTGCCTTCTCACTTGTGGGCAATTTGTGGCCAAGGCGAGTGAATATTGAAAAGAATGAAAGACGTTATGATTGCCCAGTTTTGCATGCGTGGCAAGTTCAACACGGGCCCCGTCGCAGAGCGGGATTACAGTCGTAAACGCTGAGCGATGGAAATCACAGACCGTAGTCCAAGTCTAATGAAAGCCTACGCCCAAAGGGCAACCAATGCAATGGGTAGATAAATGCACTGAGTGTCATGAGAATCGAAGGCAGAATCGATTTAAAAAAAAAAAACTCTACAAATTCTACTAGTAAGTTTTTCGATCGGCTGGTCTTCTATACTCTACGCTGACTTTTGTCCGGTCAAGTAGACCGGAATATGCTTTAGAATTTCAACACATAATTGTCTGGTCACTGCTTACAACTGTAAGTCACGACCAATTTGACAAATCACAAAGATTACAATGATGTGAAAGAATCATAAGTACAACAGACTTTCTGCTTCCATAATTTCCCTCCTAGGAATGGGAAAAATATGTCGTTTTTCGACCTATGAATCTTACAACCAGAAATTCGCTTAGACCAGCACAAAACTTAGGCAAGACCTTAAAAAACAGAGCACTGCATTGATTTTCTTAATCAAGAAATTCAACCTTTTATAGCGTAGTTGTCTGATAAAGCAGCACGTGAGTTCTGACTATTTGCCAAACTTACAAATCTCTCTGATATTTTGAGTTAAAAAAGAGACTTATCACGAAAGATTTTTGAGAACTGTGTAGCAAACATGCTCTTAAAAATATCACCTTCAAACCTATGGTATCTTTGGTATGAAAGAAGCGAACCAGACAGGCTTCTCATAGAAAAGTGGGCTTATCATATTAGCGAAAGTGTATCTTTATGATAATTGGATTTTAAATCAAGATAACGCTTCTATACAAGTTGCCCGGCATACCAAGGCATATTTCAGCTGCTACAATATTCCGCCGGTATTAAGTCAGGTTTTGAATTCAATTGAATATTTGTAGGGCACCATTTATGCCAGACTCTTCGGCGCTGCTAAGCAGTACGAAAATCTGAAGTAGCTCAAAGAATCGATCGTAAAGGTGTAAGGAAAATATTGATGCTCGTGTCTTACAAACCTTTGTCAATTCTATGCTCCGGATATTGCAGTTATTGGGAAAGCTTGAAGCTTTCTCCAGGCTACAATAAGGGCCGATTTTACATCTCCTTCATAGCACTGTCTGCCACATAAACTAACATATAACTGAGCAAAATCGAAGTTTTTCTAACTCATTGCAGCTATTTAAAAGATTTGAAATCGGCCTTTAGAGTTAAGTTTCTGTTAAAAATAGTAAATATGACATTGGGTAAAATTGACACATAAAGCAATTTTCTATGAAATTATATATAGAGTTTTTGTTGAATTGTTTTAAGTGAACTATACGAGGAGTGTTCAAAGGAAAGGGTGAATTTTGAATTTTTGCTGGCTGTATACATTCGACTATCGATATTTTGTTTTTGTTATATTCGGACACATATGATTATCATATTTTTGCATTAGCAGCCAAATTCGAGTAGTAGTTCGTTTTTAACAACTGAAAATGTTAGTCACATTTTTCTGTGCTCTTGGCTCAGGAATTATTAAATGACTTCAACGCCGATCCGGTCAAACGGATCATAACTGGTGACAAAACGTGGGTATATGGTTATGACATCGAAGCGCACAGATGAGCCAATACCGAAAAAAACACGCCAAGTTCTATCAAATGTGAAGGTTTTTCTCTCTTTTTTTTTGATTACAATGGTGTGGTGTATCATGAGTTCCAGCCAAGAGGTCGTACAGTTAATAAGGAATACTACAAGGAAGTTATGCAACGCTTGCGTTAAGCAATACGGCTCAAACGATCGGCATTGTGGAAAAACAAATCGTGGATTCTGCATCACGATAATACACTAGCTCAAACATTACTATAATGCTTGTTCGTGATTTTTTGGCCAAAAAACCACACCGTAATCATGCCCCAACCACCGTATTCACTAGATTTGGCTACCTGAGACTTTTTCCTATTCCCAAAACTGAAGAGACCAATGTGAGGAAAGCGTCTGCCATACCGAAAAGCGCATTTCAGAAGTGTTTCGAGGATTGGAAAAAGTGCTGGCACAAGTGTATTATATCCGAGGGCGATTACTTTGAAGGGGACAAAATGGATAAATGAATAAGTACTTTTCCAAAAAAATCAAAATTCACCTTTTCCTTTGAACACACCTCGTACACATGTGCTTTATAGAGTGAATTTAAGATTATTTTGCTTTCCCTAATAGAATGGCAAGCAAAAGTAGTAAATATGAGCTCAAGAAAACGAATTCTACATATGGCTAGCAAAGGTTACTGTATCAATTTTCAAGCGGAGCTCTCAAAAGCTGACTCGTTTGCTGTCACACTTCAAGTCCTTTTATAACAACTGTCTACGGAATTGGTATAAAACTTTATATTTTAATATTTGCCTCGACACAGCCCGAAGGGCCAAAGTCGAGATCCTCTTAATCTCTTGGCTTGTGTGCTTCTAATTTTTGCCAAGAAAAAAAGGGACCTATTCGAAAGAACCCGAATGGCAGTTTAAGAATCTTTTTCATTGCTATTTACTTCAAAGCTGGCGCCAACAGTTAGTGAAGGTGACCGGGTGTGTAAATTTTTCAAAGAAAACATTTTGTCATGTATATGGGGTTGATTTTAGTCAAAGTGCTTGTTTAGCCGTCTCAAGGTCGGGGAATGATTATAATTCAATAGTCCTCCAAAATCAACAACATGCTATGAACACTCACGGGGCCTTGATGTGAAAGATGTTGTATACGATATGCTCCGAATTTCCCGTTCTTGCGGTTGTGCGTTACTTTATACTCCATTTTCAAAACGCGATACTCAGTAATCGATAATAGTACTTGATTTTAAGTTTTAGATATTAAGTACTCGATACTCAATAATTGATACTCAGTATTAAGTACTCGATATTAGGTAAGTAAAAGTAAAATTAGCTTGTCAAGATGACACAGCCCCAAAGGGCCAAAGCCGAGCCTCTCTCAATCTCTTGGCTTGTGCGCTTCTAATTTTAGCACAAGAGAAAGGGACTTACAGTTTAACGCCGAATCCGAACGGCAGTTTTGATAAGCTTTTCATGGCTAATCCTGCAATGCTGGCGCCAACAGCAAAGAGGTGTGGCCGGGTGTAAAGTTTTATTCAAAGGAAAAAACTTTTCATTAGATGTTCCGAGGCAGATCGAACCCACGACCTCATGCACAGCGGTCGCGCACTCTAGCCGCTTAGCCACCCGGCCACTAATCGATATTAAGTACTCGATATTAAGTACTCGATACGCAGTAATTGATACTCAGTACTCGCTTCTAAGAACTCGATACTTATAACTCAATACCAAGCACCCGATACTCAGTACTCGATTCTAAGTATTCGATACTTACTACTCGATACTAAGTACTCGATACTAAATACTTAATACTTATTATTCGACACCAAGTACTCGATACTCCGTACTCGATTCTAAGTATTCGATACAAAGAATTATAGACTAGGTATTCGATACTTAGTACTCTGAGGGTGGGTGGTTGTGCCTGGCCAGCCAACTGATATTGCACACACCTCCTCCGCCCAGCGTGACGCGTTACGCAGAAATCAAATTTTACCTCCGAAATTAAAGATGTTTCACGTAAAAAAACAAGTATAAAAGTCGGTCATGCCCGACTATAATATACTCTGTATCTCTAAAGTGATGCCCATCACAGGGGCGACAGGTGCTGCCCATAATTTTTTCTTTTCTTTATAGCTCGTCTATTGTTCGTCCGATCTTTACCATTTCGTTGGCGGATCGATAAATAATCCTGATTACTCAATATAACCAGAATGAACGGGGGCGGAAGGGGTCTGCCTGCAAGTATAAAAAGCATTAGTCCTTACATGTCAAACATCTATCATTCATACGAACAGACAGTCGGAAAGCATGGCTAAATCGACTCGGCTGTTGATCGTGATAAAGAATATATATACTTTATGGGGTCTGAGATGCTTTCTTTTGCCTGTTACACGCTTTTGCACAAACTTAATATACTCTGTGTACCTTTGGTACAGAGTATAAAAAACCCCTTCTTAGGTATGCGAAGAAACTGCTTGGCCTTGTTCCCACCCAATATTTGGAAGATCGTTTTAACAAAAATCACCATAATGAGACTTTTTCCAGCCCTTTTGATGATTAAAAAGAGATTAATACCTAACGATTAAAAGAAGACTCGAAAATCACTTATGAATATGCCCAAAATGTGATTTATTGAATTATTAATTTTAAATTTTTGAAATGAGTCGAAAATTACCAGAAAAACGGTTTAAAAACGACTCTTCAAGAAGAGTCGTGGCTAGGGTATCATTTTCTCCCGACAAAAGTATAATTTCTGATCAGAAAAAGGGCGCGTTTACGACTTTTTTAATCAGACCTACGACTCAAAAAAGACTCGAGTGTGATCAAAAATTTCATAAAATGTTTGCTGGGTTATGTTTGCCATTAAAAACAACAAATACACATATGACACTTGGACACAAGCCCCACCAACACCATTACATGCACATCTGTCGGCTGAAGCTGTAGCTATTAATATTAACATATGAACGTAAAAATTATGATTCGCAAGTTGCAATTCTCGGCATAGCGTAGCTTATTTAGGCGATTGGTAATGGCTGTTGGTGGGGAAAGCGTTTAAAACTTCACTGATAACTCTAGATCAGCGATGTCCAAAATTTGAAAAGGCAGCCACGCGTGGTTGGCAAGCCAAACTCTGCCGGCGTCGCAGGCGACACATATATAGAGAGAGAGAATGTGTGTATTCTATAAATAGAACACTCGGCAGCTGGTTCTCGTACGATGCGCGTGTTCGGCTGCATCACGACTCATGTGTTCGGCTGAAGATCAAAAGTCAAACGCGCAGTCATTCGCTATGCTGCATTCAATGAGGAAAGACCATAAAGCGCATGATTTTTACACTACACTGACAAAAATGTTTGATCTCAATTGGGAAAATGAATTATTTTTCATTGAGAATATGGATGGTAACGCTCAATGTTTATTGTGCCATTACGTTGCATGTCGCTTTTCCTTTGATGTTATTAAAAGGAACTACCAACTTTGCCACGGGGGTTATAATGAAATAAAGGCTAGGGAGAGAGATTTAAAATTTTTAGAGATACTGGCAAGACATTTTTAAATGTTTATAGCTGACAAGGAAGAATTCATCCAACCTGACAACAATAAAATTGATAAAACTTCTCTAAACTTGGCATCTTATACAGTTGCTTCAGGTCTGGCCAGACAATGTCGCCCATTTAGTGATGGAACATTTTTTATGAATTTAACGACAGATGTGTTACAGTGCTTTGGAGAGCAGTGCCAGAAAGCCGTTGAAATTTGTAAAAGTATTCCCATATCACGTAGTACTCTTGTACGCAGAACCGAAGATTTAGGCCGCTTTATTTATTCCGAAGCAAGAAAGCGCCTGGAAAATTGCACATTTTTTTCGATATCGCTGGACGAGAGTACCGACATCAATAACATTTGCCAGTTAATAATTTGTGTTAAAACAGTTGAAGTTTTTGATGTTGTTTCTTTGCTCGGCAATGTAACAGGAAAAGTTTTATATGACGTTTTAGAATCCCGTGTCTTTTCAATTGTGAATAAAGAAAAAATGAGCGCTATGTGCACAGATGGTGCAAAAGTAATGAGAGGAAATAATAATGGTCTCGTGGGAATAATGCAAAAAAACGGTCTGTCTTGTCCAACATTCCATTGCATTATTTCTTTCAAAATTATGCCAACATCGTGACATCAATTGAAAATAATTGCAACCAAAGATTTTAAGACATAAGCTGCATTAAAAATTTTATAGATCAGCACGGCTACCCTCTTATATGCGAAGTCCAGGAACATAACGCAGAAATTCGAAGCGATCTAAAATTATTACGAGATGATATTAAAATTCCTTTAAAAACTGGCGAGCATTTCTGGCGAGAACTCGATAATAAATATTATTGTCTTAAAAATGAAATTGGAAGACTATACTCAATGTTTGGTACAACATACAATTGTGAGGTTGCGTTTTCCACTTTGAAAATAATAGCACCCGATCAGCACCTATCAGATCTCTTACGGATTAAAGAATACAAAGGAGACATCGATTTGGGTGAGCTATACAAAAATTAATTCTCAATGAGCTAAAAATCCTAACCTTTGTTTTCTTCTTTTCAGCACGCCGATATCGACGATACAATACAAATATGCTGCGAATCGATTTAATTTGTTTTATGTTTGAATCGCACGCATTTTATTTTTCCAGTGTAAAGCAGTAAAACGTCACGTTGCCTTCGTGTTTCGCTGCTTCGCACACAAGCGCAACGATTTCATTGTGTGAGTTTGGACACCACTGCTCTAGATGGTTCTAGATGAAAAACGTGAAGAACATTAACCTGTTTGTGTCCATATGTTCACATTATGATGATTTCTGAGGAATATTGAATTGTAATCAATCCCAGACCTTGAGACGGCTAAACAAGCACTCTAAAAAAAATGTTGTATTAGACGTTTCGAGGCGGGATCGAACCCACGACCTTTTGCACAGCTTGGGCACACACTAGCCGCTGGGCCACACCCGGCGACGGAATAAGTATTTAAGGACTAGTAGGAACGCTACATAGAGCCGCGCGTACAAGTTAAATCCATTTTCAAGCTCTTTTTTAGGGTAAGCTATAAGGTATGTAACGTGTTTGAAGGTTTTCCAATGTAGTTCACTTTAAATATTTTGAATTATTCTGCTGTAAAGTTTTGATTTATTACATACAAGGCGTTCTTTGTAAGCCAAGTCCATAAACGAAAGTCGGCTTGATTTTAACGAGAACTCAATGTGTAAGAAAGGTATGACACAGGTATATGGAGTTACGGTTCCGGATATATCCATTTTCTAATAGGGAGATGAAGAATCAGTCCAGTAAATCTGTTTACACACTCAAAGTTATAACTTGGATCACAGATTTTTGATCAGTGTGTGGCAGTCTCCCATCTCAAATAACGATAGCCTATATCTATTTACCTATCGATATCAAGTAGCATATCGATATCAATAACTCTTCTAAGAAACCTCGTGCCGGCAGCTTTTCAACCTTTGTAATAATTTATATTAATTAAATAAAAGTGATCATTTGGAACCTTAACTATATCCTTGGGGGATCTTAGGACCAAACCGACACAAGTGCATTTGAGTCCAGGTACCTGCGATAAATACTTTTGGGATTCTATTGCGCGGCGCTTGCAAAAATGGACTTCACCAACAAACTTAAAAGGGAAAGAAAACAAATAAATACCCTTCTAGAAGGAGCGAGTCACTGCGTTTTATTATTCTCACTTACAAACACAATCAGTCAGGTACAGAATACAAGAAAGTCGTGCTTTCTAATTTGTTTTAGCTTAGATATTGGCTTACTATCTATCGTAATATCTATTTATATCACTAAAAGAACTAAAATTTTTCTTTAATTTTCTGAAATATTCCCGCTTTAAAACCAACTTACTTTCATTTTCTCAAATACAACAAAAGTCGAAGATGCATGTATTTTGTGCCATGCATCACTCACTTAGAGCTCTGTTAGGTAAATGCCACTTTAAAGACTTCGAATAGCTGTTGTGAAGGCAGTTAATCGATTGTCGTTCACTTGGTTTGTCTTTTCATGGGAATTGAGTGAAACAAGTGTATAAAAACGGTGCGCCAGAGGGAGGGTAGGTGGTTTCCGCCGGGCGTCAGGCTGACACCAAACAGCTGCCTAACGTTCGCGCCCAACGTCTGCCCTATGTCTGGGGATAATCCGCACCCCCGTCAGGCACGTCTCGTTCCGTTGCTCAACGGAAATCGCCGTTCAAAAATTACTTTCAGACGCTGGGGCCACTCGCATGCCGCCAAATGTTGCACGGCAACTTTGTTTATTTTTCATTTCCTTCAACAGTTTGCCACATGCCCATTGATCAGCAGCAGCAGCCGCCACTTGGGTTTTTCCCCGCCTCCGCTGTGTCGTATTTTTTAGGGTCACATTTTTTACTCTGCGCCGGCAACTAATTTGCAAGACAATTAGAAGGTCTCTGGCCGGTCCGCTAATGAAAGCGCGCGATAAGAAAACTTAACGAATGTCAAATGGGCTGCTGGCGAAGGAGACGCCTCCAGCGTCCAATGTCTGCGCTGAAAAGTAAAGTAAATGTTTACTTTTGAAATCTGAAATTTGCATAATTTGCCAAGAAGGCAGCCAGAAGGCAGCGAGAGGGGCAAAGCGTTGACTGTCTGCCCAGATAAAGCCAGAATATTATTCATAGGTTTTTGCCGGAGTCATTGTCACAGATAATGTCACATATCCCTGGCCAAACCCAAGGCGATAGTGTCCAGGAGCTGTCAAACTGGACGCCGGTTGCCTAGGTGTCAGCTGTTCTAGCCGACACTCAACAGGATGAAAGGACCTGCTGCCGGCTACTCACTTACCCACTCTCCACTGCAGCCGAGTTGTTGCTGTTGTTGCATTGTATCGTGATTTTTGCAGCCGAGAGCGAGCCTTGTTTCGTTGCAGTCGTCGTCTCGGAAAATTGCGATACAAGGCAGCAACAACTTTCGCTCTCGGTGAGCGGCCCACTGCCTCGTGGGTTGTATCGTGTTTATGCTTTTCAGCCTGTTGTTGGTGTATGGAATTTCGCTCCTAAACAAGTCGTAAACAAAGCGCAGAGGCGTCGCTGAAATCTGGGGTCCGGACACTGATTTTTAATGATTTTAATGATACTTGCAAGAAGTTTAATTCACACTATCCGCCATTTTGTGTAGTTTGAAGAACATTTTCACTTACTATGTACCACAAATGGAGGACACCTCCCATTTTGTATATACTCCTGACAATATGTATGCCAAATTGAGACTCCGCCTCTGTGCTGTATATGGGAGTGCACGTGGCGGCTATTGCTGCCGTTTTACTGGGTCCCTGTTGCATTTGTATTGGTGAGTGACTGTGCAGCTTGCAGGAAATTGAGAGAGCGCGGCAAGTTTAGCTCTGCTCTGTTCTTTTACACTCAGCGGTGGTAGATTGCGTGCACAGCAAAGGGATAAGGACGAACATTATAGATGCGCTACAGTTTGCCCCAGCGGGCATACGAACTTTTCTAGGTCTTTTCTAATTTAACTCAGTTCTTTTGGCCTTTTTTCTCATTAAAGTGCCTCAGATTATATTTCCTTGTTTCTTCAAAATGCTGATATTAAATATATTGAGGGACTTACTTTGCATTTGTGTAGACATTCTTGGATATATTCAAAAAATGATCCTTTATATAATTAACCCAATGCCAACTGCCCTCTTTATGACTCTGAGAAAAAATAACTAAATTGCTTAAATTTGATCGGAGAACAGCAAACATTACGAGAGAACAGTACTAAGCTTCTTAACCAGGGGCCGTAGGACTAAGCGAGCTTATACTGTCGGTGTGGCGGCAGCGCAGCCTTTGAGAGTTTGCCTATGACCAGTAGATTGCAACGTGCCGGCCCCTGTTTCAGACAAACCCTATTGATAAATGCTCACACAGCCCGCGAATATTCAAAATTCACCTTTTCCTTTGAACACACCTCGTATAGAAGTTCGACTGTATTTTTAGCCGAATCTTTTCGATAAATTCCTAACTGGTTCGAATACATTTCGTAGGGAGCGTTGGTAGCCTAAGTCTGGAAAATTTTGTACATGGTAGAAGAAATTTTATTTAGTTTCAAGGATGTATTTGGGGGTTGACTCCACCCAAAAGTATGATTAAATGATTTTATAACATGAAGATTGAATTGATCGTTCATGAAATCAGAGCCCGTCATTGAGCGAGTAGCTCAATCGGGTACCAAGCAATTAGGAAAAATATTTAACACTTAAAAACTCGCCGAGTGAACTCCCGCGAGGGTCACGCGGCATGTACTTGTTGAAACAAAAAAGAAAGTCGGTCAAGCCCGACTATAACATACTCTGTACCTCTGTACATATTATAAAATTCTAAAGACATATGTGTGTAACTTTAGTGGCTTGGTGTATGGACCGTCAGCCACATCTTCTTCTCTTCCCTATGCTGGTACTACACATGGCTGCCAAGATCGTCTCAAGATACCACATCGTTCCCAACACAGAAAAGATCGGAAGATCATCAGGGTTTTTATGATAAGTTTTCTTACAAATATTGATAAATTAATTTAATTGTAATACAAAAGGCAGGGGGAGAAACATAAAAAAAACAAGAAAAAAAAAAAACTAAAACTCTGCGACTAAGATTTTTCTATACGTCATTGCTTGCTCTACGTAGTTGGCAAGTTTTGACCAGTTTTCACCATTACTTCCATTTAAAACATCTATCATTTCCACCTCAGTTAGACATGTCTTGTTGAAGTATCTCCATCTGAATTCCCGCAGCACTGGGCATCTTCCAATAAAATGTTGCATGGGCTCATCTTCATTGAGATTACACAGGTTGCATTGCTATTAATATACGAGTTTCCCTTTAACCATAATAGGCCTCCGCGAGCTTTTATTATCGACGTTATTTCCTTCTGGGTGAAGTTCTCACAGCAGTATTCAGATCCCTTGTTATAGTCAAGGAATTTGTAAATTCTATTTTCGCTAGCTCGTGCACTGCTTATTAATTGATTTGACCTGTTCAATTCGTTGAACAAATTCGTTTTATTTACTTCATCAGGTAGTGGAATATCAGAAGCTTGAAGGTGTCTATCTAGATCGCTGTACCAGTAGATTTTTTGCCTTTTAATTCGATTTGACAGTATGTGCGGTAGTCGGGTGGGTTCATATTCAAACAGAGTTTTGGTTAAGTATCTCAGGTGCAAATTGTAAGTATAGTGGAACGCCTCTTCTACTCCGGTTTCAAGGTTCAGCACATAATTCGGGGTGTTCGCAGGTAACCTCAGTATTTTCTTGATAAAGTATCGTTGCAGCGCATCTACTTCATCAAATAATGAGTTGCCCCATACCTGCGCGCCATATGTTTGCACTGCGCGAGTTGCAGCTTGAAAAAGTTTCCATTTTGCGGTTAGATTTACGTTTGGTTTGCCTAGGAAACTATCCCATGTCATGTTGATACCTTGTTTGGCCTCCCGGTTTTTTTCGCAAAGGTGCTTGTTAAACGTTAGGGTTGGCGTAAATATAGTTCCCAAGTACTTATATTCGTTTACAACTTTTATCGGATTCCCTTGATAGGTTCATTTTTCGTCTGCAGCCAGCCTCCCTCGTTGGCGAAAACCATAATCTCGGATTTAAGCATGTTTACTTCCATTCCCCATAAGCTACAATAGCTCTCAAGATGGTTGGCCATTAGTTGTAATATATTGGGAGTATCAGCTAGCAAGACGATATCGTCTGCATATAAAAGGAGCTTGATGTTTAGTTCGCCGATGTTAAGGCCACCACCCAAGCTTTCATGGAGATCATTAATATATAGTGCAAACAATAAAGGTGATAACAAACATCCTTGCTTTACACCATTGTAAGTTTCAAAACTTTCCGACAACTGCTTTCCGGTCCATACTGCGCTGCTAGATACTGCATACTAATATATCCAGAAGGTTCGAACCTTCTATCTAAAAAACTGTGGGAGATATGACGTTTTTTCGATATTGCGGGGGCGTGGCCAAAATTGAAAATACACTTGATCTGCCTGCAAGTATAAGAAACATATGTTCCATCTCTTACCATCTCTGAGATCTGTTTATTCATACGGACAGACGGACAGACAAACAGACGGACGGACAGACGGACACTTTTACACAAACTTAATATACTCTGTGTACCTCTGGTATAGAGTATAAAAATGGTATTATCTGGGCTCGATGTAACTTTTTTTCATATCATTAATAAGCCGATATGATAAAGTTGAAAATGAACTTGTCGAAAATATGAAGTTGATGCTTCGAGCATGGATATTTTATATCATTTTGACCCAATAAAAAAAATTTAGGAAATGTCGTGTAATTCCTATATAGCACCCAACACTACTCACTGTATTTTTTGCTAAGTATTATTTATGATTTTATTGACTTATCGTCTTAACGTACACCACCATCTGGCACGCACATATGTATTTCGTTAGGTTGCTTGAAGTTTCGAAATGAAACACTATTTGTCTCTTTCCATCTGTACATTTTCTATGCTTCCCTTTCTCTTTAATTATACGAAAATAATATTGTTTGAGCATATATCAACTTGATCAGCCCATATAAAATTAATATTAACATTATTTTTTTTCTGTGTAGGAAAAACTAACAAAACCTGGCAGAGTCCACTTGGGCTTACCGATATTCACATATAGTTTATTAGCTTAAGTATTTGCTACGATAGTGAAGCACTCCGCGTATTCTGCGTCTTCTTAGCAAGTTACACCACCTATTTCTGTTCAAGGTATCTCCAACCATAGTAACAGCTAGGTTTTTCGATGTATTGCCTCTGGTTGTAAGATACCATGCGGCTGCCTTAGCCGGCGAGATAAAAACAATTTGGAGTGCAATCTACTCAATTCAAGCCTTTTATGCTTGATCCAAGTCTTCCGAGTTCGCTACCCAGACCAGACTATTCTAAGTGGAAAGCCAAAGTATTTATATTTCTTAGTCCATTGGGACCAAATATGGTCTCTTGGAAAGAAGGGGAAGATGTCTTTCTGGGATCAAATCGTTTTTACATATCGAGCTAAAATTAATCTCGATCGTGCTTAAAATGATTTTACTTTGGGATTAACTTGAGCTAAGATGGTTTTTGCTTAATTAATTTAGATTACCGTGGGTTTAATTAAGTCTTATTAGGATTATAAAAATTGGCTCCAAGTCAATCTTTTCGACTCGGCACAAAATTATCCGGGATGGACTCAAGCCTGTATGGATCGGTTTTTCGGACTTACCTAGTATATCGTGTCCTTGATCCTGAGTGACAAATTGTGCTTGGGGTTCAGGAGCCACTTCATGCATTATGTCTGAGCTGTTTTCTTGACTTGCTGCCCAATGTCAGTCTACAATCCAATGTTACCCTGGTGTCCCTAATTTAGTCTCGTTCGTTCCTGCTTTACTGGAGCTTTATGTGGTTTTATGCGCTTGACTAGATGATAAGTGTGTCCATAGAGCTCTGCTTTTGAGCTCCATATTGAGCACGTAAGTGCATCGAGTTACAAAAATAGTTTTTCCTTTGATTTCGCAACTGTTATAGGAACAGAAAGTTTGTGCAAAAGTATGTAACAGGCAGAAAAAGCAACAAACAGATCTCAGAGATGGTAAGAGATAGAGGTTTAACGTGCATGGCACAAAAACTTTTTATAATTGAAGGCGGATCAAGTTTATTTTAAATTTTTGCCATGCCCCCTTCCGCCTTCGCAATTTGGAAAAAACATCATAACTTCCATAGTTTCATAGATGAAGGTTTATACTTCCTGGACATATTTAGTAATCAGGATTATTTATCGACCCGCCAAAGGATTGGTAAAGATCGGATAAACGGTTGCCAAGTCATGAGCAAAAGAAAGTTCATTGCCGCAGCGCAGTGGCAGCGCTTCATTCATCATTCAAAGTTGAATGTACTTTACTGGTTTAATAAAATGGACCAGAGCTTCAAAAACCTTGCCCCTATCGGTGTGCCGAGGCTTTATAATCAACAAATCGACTTCTCCAGAATTGGTCACAATGTTAATATTTATCAGGTCCAATGCTTACACTGATATGGCATAAGGACAATAAGGAGCTAAGTCTAATATGTTAAAAATTGTAACTGCCGACAGAGTGTAACGACAGTGGATTGCAAGGTTAACAAGCTGGTACAAAGAATACAAAGATTCCAATAGTCTAGCACGTCTAGCAACGGTACAGCAATAAATGATTTCTGTTAAGAATATCCATCTTATGTACGAAAGTGCACACTGAAACCAAGAAAGTCTAAGTTTTGGCAGAAGCTTAGCCATTAAAACCATGGAGTGGTCTCCTTGCAATACTTGCCGTCCATAGCACCAATACTGTTTGGTAAACACCATAGTTCATTAAAATCTTTGGGTGTTCGCTTTTATTTCGTGCTGGAAATGCCAAGTACCGAATCTTTATTCGGGGATTTTGACTGTCTCTTATTAAATCTCTGCCTTTAACTATAGGAATCGAAATTGAGTTGATATCATGCTAAGCACAGTCTTGTGTATTGTCTTGGCCTCGTCCATGATCAAAAATAATGTTTATCAACGAAAATCAACAGAAATACTGTGAATATTTGGCAGCTTTGGATATTCAGACAGAATTCATCTCATCGCCGAATAACGGATTGAGAATTCCAATGCTCTCAATAGTCAAATTCTATTCTATTTATAGCCTGTAACTTCAGCCATAGCTTCAAGGCATGTAAGTGTGCGTGTTGGTTTCCCAATATGCTTATCTTTGTTATGTAAAGTAAAGTAAAAGGGGTATACTAAAGTCGTGCAAGTGTATGTAACAGGCAGAAGGACCCCATAAAGAATATATTTTCATGATCAGCAACAACAGCCGAGTCGATATAGCCATGTCCGACTGTTCGTCTGTCTGTATGAACACCTAGATCTCGAAGACTAGAAGAGCTAGAGCTAGCGTTTTAAACTGATGAAATGAATTGGACTCCATCGTAGCAGTTCTGTCTGAGTATCCCAAGCTGCCCAATATGTACAATATCACTGTTGATTTTCATATATATACTTTATAGGGTCGCAAATGTTTCCTTCTACCTGTAACATAATTTTGCACAACTTCATGATCCCCCTTTTCCCATTTTCAATGGGAACAGGGTATAAAAATTAAGCATCTTTCAATAATCCTAACAAATAAATCAAATGTTAAAAATACAGAGAGAGAGAGAAACGGTCTAAGCTCTCACTTTGCCGATCTGCATACTTTAAATGCCGCATTCCCGTGTAGCTCATCAAATCATCTGAGCCAACGCACATCCACAACTAAATGAAGAGCCATCAAAACAGAGCGCACATAACTCAGTCAACGAGAGACTCTCGTGCGACACTTAACACTGCAACTGGCAACTGGACGAAGCAGCTGGCATACCTCGAGTGCCTGGCCTGTCCTGTGCTGTCCTGGTGGTGGCTTTGCTTCCTTGCTCTGGCCGTGCTCTCTGCCTTAGCCAGGCAGCAATCTTGTGCGAATATGTGCAAATTAGCATATCAAATGCCATAACTGGTGCTAACGAGAGGCAAGCGGGGGGCGTGACACGCGCGTCTCTGTCTGCGTTACTTTTTTTCCATTGTTACTCATACGCCGCATAGTACAGGCGAATGAGCGTACGAAGGGGCGGCGCAGCAATGTGCGGGGTATGAGAAGCTTACTGTGTCTGTGTGTGTGAGAGATTTAGTTGCACATGATAATGTCAACCACAGTGCACGCCTTTTGGTGCTCCCCTTGGACTGACTTGAATGGGTTGGCTCGCTTTGCGTGCCCTGCATTGGTGTCCCTTTGTGTCCGAGAGTGTGTGTGTGTGTGTGTGAATCTCTTTTTGGTGGTAGTGCTGCCTCTGCTGCAGCCGCCAGGCGACGTCCACGGTGCTTGCCAGTGCCGACTATAGCCGACTTGGCTCTTCAGTGTTAATTCGTCGACACGAGGCGCCGTGTTTCGCTAAAAATTCATTTCTTAACATCTCAAGCAATTGTTCTCCTGGCCGCTGAATGTGTCGAGTGCATAACTCTTCGGTTAGCACGTGTTTCGCTGTGGTTGTTGTTGTGTTTGTTTGCGTGTGTCGCTGTGCCTCTTGAACGCGGAAGAATTAAAATTCGATACAACCCAAAGTGGGCCAAGCTCTCAGCTGGCTAAGCGAGAGAGGTGACGGCGGCTGAGCCTCTGCCATTGCGCTGCGCTTGCGAGAGTGTGAGTAGCCATGCAGCAGCACTTGGAGACTCTCTCTTAATGGTGTTTTGTATATTTTTTTTTCTGTGACAAAGTTCGACCTTGTTTATAGTTTGTTGTGGACACAAAATCAAGGGAGAACGAAGTGGAGTGAGCAAAAATCATTCTAAACTATGAGGTGCGCATGTGTAAATGCGTTGCGCTTTAATTTTGAAGTTTTGAATCTTTTCCAAACAATAGAGAAACATGTGAAGGGTGTTCCCAATTCTGAATTTGTTATAGTTTTTTTATAATGAACAAGGCTGCAAGCCAGTCCGGAACCGAATCCCTGAGAGCCAGTGCGCTTCGGGTTTTTGTGTGGTTCAATACCTCGAGCCTGGGCCCGAACCGGATCACTTTTTCGAAAAATGAGGTTCGGTTCACCAATTTAAGAAATTATTTCAACGATACATCCAGAGACATATTGGAAATCTCTGAAGATTTTTGTATAAACCATGATCCAATCATATAAGGTTCAGTTCACATTATTTCAGTCTGTTGCTGTCGCTCGATGTGAAAGGTTGTCACACTCTCCACTGTCCGATTGCCGGCGGCAAATGTTACTGGTGGGTTTTTGTGTGCTCAACTCACTTTGTTGTTTTGGTTTTTGATGATGTTAATTATATAATTGGGCTTGTGTAAATTTATTCATAGATATTTAAAAAAACGAGGCATTTTTGTTGCGTATGTTGAAAGATGGTGAAAGAAGAAGCGCGTGCTCAGAGTCATCTAGAGTTTTACTTAATAAATTTTATAAAATTTGCTAATGCATTTAAACAAGGAATTGTCTAGAGCGAGTCGAAAAAGGGAGAGTGTATTGGTGCGAGTAAATAAAGCGACTCAAACTAGCTCTGACCGGCCCTCAGCGTGCTGTTTGCTCTCTTGGCATATGCCTTGGCATGTGCTCGGCTTGAGTCTGTATGAATAGCGAAATGTGCTCGGCCCCTGACTAGACATGACCATCGCGTATAGATAAACAGCTTCTGGAAGATGCTTATTAACTTAAACTAAGCAGTTCACAAAATTGTTAATTTCAGCATATGGATTTCATAATTAAAATAACCGAGGAATATTATTATTAAGAAAATGAATGGAAAGGAATACAATACAAATCAAAAGTCAAACTGTGCTTTTTTGTGCAAACGAACTAAAACCTTGGCTTCAGCTATTCCAGGAACCGTTCCATGAATCAAACCTTGGACTTTACAATGGGATCGAATTTTAGAGATTTGCAGCAGTTTCTGAACCGCCGGTTCGGTTCAGTACATGATTTTTGTAGTTCAGTGGTTCATCAAGGCACATTAGAAATTCTATGATTTCTGTCGTGTTTACCAACAAATTCTAATCATAGCAAGCTACGAACCAACTGTCAACCTACGGGCCAACCGCCCATTGGGACAAATGGGGAAAAATATTACAAAACTTCACTAGTTGGGCAGACGCCGAGCGGGAAACATGTTCCATTTGATGGCATTCTTATTTTTTCTTTTTTTAATTGATTTATCATTTAACATTTTAGAGGCCGAAAATATTTTCACCTTCTTGATTCAGCTTATACTTGATCACCCCCTGTGGACCAGAATTCGACTAATTAATAGAGAACTTCTTTAATAATTTGAATTTTCATTGTGCCATTAGTGTGATGCTCTTTTAAGAACGCACGCTTCAGTATCGAACTCAACCGGCTGCGTGATGTCCTCGTCCATCGAGTGCGGTGTTTGAGTTGTGCGCGTTATTAGTGTCAATGCGGTATGACCTGCAGCAATTGGCAATTGTGGCCGGGTGGCTCAGCTAGTGTGCGCGACTGTTGTGCAAGATGTCGTGGGTTCGATCCCGCCTTGGAACATCTAATCAAAAGTTTTTTTTCTTCTTTGAATAAACCGGTCAACCCTCTTTGCTGTTGGCGCCAACTTTATAGTTATTAGCCATATAAAAGCCTCTTAAACTGCCGTTCGGATTCGGCGTTCAGCTGTAGGTCACTTTTTCTTGTGCGAAAATTAGAAGCGCACATGCCAAGAGATTGAGAGAGGCTCGGCTTTGGCTCTTTGGGGCTGTGTCAAACCATTTTACATTACATTATAATTGATGATCGAAATTGTGTCTAATTTTTCTTGGATGCCCCTGGAGAAAATGAGAAGACAGTTCGAGCGAGACTCGACACTATGGCAGCAGTTGCTTATTCTGTAATAGCGGCCAAATTGTTAGAAGGATGCCCAACTTCTCTTTCAGCGTTAAAATTTCCGTTAAACCTTCAAACTTTTGAATAGCTGACATGTAACACTGCAAATGACTCCGCAATGGCCGAAGTTTTAACAGAGTCTCAAATCACCTTTACGGACGAATGCACTATGCCAAACAAGCGCGTATTGGAAACACTTGACCGAACATTAAATGATCTGCACAATGATTGAAAAAGATTTGGAGGCGCAATGAATTTACTATCTGGTGACTTTCGTCAAGCATTGCCAGTCATTCCAAGATCAACTGCTGCCGATGAAATAAACGCTTGCCCCAAATCATCCAATCTGTGGCGCTATTTGAAGAAACTTCAGATGTCAGCAAACATTAGTGTTGCATTGTAGATCGATACATTTGCTTAAGATTGCTGTCTATCGGTAATGCGATTTTGTCACATCGAATGAACAAAATATTTCCGAACATCATTTAACTTTGTAATTCAAAATCACATAGTTGATACTGTGCATTTAATCAAATCTATTGACTGTGTAATAAACGAAGACAAAAATACCAACGATCCAACTGAATTCTTAAAAAAATTTGCCCAGACGTTAGCAGCGCATAAAAATATTTATTTCCGACCCCATAAACTATATTATTTTTGATCAGGGCGACGAGCTGAGTCGATTGAGCTTTGTCCGTCCGTCTGTCTGTCTGTTTCTACGCAAACTAGTCTCTCTGTTTTGAAGTTAGCGAGGTGAAATTTTGCCCAGAGTCATCTTTCTTCTGCACGCTGCTATATGGCTCCCATAGGAACGATCGGTCGAAAAACTTGTTTTAGTGAGAAAAACATTTATGTTTTCAATGGAAACGACTCCAATCGTTGTTTTAATTGGGTTTCTTTCCTTTTCGTAGTTCTACTAAGATTTTTGAAAATCGGACAACGATATGATATTGCTCCCTTACAAAAGATAGTCTTGGTGAGAAAAACTTTTTTGTTTTTAATGGAACCGTTTAAATTTTGTTGGTTTGAATGATAGCGCTCCTAAACACGGCAATTTTTATTGTCAAATGCTTTAAAAAGTACTAGGCTTCCCTGTGGTCGAAACCCGACCATCGAACAAATTGACACTTAACATTAAACGATGTAAACTTTTAAGTCTAAAGTTATATGTCAAAAAAGCTCCCTGCAAACCGATTGGAAATAAGGACGGGTTCGGTTCAGTGGTTCACATAGTTTTGGAACCACCGGTTCGGTTTATTAGATAGTTTTTGAAACCAACTGAACCGCGGTTTCGGTTCGATTCAGTGGATCAGTCTTTATTTATTATAAATTTAATGAAGGCCACCTTCTGTTTTTGCATATAACCCCGATCTTCTCTAAAATCTGCGCGCGGATTCGCAACGCACCTTATGTTCTTGGATACCGAAAATCTGTAAAATCTGAACCCTTAAGTCCCATCCTTAAGTTAAACGACCAGATATTTTCATATTTATATTTAAAAAGAATGTCAAAAACCTTTTTCTAGGATCGCCCTAGTTCCCGCCGAACATAAACTCTTAAGGAGAACGTCCCGAATGTTGTTTAAATCTGTTCGATAATCTATTTCTTTCAAGACTTTTGATGGTAAGGCAGTCCAAAAGTTGTCAAAAACGCATTTCTGCGCAACGCATTTTTGCGAAGTTTCGAAGGAAAAGCAGTCCAATAACGTGTTAAAAACTCCATTATTTTCTTGGATCGCTCTTAATTTCACCCTATGTCAACTCTTAAGGGGGAAAACACTTTGCGGAAAAAAATTTTCGACTTTTTTTTTGCATATTTTTGTAGCTTGATATTCAAAAATATCCCCCTAAGTCCTTTTAATGACCCAAAGCACTATGGGTAATTTTACGAGTTTGTGAGGCCAAAACCCATTTTCTGAAAGTCGCCAATTTGAAATATTTTTCAGTGCAAATCGTTAACAAAAGATGGTTCTTCAATGTTGCGTACCAGAAATCTCAATAAATGGCGCCACTTCGAAGAAATCAGCTGTTAAACACAGGGTTGTATTTGCAAAGCACGCGTTTTACAAAATTGTACGACTTTGTCCGCAATTTGAATGTGCCAACAAGTGAAAAACTAATCAACATTTGGACAATTTTTGAAATGAGTTCCAATCAGTGTGGTTTGTACTATGTGTTTGCGAGTGTCAAATGTAGAAATTGATCGTGGCTTCCTCTTAGTAATGTAAAAATGTAAATAGTCTAGCAAACGAAAATTTTCCAGTAAGTCTTATTTTTAAAAAGGTATTTAAAGTAAGTCCAGAGGAGTCAATTGCTGAAACATATTGTGTGCTGTAGATTATTCAATTCTCTTTCAAATTATTGTTGTCTAAAAATACACTTTTAACCACTTTTGGTGAAATTTATTTTTTTGGCACCTAACCTCAAATTTGCCAATGCAGAATTGTTCGGCAAGTGGAATGAAGCGACCGGAAGAAAGGCTAAGGAGGACGCTGTTCTTTATTTTTTCAAAGCTTCCATGCCTGAAGTGGAATTGGAAAATCGAAGAGAGCTTTTAGAGCATACAAGCAGAAAACTTTGCTGCCGCTTGAGCACAATGTGGGCGAAATGCAAATATAATTTAAAACAGTTTCATTCATGGAGATTGGCTTAGTTCCCAAACAGTTCTAAATTTAGCCAAGAACTTAAAGCCAGTGGGCCGACCGAAGCTACCATACACCACTAAGAGCAACAGGTCGCGCAGAAGGCGCGCTGCAGATCTTGCGAGATCTGAGCAAGGCAATTTAGCTTTATTAATTCATGCTGCAAGCATGTTAAATGTGTTGACGGGCACCGAGTTGTCTCAAGCTTGCCCAATTTGCGGATCCAAACCTTCGGATTTCCTTAAAAACAAACATTTCAAGTGAGCAAAGTTTTGCCAATCCTCAGCCACTTAAAGTAAGGATTAAGTCCTCTACACAGATGGATACGAGTGTTCGAATTTATTTTGCATGCAGCATATAAATGTCGCGTAAAGAAGTTGAGAATTTAACAGGAAGAAAAGAGAAAGAAAGAAAGAAATTCAGGATCTTTTTTGGGAACACCTTTCGTTGAAAGTTGACCAATTAAAAGTTGGAGGAATTGACAGTACAAACGATGGAAACACTGCTCGTCTTGCATTTTGTGAGCCACAAATATTTTCAGATATCAACGGCATCGATAAGCAGCAATTGAAAATTTCAGAATAATTTTAATATGACTTTCATGTCAGTTGCCAATAGCTGTTGAGAAATTTCAAGCCTTTTTGCTATGGGACTGCAGAAATAATTATCGACAAATATCCTTGGCTGCCAATGACCGCCATTCTTTTAACTTTCCCTTTTTTTGGAGAGCCCCTCCTCTCCAACCTTTTCGCGAATACTTTCCTCATTTTTACTAAGCACGCAGAGAATTTGTCTTCCTGTTAAAGTTTTTAAATTATTGGAAAGCTCTTTTGATTCGGACGACACATCGGAGGATCAATGCAGCTTTTTTGAAATTGCTAATCTTTTCGAATTTCCATGCAATATTGAACTGGAAAACGAAGAGCATAAATTTTTATAAAAGGTGTGTATATAAAACACATTACTTACAAGATATTTTTAATCATTGTTCACTGCAGGACTGCAGGACGAATGCGCTCGGGTTATTTTTTCTAAAAAGATTTTTCTTCGCCTTAAAGACGTGCCTCGCCTTCTTTTGACAAATAAATACAGAAAAAAACTATCCCAGTATTTGCTGTTCCATATTAAAAAAATGTTATAAAAAATTTAATAAAAACAAGTTTATTTATCCAGAAAGGGGGCGGTGCCACGCCCACCTTCTTCCTAAATCTAATACCTAATGGTTACATAAACCGAATGCAAAAAACCGAACTTAAATATCTTGCTTCGTATAAAAGTTATTAATTTTGGCCTCACAAACTCGTGAAATTACCCATAGTGCAAAGTGACCCGATTTGCCTAGCAACTGCAAACTTTAAACGCGTTTATCTCGAAACCACGTTTTTCAAACTGGTGGCCACGATTCAGAGGAAACCAGAGGACCGATTTTGCTCCGGAAGGGCTTATACGACGCAGAATTGTCGATACCTATATTTTAAGTGTACTTTTTTTAACCTTCACTACAAAAAAAAAGGACAAAAAAAATTTTTGTTTTCAAATGTCCGCCATTTTGTCAAAAAAATTTGCAATTTTTTTTCGGAGGGCCGAACGATAGCCACATTAGTTCTAAACATAACCGCATGGGCACCTTTTTTTTATTCATCATTTTTCGGAGGCCGATAACTTTCTGAACGGCCCTCATATTGACAAAAAAAATTTTATATTTTCCTTTCATTCATTAACTATTTAATAAAAAAAACTAAAATAAAAAATCTCTTATACTTTTTTTCTGGAATTTTTTTAAAAAACCACCTACTTTCTGCTTATCACAAAGTGTGTTCCCCCCCTTTAAGGTTTTTGTTGAGTATAACGTCGCAATTTACCCTAAAATCTGCTCGGAAAGTAATTTTTGTAGACTTTTAAAGTTTCGGCAAGTCCAAAACTTATTTTTGTTCTAATATTACCCTTCATTCCACCAAACCTTAGCCCCTTAAGCCTATTCTGAAGACTAACAAACAAAAATATCCTTAAATCTGTTTAGAAAGTAGTTGTTTTGGACTTTTGAAACCGCAAAAGCTTAAAAAACTATAAGCCTAGGCGGAACATACTATTTGATGAAAAATAAAGTTGGACTCGAACACATTTTAATGGACTAGTTCTGGTTGTAAGAAGTATTACACCCCGGGTTTTTGTTTGAACCAACTCTATTTGGTCTAGCTAATCCTGTAAGTTTTGAAAAATTTCTCTTTTTAAAATATTAAAGCTAGCCTATAGTGTCTTTTCCCCGAACTTTCGCTTCAATATTTGAAATATAATAATATCCAAAGTGATATGGGAATTTTCGACCATTTCGATACTGAATTACTAGAGAACTGAAAAGTTTGAATAGTTGGATGCTTATAATGATATCACTTTAGTAGCTGTACTCCTGGCTAAAAATTAATTAAGGTGAAGAAGCTTGACAGATTAATGAGAATATTGTCCCGTAAAGGAAATGATATATGCAAACAAATCGATTAGCAACTTTCAAAGAAGGAATGTTATCTTTTATCAGGCATATTCTGAAGTCGGTGGACAATTGCATGTCTCAAAATGGCAATGTAGCAATTCGATCAAAATTCCCAAAACTTGTGCGGCTTTTGACTCGTCAGTGAACTGAACCGAACCGAACCGTTTTCATTTGTGGTTTTCGGTTCGGTTCAGCATTTTCGAAGGGATGCCGGTTCGGTTTGCGGTTCGGCTCACCAGCTGAAAAAAGCGGTTCGGTTCGGTTCGGCTCGGTTCAGAACCGGTTTGCATCCCTGCAAAAAAGTCTTAAATTTGCATAGTTTTTGGTCCAAAAATAATTGTATCTGAATCGGTTTGAAACCCTGGAAAGCCTGATTAACAAATATTCCAATTTTGAACAGTCAGCCAACATTTGGATAACTAACTTGGCATAGTTTAGTCTTTTTTTATACTACCCAGAAAGCTTTAAACATCGTTTCGTTCTTTCCTTGATCTTTTGTTAAAGTTTTGGTAAAGCGTAAGTCTTAAAGCAATTTTCAATGCATTTCTTTATTTTTGAAGCCCACAGCCTGGGAAATGTTGCTTGAGGATGGCTCTAAAGAAAGTGTGAAGATATGTACAAGATAGTAGCTGACACTACCACAGGCAATAATTCCATAGATTCGATGTATTTCCGATTCGATGTAATACCGATTCGATCTTAAGATCACCGCACAGTCTCCAATTGTGCTCGGTGTATTTAAATTTGATTAGTGAATTTTCCATCGAATTGTATGTTTCCTTATAAAGTACCATTCCTGTCAGCTCATCGAATTTCCCGACCAATACTGACTATTTTCGCACTAATTTGTTTAGTCAATTGAATTCTATGCCATCTGCATGTCACCGTATCTTTGATTCGCTATACAACAAAAAATAATTGCAATACAATTTTTTTTGCTCTTAATACTCATTCCATCATTACTATGCTAGAAAGGAAGACTAACATATCAATAAGATTAACAATATGACAAATTTTTTTTAACAATATTAATTTTTGTTTACGCTCCAAAATACAATTTTTTAGCAGCACTTGCCTCGCACAAAACTTTCTTGTCAATTGGATTTCAGTTAGACCAGCAACTGTAAATCTGCTTAAAACAAAAACAAAATATGCGTAGATCGTCTCTTCACAGAGAGAGCGCACTGAGAGCTACTCTTTGTGTTTACAAATCTCAAAATACAACTGAGCAAAGCACACAGTGAGTGTTGGCCTGTTGCTGTTGTTGTTTGAAACAAAAACAATGCATTGGTCTGCTCACCTATCTGTGTAAATGTGTGTGTGTGTGTTGGTACCACTTTTAATTCGATTTAAAACAATAAATAATTGCAATTAGTTTTTTTTTTTACAATGGCGGGGTCTAAAAACTCATACGAACATATGGTATAAATTTTGGGTTAATTGAATTTGTTTTACTATGCAAAGAAGGGGGCCGTACATTCGCATGAAAATTTTTTTCGTATTAATATATAGATTTGCAAAGTTTGTTCGCATTCGGATGACTATATCTTATGGGTGCAACGGTATTAAAACTTCGGCACAGACGAAGTTAGCTTAACCTTCTCGTTAGGCTTAAAATTTGACCTGCTTTTATTTCGGTGTAGACAGCTACTTTTTAGGGTCACTGTTTTTTGGCAAAACTTTAACTTCGCATAAAGTCGAAGATCAGAATATAAATGCGTTACAAAAACACAAAAAAGTTTTACTCAGAAATGAACATTTTTATCGTTGCTGACCACTCAATCTTTTGTTTTGCAACATGGCTTAAATTGAAGCACATTCTGTTCTCTTGCGTCAAATTCGTTGTTGTTTTAAATGTGCCTTAAAAGATGTTCTTTAAATTCCCTTTTCAAAATTATGTAAAACCCTAAACCATGCTATATTTTCTACATTAAGCTGATGCTTAATCACTCCTGGATTACATATTATGAAATCTGATTTAAATCACATCCCCTTTTTACTAATACCGATCTCAACCCATTCACATGACCAAAACACGCCCACATAATTTATGTACAAACTTTATAATCTGAACAGTTTTTTCATGATTTTGTTGTTGTTGTTGTGGTTGTTGTTATTCCGAGGGCACTTAATTAATTTATGAATACCAAATTGCATTGTGACATTTGCCAACAAAAACTATTTAAAACTTACGCCCCACACCCAGCCGGGTGCCATCCAAAGACTAACCGAAATCAACAGACCTTTCCTCATGCTGACCCCCAGCTCCCATTGGCGATTCGGTTTGATTGAAGCACCCGCATGTACAGAACATTTTAAATATTTACAAAGATATTTCAAAAAACGCTTTTGGCATGTTTTGTTGTTGTTGTCGCCATGTCCAGAGAGAGGTCCGCAGTTGCCCAGCTTCGTTGAGTGTTTTGTTCATTTTTTGGGCAGGGAACACAAAAAAAAAAAAGAGAAGAGGCGGAAGGGAAATTCAACTTCAAATGCGGCATCAGGGCGGTCGGAGGAGGCAGGGGGCAGAGGTGGGACATGGCTGGGGCACTTGAGAGCGCGTGTGTCCTTTTAGGAAAGTGTCAAAAACCGTTGGTCAAAAAACCGTATGGCAATTATTCAACACAATTGAATATGAAGTGTGGCAAGGGCGGCGGACGACTAAAAAAAAGTTGCAACGCTGGGCAAATAATGAAAAATACACCCACATCAGTATTTTTCGGCTGTCTGCACTCGTACAAACTCAAACACACTCACACACACAGGGTGCCAACAGTTCTGCACCCTTTTCAAGCCTCGTGCTGTTGTTGTTGGTGTTGTTTTGCAGTTGCTGCTGCCTGGCAATTTTTCAGTGATAAAATATTTAAATTTAATTAAGGCCACCGAACGAGCAACACGATTTCCGAGCCACTGGCAAAGAGGAAAGCGAGGTGGAGGACTCGACGACCCTTGACCCCGCCTGCTCATTGCTCAGTTCAGCGTTGGTTGGTCCTTTTGGTGCCCTTTGCATTTGCGTGCAGTGCGTTTTGGAGGCTTACGGGGCCAGCAAGAAATTCATTTAAAATTTTTGCTTTGATACTACAAAATTCTTTTTGCAAAGTTTCTTTGTACTTTCTGATGTTGGCCGGAACAAATGTATCCCACAGATACCCAACCAGCAAAGGACCCCAGCTCTGTGTGTGTATGTGTGGTTGTGTCCTTGTCACTGATTATATTTTCAGACTCAACTCCTTGCGGTTTTGTAATTAAGCTCGACACGCCAAACTTGCTTACAAGCGCTCCTACTACCACCTAGTGGCTGCTTTTCCCAACATATTTCTCAAAAATTTAAATTAAACACGCTGCCAAAATTGTTGGCCGAACAAAAGTTTGCATCTGCTGGCAACTTAATCGCCAAGGCACAGTCAAAAACTTGTTGTCTTGTATCGCAAACTATTTCTGCCCCGCACTGGCAAACTTTTGATCTTCAGTTTGCGGGCTGGTGCTTCTCTTTCTGTAAATATTTTTCATTATGCGGCTGAAGTATTTATGGAATTAGGATAATTTCTTATGTATAAAGTATTTGCGCTAGTCTTTTCTTGAAACGATTTGTGGACTGAAGGTGGTTTGGGGTAGTTTCTGAGGTGAAACGAAATATACGTTGCGATCTGATGGGTAGCAGCGAGGCATGTGGATGGGAAGACACAACAGACTGCTCCAGGAAAAGCAAAAGCAATTTCTTTCTTGCCTCCCGCCTGCTCATCAAAAGGAGCCCATAGAGCGAGTTCGCCCGCCCGAGAGAACCCAATGTGGATGGTGTATTTAAAAGAGAGGAAACTGTACTTGGGTTAAATCTGCATATTTTCCCATTTGAAATTGAAAAAAACTCGCGCTTGTACTGTCTGATTGTTGTTAACCTTAGCAATTCGGATTGGGAAAAAAAGGATCTAGCACATTATAGTCAATAACGCGATGGCTGAGCAACGCGTGTTCCAGATCCGGCACTTTCAACTTTTTGTACACTTTAAAAGTGTATTATAATATTGCCCAAAAGTTTGGAACGCATAGAAGGAATCATCTCTGACCACATAAAGAGTCGATTGAGCTCTGTCCGTCCGTCCGTCTGTCTGTTGCTACGCTTACTAGTCCCTCAGCTATCGATATGATATTTTGCACAGGGTCTTGTTTTGCACACTGCTAATATGTCGAAACGGCCCGGAATGGATGACTATTTCCTGTAGCTGCCATAGAAACTATCGGATGAAGGTGTAAGAAAACTTCGGCACAGGCGAAGTTAGCTTAGCATCCTCGTTTTTTAAATTTTAACTCAGGCCACCACTGGTTAGCTATTTTATTCTAACTATGCGATTATACATAGCTAAAGTCTTATTTTAAAAGTCCAATTAATTCTCCGTTCAACAAATGTTGAGTCAATAAATTTGGTTACCTTTTGCCGAAGTTATTCTCGTTCTTCTGAGTACACATCGACAATCTAGTATTATTTTGAGTGTACTCACATGTTAAGATGAATGCCCTAAAATTACACAGGGGAACAAAATGGCCACTTTAGTGACTCCGATGCAAAAATGTGGTCCAGTTTTGTGCACAGATTCTAAAACTGGTCTCGGTTTGGGACCATCAGCTCTTGTTTTCAAGATATAGCGGGCTATACAGAATTTTTGGAATTGAAAAAATTGTAGAGGGCACACCGAGCAACAGTTTCTAAATTTTTGGTTCGAGTGAGACAGAACACATATCAATTCAGCCTAAAAAAGTTAGTTGACCTGCATTAGCAGGCCCGAAAGTGTCAAAATTGGCCTTTGAACAGAATTTTTTCTCAGTTTATGGCAAATTTATAAATTTTAATCGTCATGTGCAAGCCAGAGCGGTGGTGGAATTTTAATTAAAACCACATTAGCATAAAGCCCAAAGACTCTTCTATTTTCACAAATTTGGTTTCGTTTCTAACGGTTGGATGGACAAAGTTACAGCGTCACGAAAAAATAAATTAAAATTTATGGCAGGACCACTAGGTTAACACACAAAACGTGTATAGGAACTATTAAAAGCCTACGTGGTCTAGCATGGACCTTGCATTAATAGTCAAACAAATGTACAATATTAACATTCAGACAGTAAGTAAAAGTAAAATTAGCTTGTCAAGATGACACAGCCCAAGGGGCCAAAGCCAAGCCTCTCTCAATCTCTTGGCTTGTGCGCTTCTAATTTTAGCACAAGAGAAAGGGACCTACAGTTTAACGCCGAACCCGAACGGCAGTGTGAGAAGCTTTTCATGGCTAATTACTGCAAAGCTGGCGCCAACAGCAAAGAGGTGTGGCCGGGTGTAAAGTTTTATTCAAAGAAAAAACTTTTCATTAGATGTTCCGAGGCGGGATCGAACCCAAAGACCTCATGCTCAGCGGTCGCGCACACTAGCCGCTGAGCCACCGAGCCACTTTCAGACATTCAATATATTCAAATAAATTCCACCAAAATTATTTTGGCTTAATATCAAACAACCTGGTCGAGTAACAAGCTTTTTATACCCTTGCAGAGGGTATTATAAAATTGTCCGCATGTTTGTAACGCATAGAAGGAAGCATCTCCGACCACATAAAGTATATATATTCTTGATCAGCACGACGAGCTGAGTTGATTTAGCCCTGTCCGTCCGTCTGTCCGTCTGTTTCTATCTCCTCCGTCAGTTTTAAAGCTATCCTCACCAAACTTTGCACGAAGTCTTTTGGTACAAATACGCTGCACATTTGTCGGAACCGGCCGGATCGGATGACTATAGCGTATAGCTGTCATAAGAACGATCGGTTGAAAAACTAGTCTTAAAGAGAAAAACTTTTTTGTTTTTAATGAAAACGCCTCCAAAGTACGTATTTCTTAGTTTACTATCCCTTTCCATCATTTCACTAAGTTTGGTCGAGATCGGATGACTATAGCATATAGCTGCCATAGGAACGATCGGTCAAAAAACTAGTTCTAGTGAGAAAAACTTTTTTGTTTTTAATGGAAACCTGCTTATCATTGGCATAAACTTATTTTTTATACATTTACACAATTCTACAAAGTTTGGTCGAAATCGGATGACTATAACATATTGCTCCCATAGGAACAATCGGTCGAAAAACTAGTTCTAGTTAGAAAAACTTTTTTGTTTTTAATGAAAACTTCGTTTTTATTGGTATATTCTTATTTGATATACTTTAACTCATTTCTAAAAAGTTTTATCAAAATCGGATGACTATAGCATATAGCTACAGTATGAATGATCGGTTGAAAAAGAAGTTCTAGTGAGAAAAACTTTTTTGTTTTGATTGGGATCGCCTCCAAATTTCGTAATTAACAGTGTATTATGCTTTTCCATGATTTAATCAAGTTTTGTCGAAATCAGACATCTATATAGTATAGATCCCATAGGAAAAAGGAAAATTTTCTTATTTAGAAAAACAAACTGCAAGGGTATACAAAACTTCGGCCGAGCCGAAGTTAACTTTCCCCTATTTTTTTTTTAAAACTAACTTTATGCTTTTTACAAATTAACAATAGCATGGTATGTTTGAAACTACGAGGGTCGATGAAAAATTGAACATACTAAATTCGATCAAAAAAGAGACTTTTTCCAAAAGTACGTGTCGGATCTGCCTGAAGCTCTTACAGTATGTTAGTATAGTACGATTACAGCTAGGTACGGAGAACGCCAAACTGTTTGTGCGCTCGAAAAAGCCATTAATTGCGAAAGTGGATCGTAAAAACAAAAAAGTTTGGCGGAGATAGCCAAAAAATATCAAGAACGACAAATAAGGCTACACTGGGTATTTTTAAAAAGTACGGTCCCACTTTTCCCTGCTGTTGTTTGTTTACAAACAATTTGATGAGACAGTTTCTCGGGAAGGCTCGGCCATGACACACCGGTCAAAATTGGCCATTGCACCACCGTTCGAGTGAGTTGCTCCACGCCTGCTTTTTTCAAGGCACGTGTCACTTCCGCCATCTAAGTTTAAGGAAATTTATCCCTGGACATAGACCAACAAACATCGTCACTGGTCAAATGCATTAATAAAGTGGCAACCAACCAATTTAATGAACCCTGTGTTGATATCAAGTCCGTCTGTCCGTATGCACAAACAGATCTCATTGATGGTAAGAGATAGAGGTTCAACATGTATGGGTCAATAACTTCTTATACTTGCAGGCAAATCAAGTTTATTTTCAATGTTTGCCACGCCCCCTCCCGCCCCCGCAATCTCCAACTATTTTATAAATAGATGGTTCGAACCTTCTGGGCGTATATAGTAATCAGGATTATTTATCGATCTGCCAAAGGAAAGGTAATGATCGGATGAACCGTATTCGGGTTATAAGGAAAACAAACAACTTGTGGTGGGCGGCACCGTCCGCAACGGCAATGGGCAGCACTTCACACACCTTAACACAAACTTTGTGAGGTACAGAGTATATTATAGTCGGGCTTGAGTGACTTTCTTACTAGTTTTTCAACTGCTAAAGCAAAATTCTGAAAAAATGTAAATTTATTTCTCTCCCGGTACTCTAAGCTCCCTTTAGGTAATGAGCATTTAGTATAAAGCAGTAATTACCGCCATGTCTTACTTAACTCTGCTGGCTAGTACCAATTTGATGAAAGCAATTTGTGCACTTATCCTGACTTCAATCGGCTAGCCATAAGGCCAGATATGTTGTTGATTGATTGCATGGCCGAAATTAAGTTGTCACCGAGCAGAAAACCCTTGCCCCATTCACCATGACTTACGGGCTGGCTATGCGCCTGGATGCAAAACTCCGAAGAAGGAGCTGGAGCTGGACACGTGTGCCTGTTTTGTAACATTAAAAATTCTATTGTTTCTATGGCTGCAAGGATTGGTATACGTTTTCGGGGCAGAATGCGTTCTGGTAGCTCTAGGTAGGCATAAGAGAAGTCAACACTGGCATGCAAATTGGTTGAAAAGGGCGGAAGAGTGGGCGCAGCCAATTTTTCTTGCATTTGCCGGAGAGAGAAGTTACAGTGGCTCTGGCTGTTTGTCCAAGTTGCCATTTCAAGCGTGCGGCAATGAAAAGCAAACTTTTTCAATGGTCGCTTTTCACACTCTCCACTTTCTCTCCTTCCAATGATCCCATGACTGCAGAAGTTCGTACCGGAGCACACGGGGCGTATACGAAATTAAAATGCACTCAGCTGAAAAATTGGTTTTCTCGTTTCTTGACAAACTTTGAGTGATTTCTGAAAGCCTCTAACGAGGGGTGGTCGATGGCGACATGAAATGTAAGCAACAAGCAGTAGGTGGAACGCCCTCCAGTTCACAAGTGAAATGTTTTCGTACAGAGAAAAGGCATTGTTTTTACGCTCTTTACCCATTACAGAAATGGGGGAAAACAGGGTACCATAAAGTAGTGAAGAAGTATACACACACAAGACTATAAAAGTTGGAGCTACAAACCATGGAAAATTTGCATAAAATAAGTCAAAAATCACCGAAGCTTTAAGCTTGAATTAGAACACAGGGTATTTTATAGTCGGCGCACTCTTTCCTGCTGTTAAATTGTTTTAAGAATTCGAAAATTGTAATGAAGCGTGCTGAAAGTCTCGCTTCCGCGCACACAAAATAATTCATAAATTATTGCCCGAACCAAAGAAAGAGAGAAGTTTCCCAAATTAAATATGTATGCCGTGTTGAACTTTGTTTTGTTATTCTTTCCCTTTTACCTTGCAGCTGTGCCAACCGGAACGTCAAGATAGCCAACCCAACTCCCGAACAACCAGCCAGTCCTGCTGCGGGGCTGCGCTTTGTGGGCATTCTGCCGTGTACCCTGCAGTGGCAGCCGGCGGGAAAGGCGCCCAAAATGATGGCCCGTTCCAGCGGTCAACCTTACCCCAAAGTCAACCGCAACAACAATTGCTGCAGCAGCAATGGACACAGTTGTGCGACTCCAGCAACCAGTTACTGCTGCAGGCAGAGCTATGAGCATTTGCCCGTGCCACGCCTGCAACATCAACAGCCACCGCCACCGTTGCAACATCAGCAACAAGTCAGCTGCATAACCACCCTCCAGCAGACAACAACAACCCAGCAGATGCAGCAGCTTCCTGGCAATTGTTTGACCCTGCCAGAGACAACAACAACCTCCACCACATACCTGAGCAATGTGCCCGCACAGCATTGTAGCCTGCCACCCTGCCACAACAACAGCCACACTGCACCGGCCATATGTAATAGTCAGGACACCTCCATGTTCTTTCTACCCTTTACACTGCCACCACTGGCTCCAGCTCAAGATTCCAAGACCGTCTTGTATCCACATTCCGTGCCGCCTCCACCTCAGCCACCGCCTTTGCCCATGACCTGCCATTATCAATACCTACAGCCACAGCCGCGGCTGCCTCAACAGGTTGCCAGAGCGCCGTTCAAATCATTACCACCCCCGCCACCTCCTCCTTCTCATGCTCCAGCATCGACTGCCATAAGAAGTGTCCAGCCTTTGAAATCAGTGGCTGCACAGGCCATCAGTGCATATCAAAAGGTAAGTTAATCTTCCATCTTCTCCCAAAATGAAACTCAGGGACAATGCCATGAGTAGTTAATATGTATGCCCTAAACTTCAATTTACATAAACATAAAAGACAAGGCAACACAAATGCAAAAACATGGGGAATCTGGTGAGATTTAACACAGCGACAGCACACAAAAAATCAAAGTTACCTGGACAGGAAATGCAAAAAAGGTAGTGGCAAATACAAAGAGAGAGAGGGAGGAAAAGTAATGCATAACCTAGTAAGATCATCAACACGAAATTTTACAGCAAACTCATGTCCAAGGATGTGGAAATAAACTTGGTGTTTTTGTAGCCCTTGCTAGTCGTGCCCGCGCCGGCTTCCCGCGTCCTACACTGAATGACTTTTGCATTTGATATGAGTGGAGAAGTGCAGGAGAACGGGGGAGAGAGAGAGAGACACGAAAAATACAAAACAAAATAAGAAAAATGTGGCAAGAAGAAACGAGCTGGACTTGAGGATTGGGTTGAAAGGATTTTTTTTTTAGGGCCAGCGACAAGCAAACTATGGATTTTATACCCTTGGAAAATGGGTATATCCATTGTGACAGACGGACATACTTTTATTTTTGTCATTGCCGCCGACTTTTGCGAAAAAGAACGGCTAGTTAGTAATGAAAATTGTAAAATTGTGACCTTCCATTGATCCTAGACCTTGTTTTTCCCTAAGGTCAAGCCTGACTATAATATACTATGTACCTGTGAAGTGCTGCCCATCATCGTTGCGACCGGTGCAGCCCATAATTGTTTGATTTCCTTATAACTCGACTAAAGTTGATCCGATCTTCACCTGCCTGCAAGTATAAAAAGTTTTTGTCCCATATCTCTTACCATCTCTGAGATCTGTGCGTTCTTACGGACAGACAGACGGACATGGCTCAGTCGACTCGGCTGATGATGCTGATCAAGTATATATATTCTTTAAAGGGTCGGAGATGCTTCTTTCTGACAACTATACAGGTACAACGGATATGTCAGTGTGCTCTCAATTCAGTCCACACTATTTCAGTCTGCTGCTGTCATTCCATGTGAAAGGTTATCCCACCCTCCTCTCTCCGATAGCCGGAGGCAAATTTAGGGGAAGGTTTTTGGTTGCACAGCTCACGTTGTTGTTGCTGATGTTGATTTACATCAAGTATGTAATTTTGAAAATCGTTTTTTTTTCAGTCAGACATCCCGTAAACAACGTTTGCCGCTAAGAAGTAGTTGCAAAAACCTGCAATCTTCCTTTCGCTTTTGTATAGGGGCGAAATGCAGCAGGAACTGTTCTATTAGAGGCGACGTTTGCATGGGCTGCTGTTGTTGTTGGTTCAACTTGGTAAAAACGCTTGGCTCTTCTGATCCATGCGGCATGCGTGCCATTAGAAGGGACATTTGCATGCTATGCAGATTTGATGCCTTTCAAAATACGACAATAAGAACATTTTTGGAAAAAAAGCGGTTGTCAATCGTTCGGGCCTCATTTCGCATATGGGTTTCTGATAGCACGGGTGCTGCACGCGTGCCATTAGAAGGGACGTTTGCATGTTGTACAGACTTCTTCGCTTCAAACCTACTGAGAAAAGGAACGTGCAGCAGTTTTCATACAGATTGTATGCCTTCTATCATACTGCAAAAGTTGGTAGTGCATTCTTCCTAGTAAAAAGAAGTGTGCCAGAAGGCATTTTTTTGGGAACCACGTTCCGACAAATCCGACTGGGACTCTCTCTTACATACTCTCTCTGGCTGACTTAGCAAATGCAGTCAGTCCACATTTTTAAATGCGTCGTACCCGTATAGTTGTTTCATGGGCCAAGGTATACTTAACAAGGCAGGCGCACTCGCTGTCTCGCTCTCTTTGCTTACTTCGTAAAAGTCAATCTGCGGACTGCTGCTTCTTTTCTTTATATAAGAAGTTGTAAGGCTGACGGCAATAACGCCATGCCTAATTATACAAATTGTTCTTATTTTCAATAAAGAACTACTACTACTACTACTACTATAAGAAGTTGTGAGAGATCGAGTGCGCCTTCCCTATTAAGAATACCCTGACTTAGGCCATGCAGCTTTGGCTGCTTCGACAAGCCCCACACCTTTTACATGCGGGCAACACCACCGAAACTGAAAAAAATCTGTTCTAAATGTATTGAAATCATGACTTTCTGTTAACGATAGTCTGGCAAGCTAAGCTTTTTTAGATTCACGAACAATTGTTCATATTATGTCATAATCAAATTGTTCTCACTAATGAGCGGCTTGGGTATGTCTTATAAACATTTTTTTCTCACTTTATTCACGGCCTGGTCATGTTTCAAGAACATTTTGTGCTCCCCCCTAAAATATTCAAAATTTGCTCGGCAATGAGTCCTTCTTCTACCCGTTACACGTAGGTTAAAAAGGGTATACTAAAGTCGTGCTAATGTATATAACTGGCAGAAGGAAGCATCTCCGACTTCAAAAAGTATATATATTCTTGATCAGCATCAACAGTCGAGTCGGTATAGCCATGTCCGCCCGTTCATCTGTTTGACTAAAGCAACCAAGTTTTAAATGTAGACTAGTATGGTCTGCACGCAGATCAAGTTTCCCGCCACCGCAATAAAAAATGTCGAATATCTCCTGCAAATTTTAAGATTACGAGCTCGTATATTTCATAACAGTTTATGTGCTCAATATCTATAATCTCGTAAATTTTCATAAAGATCGGATAATAAATGGCAGAGTAATAAAAAACGTAGCATACTTTTCAGAGCAGTCTGCGCAGTTTGCTAACATAATGCTGATATGATTACATTCATGTTAAAGCTCTGTTAACTAACACAAAAGAAGATTATTAAACATTAGTTTTCCCGAGTATCGGGTATATCGAAGTCGAGCAGGGATCCGATGAATAGAGCGAAGATCTACTACAGACGTTTGAATTGGGGTCTAAAAGGAGAACAAATTTTTGTCCTTGGGACAGATTGCTTTGGCTACGCTTTTGTCTTTGCAAAGTCAGCCGCCTTGGTCTTTTCATGTCAGCCGCTTTTGTAAGTATTGTTTATAAAGTAGAAAGAGTTTCGCTCGTACCGGGTGTTCCACGATGGCCACTTTTTTACTTACCTAGTGTCTGGGAATTGAACTCAGGACGTCGAGACTATATCTCAGTCGCGCGAGACAGCGCCAAAATCTCATTAATGAATATATCCATAAACACTCAGCAGCTCCACTTACCAATGCTAATTACTTAATTACTAATTCGCCTTGCAACGGTCTTTCGTGAATATTCGTGTATAGTCTTAAACAGTTTTTTGTTCATTTTTTACCCTTGCAGAGGGTACAATGGAAACGTATCCAAACTTCGAATTTATTAGTTTGTTATGTTTTTCCATGACTCCACTACGATTCGTCGAAATCGGAAATCTATATACCTTTAGTATAGCATCAATGGATAAGTAAGGTCTAAAACGAGATCTTAGTAAGAAAAACTTGTTTGTTTTCAACGTAAACGTTTTTAAATAGGCATATATTTATTTGATACGCTTTCCCATTATTCGATAAAGTTTTGTCAAAATCGGATGACTATAGAATAACAGCAGCTAGCTGTATGAACGATCGGTCGAAAAAACTAACACTAGCGAGAAAAACTTTTTTGTTTTTAGAATAGTTTTTTGAAAGTTGCCAGAGCGATTTGGACTACTTTGATGAAAATCGGATGAATATATCGAATAGCTAACATATAAAAAATACAAATTATACGTGCCGCAAGCGAAGCCGAAGTTAAGTCTTCTCTATTTTGTATGTATATTTTTTTATGGCTTAAAGTTCAAATTTAAAATTTATTATAGTGCGTTTTGCAAATCAGGTTTTTAGCAAGGGCATAGAAGTTTCGACTAGTGTCCAGTTGGTTTGGCTCTCTAGCTTAAATTACATTGTTTCCTGCTGATTTTACAGGTAAAGGCTCTGGGCTCCTAACAAGGACAACGTTAGATGCTTCTTTGCAGTGTCCAGCGCTTGGTTTATTTGACAGTCCTCCTGTTGCTGTTGTTTCGTCGTAGTCGTTTTTGTTGCTCAACTTGTGCATATCAGATAAGCTTGTCCTGATTAAGAATCTAAAGCAAATAGAGAATTGTAGCGAACGTAAAAAGTGCGACGTACACATTTGGACTGCTCCTGCCCACCCACAGAGATATTGTTTATATGGAGACTCTGCAGTATCCGATTATAATATAAAAATTCATAAGTTTGCTGCCGGCCATTTAAATTCAGTTTCAGTTTTTTGACGAAAAGATTCCCTCCCCATTTTCTCTTTTCTGCCAGCTCCTTTCTAGTTGGAGTATCAAATATATTTCACATTTTAAATAAACATAAGCAAAATGCATATCGTAGTCTTTTATGCTGTTCATTCACATGTGCTTAAGTAGTTTTATTTAGCTGCAAAAAGCAAACCGTTTCCCTGAGCAGCACTCGCCTTTTTCTGCACATTTGAATGTTAAATCTTTCATGAAATTCTTTTTTCTCCCCCTCAGACTGTGTCCCTGTGTCCGTTGGCTGGGTTCATATCTGGCATATCTAAAAATACTTTATACGTACACGCCATACGGACGTATGTGGGTTTGGGCGTGTGTGTCTTGCGGTCTTCCTACAACTTAACAATGCCTTGCCTTCATCTTGTCTATTGCTTTTGGCTTGTTTTTGTTTTTCCTTTCCGAGTATCCCCAAAACTAAGCGCGCTATCATGCACAAAGAAAGCATTTTATATACTCACTTTAATGTTTGCACTTGGCCATTGTTATAATGTACTCCATGTGTGTGTGCACAAATGGTGCGAGTTCTGGGGCTACTCTGCTCTAGAAAGTTTACTCCGATGTTGTTGCTGCATTGCAAATCACATAAAACTCCATGCAAGCCTTCATCTGGGTGCCCAACAACCATGCCGCCCACTGCATTAATGTTGAAAAAACAGTTGGTTGCCATCTAATAATTGCTCTACTCATATTCCGTATGCTATTGTGGGCCAGTCGAAAGCGGATTTAGGTGTTAGAGTTCGAGATTTTGTTCATGCTGTTGTGGGTTTTTAATGTTTCCACAGTGAGGAGGAGAGTATTAGTAGAATTTTATATTCTCAACCTGTTTTACAGTTGATGAGAATGTATTCATATCTTGGCTGCTCATATAAAACTGCTGACGGTGTAGGTAGGGGAGATATTGCAGAGAAGAGAAGTTGGCAAACCAAGGTGGATATAGGGTGGGATGCAGGGATTGTTCTGGGACTTAAACCGTGATATTGTACTGATTAGGGTATTCTTTTCCTTTCCCCATATAGCTCCTTTTTTATCATCTTAGGCATCAGGCGAAGTTTTTCTAGTTTTTAGCCCATCAAAGAACTGCATCTGATCCAATTTGCAACTCTGAAAATCCTAATTATGGTAAATACCAATTTTGTATTTGCCAACCAACATTTGGTTAACTAACCTTTCATAGTTCTTCGTTAATTTACCCAGAAAACCATGAACATCGTTCTGAAAGCAACTCCCTGCCTTTGCTTGGTCATTTGCTATCCAGTTTAAGCGATTCCATTCCATCTACGCCTCCTCATTGGAACATTTCTGGAAATTACTCACTTTTTGGACCATTTCAATAAAAGCTAAGCAGAACAGCCTATGTTCAATTACATGTTAACTATCTGTGTGCAAAATTTCATCCCAATCCGTTCAGTCATTTCTGATGAATTGGTGTTCAAATACACAAACTTCTCATTCATGATTTTAGTAAGATAACTTCCAGTAACTCAACCTCCAGTTAATCAATAGACGAGCAGACCAAATTAATTTTAATTGTGATTTATGCGACTCCTACCAAATTGCCTTCGACAAACAATCGCTAAATATTGCAAAAGAACTCAAAAAGGAGCCTTTGGCTGGAATGACACATTCAAATTTTAATCACAGTTTTTCGTCTATGCACTGTGGGCCAGAAATCTCATTTTTTGGCCAAAACTCTAGCATTTCTACACCAGACTAGCTAAGAAGCTAAAATTTTTTACGAAATGTTCTTAACAGATTGAACTTAACGCACATAATTTTTTAAAAAATTGTAAAATTTTGTAACATATTGATAATCCAAATCAAAGTTGGAAAATTTTTCAACATTTTGGTTTTTTAATTAATAAAAAAAAACTCGTAATTAGATTTAAGCCAAATTTTGCAGAGAGGTACATATAGGTAAACGTTGTTTTTTGGAAAAAAAAATGGTCATTATCTGATTAGTCGTTTTTGAGTTATTAACCCAAAATGGTACTGACTTTGACTGCCCACCCCGCTAAGGATTTTCAGTCAAGATGATTACTTTCAGCGTTACTTTCATTTATTTAACCTGTTCCTTATAATGGATTCTTAAAACAAAAAATAAAAAATTAATTAATTAAAAAATAATTTTAGTATGTATTTTAACAATAATTTATGCTTCTAAAAGTATGCTACACATTTTAATCCATGGGAATAAAAATAGCTTAGCTCTCACAGTTTGGCTTCATGGTCCAAATTCCTATGTTTTAAAAAAGAAAAGGATACTTTTTGGCTGACTTAAAAATTTTAACTGGCTCGATGCCAAATGGGGATACATTTTTAAAAGCGATTTAATAAAATCCAAAGCAAAACCGCGCAAAAGCGCATACCTCCAGCTGTAGTACAATATTCAAAGAAATTTATTTGACATGTTACGAGTGATTAGCCAGTGGCACCCGTGGGCACTCTCAAATCAAAGTTGCCAAATGTAAAAAAACCCAAAAAATTACTGATTTTTTCCATTTTTTATGAAAACGAATACAATTGGAAACTTCTCTATATTTTTTTATTTAAATCTAGTCCGTATTCGAAAATATACAATTAATCTCTAGAAGCTGTTTCTTTCCTAGTTTCAACAATTAATTTTCAATTTTTTGGAGCAATTTCATGAAAAATCAACTTTGAATTGCTGCCATTCAAAAACCAAGAAGTGAAAATGTTCAAAATTTTGCCATAAAATAGCTATAAGTATTCTTAATCGTTTCCGACAATCGTTTTATCAAGTATCCCAAACAAAAAAGTGGGACTTTTGGCCAAAATTTCGGCCTGCTGGCCCAGTGTGCTATGGAGAAAAGTCGTTGCTGTCAACGAGTCAGTGTATGCTTGAATTCGCCTCCCAATGTTTTTGAAAAGGCTGAGATAATGCACAGCAGCGACTTTGGTTTATTAAAGTATAATTGTGTCATTCCAGCCTATAATTGTTCATTGAATATTTGATAAAAGTTGAATCTCGAATTTAAGGAACATAAAGAGACAGCTTCAAATTAAGATTCGCTCATAATACTCTTGAGGAGGGCGCAATAATTTTTTGACCCAATTTTTCGCCAAACAGAGGGGGTCCGGCTTGGGTGGTCTTAAACTTAGAAAGTCTGGTTCGCGGTCGATTATATTTCGGCTTACAGTATTGGTCATAGAATATATGGACTCACCATACGAAACACACCAATGACTTATCTTTTCGATCTGTAACCAAGTGCAGGACGACTTTGTGTCTGCAAATTCTCATCGTTTTCTAATTAACTCACTCTCTAATTTCTTTTAAACTCAACGGAGTTTCCTATTTGTGCCCACCAGACGCTGTCCAAGTGGCACTGTTCTTTGTTTTTTCCAGCGGCCAACCAAAAAATCCATTTGGCCTCATACCAAAAAAAAGTCCACTGGCATTTTACACACAAACACATAAAAAAGTGCGAGGACACTTTATTAACGTTGCAGAGGGCTTAACTAAATTATCACTCGGTTCGTTACGCTTGGCTTGTCAAAAAATGAAATTCTCTTAGTCTTCATAACGGACCATTTCGTGGCAACACAAGTACTTATTATTATTACCTTAAGGCCAGTTTTTTATCTTCTAAGGGACGATTTCACGTCTGCTACATAAACCTATAAGTCACACTAATGCTAGGTTCTCACCGCCGTGATTTTGTCATCGACATCACGATTTATCGAAAAGATGCGATAAGGTGTTCGCATTGGCACCATTATTGCATTATTGCATTCTTGCATCCATTGAACAGTTGACTGAGATTTGTTGACATTGTAATAAGATAAGTTGCTGCAAATAAAATGGAATTTTATGATTAATTTCTATTAGTAGCTTTGGAGAGAGACGCAATGTTATTGTAAGTGAAAGTTGCATCCGACACAAGAATCCAGGAATGCAAGAATGTGCTGTAGTGAGAACCGGACATAACTTAACAGAGTAAATGACAAATCGGCCCTAAGACGGACATCGACATGTCCTAGCACATACGACATGTTGCCCACATTCGAAAACTTCGTGCAGAAAAAATAGATTTGTCGGAAGTGTGTGACTTAAATATACGAGTTAAGTATGGATTTTTTCTACATTCATTTATACATCTAATCGTACGTATCAATACCAGCGATGGGCAGGCTCTTGCTCCCATTGCTCCGAGAGTTCATTTTACGTTATTACGGCAACTGGCGCCACGCAGTCGTATTAAAAATTGAATCGGTTCTTGGCGCCAGCCGCACACAGTTAAAACAACAAATCCATTGCGCATCAGCGCAGGCCGCAAAACAGGTGCGCTGTGCGCGATCGAGACGATTGCAAAAACAAATACATTGAGTCTGTGTCTGGCTTGCCGGGCACCCAGAAAACAGAATATCTGCAGCCATGGTGCAAATAGCATTCCAATTGTTTTGGCGCGGAACCACCCAATACCTAGGTATAGCTCTTCCTTTTCGGCAGCGAGTTTTGGACCGACAAAGAAAATATGTATGTCCTGCGTCTTCTATGGTCCGCGCACAGTGTGTGCTATAGAGATAGGATTTGAAGCATCTATGTCCAGTCAGTTGCTGTGTTAGGTTAAAGTCGGTTTGTCCGTGAATGTTTGTATATTTGTTGTTTGTGTGTTTATTCCATAGCTGTTAAATAATGATTACTAATCCTAATCATTGATAATTGATTAATTTTTTCGAATGAAAAATAATCGTTAAATTACGATTGTTTTTCAGATTCTCTCGATTATTAGTGATTACGATTAAAAATAATCAAAAATAATCAGGATTAATGGCGATTAAGAAAAATAATCAAAATAATCAGAATTAATCAAAAATAATCCGATTATTTTTATTGATTATTTTTGATTTTTTTATTATTTTCAAAAAATATGACTTGCTAAAGGAAGCTTTTATATATTTTAATACGCCATTAACATCTTCAGCGCCAGTTGAACGATTGTTTTCCTTTGCAGGGATTATTAACAGTCCAAGACGGCAATCATTGTCTGATTTTTCTTTTGAAAAATTAGTGTTAATGAAGGCTAATTGTAAATATATGTAATTATCTGAATATGGGTTTAACGGAGTCGTTATAGTTGTTTATTGTTTTTGCACGATTTTCTAATATTGTCTTTAGTGTATTTACAGGCTGAATACTTTTTTGAATATAATCAAAAAAATCAAAAATAATCAATAAAAATAATCGGATTATTTTTTGATTAATTCTGATTATTTTTGATTTTTTTTGTTAATCGCCTTAATCCCGATTATTTTTGATTATTTTTAATCGTAATCAATTAGTAGTCAGATATTTTTTATACCGGCGGATTAAATAATCATTACAATTATTTTTAATAATAATTTAATTGATTATTAATCGTAATCGCAATTTAACAGCTATGGTTTATTCCTTATAAACGTCAAAGCCGCAGTATGTTCGATTATTATGAAAAAGTCATAGCTAAAAACGGTTCAAAGGTGGTTCGGAGCCATATCTTAGAAGTTATCTAAGCTAAGAACTTGAAATTTGCTGTGTAGGTTGGGAGTATGTAGTTGGATATTGTACAGGTACAGAACCGGTTTCGAACCGGTTCAAAAGTGGTTCGGAGGCAAATCTCAAAAGCTATTTAAGAAAAAAATAGTGGAAAGTTAACTTCGGCTCGGCCGAAGTTTTGTATACCCTTGCAGCTTCCATTGAAAACAAAAAAGTTTTCTTAACTAAGACTACTTTTTGGACCTTTCTTTTCTATGGGATCTATACTACATAGATGTGTGATTTCGATCAAACTTGGTGAAATCATGGAAAAGCATAATACACTGTTAATTTCGAAATTTGGAGGCGATCCGATTTAAGACAAAAAGTTTTTTTTCACTAGAACTTCTTTTTCTACCGATCATTCGTACTGCAGCTATATGCTAAAGTCATCCGATTTTGATAAAACTTTGTAGAAATGTGTTAAAGTACATAAAATAAGAATATGCCAATAAAAAGGACGTTTTCATTAAAAACAAAAAAAAATTTCCTCACTCGAACTTGTTTTTCGACCGATCGTTCCTATGGGAGCTATAAGCTATAGTCATCCGATTTCGACCAAACTTTGTAGAATTGTGCAAAAGTATATAAAATTAGTGTATGCCAATGATAAGGACGTTTTCATTAAAAACAAAAAAGTTTTTCTCACAAGTACTAGTTTTTCGACCGATCGTTCCTATGGCAGCTATATGTTATAGTCACTTGATCGACCAAACTTAGTGAAATCATGGGAAAGGATAGTAAGCTAAGAAATACGTACTTTGGATGCGTTTCCATTAAAAACAAAAAAGTTTTTCTCACTAAGACCGGTCCGGCCGGTTCCGACAAAAGTGCAGCCTATTTGTACCAAAAGACTTCGTGCAAAGTTTGGTGAGGATAGCTTTAAAACTGACGGAGGAGATAGCATAGAAACAGGCAGACGGACAGACGGACGGACGGACTGGGCTAAATCAACTCAGCTCGTCATGCTGATCAAGAATATATAAACTTTATGTGGTCGGAGATGCTTCCTTCAATGCGTTACAAGCATCCGCACAATTTTTTAATACCCTCTGCAAGGGTATAAAAATGAAATTTTGTATATTGGTTGGTATTATGGAGTTGGATATTTCAATGGTTCAGCACCGGTTTCGAACCGGTATCTCAGAAGTTATTTAAGCTATGAACTTGAAATTTGGTCTGTAGGCTGGAAATGTGGAGTTGAATACTTGGCTGGTTGAAAATCGGTTCATCAATGGTTCAGAGCCATATCTTATTAGCTTTTTAAGCTAGGAACATGATACATATTTGGTCTGTGGGTTGAAAATGTGAAGTTTGGATATTTTGCTGGTTCGGAACCGGTTTCGAAGCTGTTCAAAAATGGAACCGGTTCATATGTGGTTTTGAGACATGTCTCAGAAGTTTTTTAAGCTAAGTGAAAGTTTGTTTGTATTTTTGTCCCCTATGGGCGTCTTAACCGCTGAACAGATCTTCATAGGCTATGTCTCAGTCTGTGAAATGGTCCAAAAACCGCGAAATTTGCAAAATTATACCGTTCATCCGATTGCTATGAAACTTAGGCCAATGGTTGGACGATAGCCGGACGACTTTATGAGTGTTTATGAAACCACTTAATGCTTATGCGTTGGAAAATGGAATTGGGATTACTCGGTCCAAAATATTACGAAATTTGCAAAATTTTTGATTCGAGCCTGGATTGTTGTGCTAGACGGAAATCGTAACTAGGAGGTATAGATTATCTTGAAGACGGGTAAATAGAGGAAAAGATTGAATGGTCCAAAATGATTATATCGATTTGCAGCCAGCACTGGTTTGATTATAGCCGCTCTCATAAGAATCATAAGAACCCGGGCGACGCCGGGTATTCAGCTAGTAATACATAAGGAAGTAAACTATATTTGGATCTAAATAAGAAACTAACAGCGTCTTGAGTTCATCGTTTAAAATTCTTTTAGTCACAGTTTTCTTTTTAAAATTGGTAATGGTTAAAGATCGACTTAGTAGGGTTTTTACCCTGTTCCAAGAATCTTAAAGTTAATCTTCCATTACTTTCTTTTCAAATATTCTCTTCTTTGTAAAGTTTTTATCCAATAAATCTGAAAACACGTAAATATTCGGTTTGGCTGAGATCAAGCCACTACTTGCACACCTTATATATAGGAGATCACTGCAAAAATGTGCGTAGTGGAATCTTCGCTCTTTTTGGTTTTGGAAAAGCTTGTTAGGCGATAAGTCATTTATATCTTCTACCAGATTTTTCATTTAATTTTTGGAGTTTGAAATTCTCATCGGTAATAATAAATGTCGTTTACTAAAGAGTCTTAATATCCAGAGATATGGGTGTCGTCAATTTCGTGTTAAGCTCAGTTGCATATCAATAGTTACTGGAGATGTGCTATAGAACAAATTGTTTTGGGATTTTGTTTGTGTATCGGGCTTTTCCGTGCCTTTCGTGTCTAAGGAATAAGAACAGAATACGAATAAAAAATGGCGAAAACTATTTGAAAGTACAAAGCTTATAGTTTTTAGGAGAAAGTTCGTAGTCCACAAAGTGCGTTGAAGTGAAACTTGTTTTATGTGATGTGCAGCCTTTGACTCGATACTCAGCGTACTAATACTATCATATTATCCAAAATGCTCGATACTAAGTACTCGGTTCCTAAGTACTCGATACTAAGAACTCGATACTAAGTTCCCGATATTAAGATCTCTATACTAAGTTATCGGATTCTATTTGTTAGATACTCAGAGATCGATACTAATCACTCGATACTAAGTACTCGATACTCTGCCTTTAATACTCAGTACTCTTAAAAACAGCACTACAAAGACTTTTCACCGTTTTACTCCTATTTAAATCTTCTATACTGACATTAAAAATGTTTGGCATTAAAAACATTATAAAAATCTATGCTTTGACAAAGACTTAAATTCACGACTTCGACGTTCCATTACACTGGGCTACAGGGTTTCTCGCAGAATAATTGTCTAGATGGTAAATTGGTTAGGCTAAAAAGGGGTTGCTGATGGGGCTAAATCTTTCAAAGTTGAGTTCGATAGAAGGAATTAGTCGTAGTTTGGCTAAAGTTTCAGCCATTCCGGGATGAACCCATTTGTGCCGCCTTTTTGGCTTGAGTTGATCCCGAATGGCTTAGTTTTTTTGTTTTGGGAAATCTGATTTTGATACGACTACTTTTTGTGCACGCTTGTGTTGATTTGTCAACATGCCACTTCGATTGCTTGTAGCAAGAGCGCCCAATGCTATCGAACAGAGTAAAGGCGGCACAAAAAAGTGGCACATGGGAAGGGCATATTCGCTTCGGTGGGCCAAACTCAAGTTTGGCCAAAAAGGCTTCGAACAAGAAAGGCTAACCATAACATCAGCACTTTATATGGTCTGTAAAGAGCATAAAAAAAGCACAAAGGTTGCACCAACAATATAGCCAGGGGTAGAGGAATTGGGGACAGCGCATCCTTTTGGCTGCGAATGGCATTGGCTTAATGGCCCCGGGGCCGAGTCTGATGCGTAAGTGAATTCATATTTCATATAGCGCGTTAACGTGCCAACACAAAAAAAAACCAGACACTCAAAGTGCACACAGCATTTTTTGGCAGGACTGCAGGGGACTGTCGCAGGATGGCAGCTCAAAGTGCGTATTGAGTTGGCCAAGCAGAAAGTATCTTTAACTGATTTTGTCATTACTTTGCTGGAAGAAGCGCATGGATGAAACGAAATGCAAGAAGTGCTTGTGATATGTTTCAGCGAAAAGAAATTTGATATTTGCGCCAAAGGATGCAATATCAAAGGATTGCTTTGTGGCTTGGCGAATGCCAAGCGAAGGAAAATGTTGACAGCTAAACTGGCAAATTGGACAAGCTGAAAAAGAAAAACAAGACCAAAATGTAGCTGTAAGATGTAAGCAGGCGACAACATTAACAGGAGCAGCAGCAGCTGCTGTGGTGACTTTCTCAAGGACCTCAAGGACTGATCTCACCATGGTATCCTTTGGTTCACAGCGCACTGTTAATTTAATCTGCGGACTGGCCGCGAGGTGGCGTTAGCATTTCACCGCATCCATTTGTGTGTGGCTGAGTGTGTGAGTGTGTGTGCGACGCATTGAGTTACCAAAAGTCTCCTTAAGCGTCGCTGCGCAGCTGAAAAGGACGACGCTGACGTTGCCAACAACCGAGGCCGAGTCAGCTTCGCTTTTCTTGTTGTTGTTGCTGTTGGCACTTGAGAGCTTTTACCACAATGTCTCTGTGTGGGTGTATGTGTGTGTGAGCCTGTCAAGTGCTTCTTTGTTGCCCATTGATGCTGGGTCTTTGTGCGAGGGCGCCAAATTTCAAAAGCATTCGCGCAAAAGCTTTTTTTTCTGCCAACGGTTCATTTCGCTCGACACTCGACGTGACGGGCGCAGCCTTTGAAACTGGAAACGAAATCAGCTCCAATCTCAACGCATTTATAATCCGATGTTGAAAAAAAAACATTACCCATACGCCCCATATGCGCTTAAACAATGTCTGATTTCATTCCCAGCAAAACTTTGTTCTTTGTTTTTGCTTCTGTTTCATGTTTGCCCCACTTAGGTCAAACCGCCAACAACGAGTCGAATTAAATGCAATTGACAGTTGTAATTTCAAGCAAGCTGTCAGGCCAAATCCCTGAATGCCGCTCCCGGGGCAGCCAAGAGAAACAACTCGATTGCAAAAAAAGGAGAACCAAATAAAAACCAAACTCTGTTGTAACACAATAAAATGCAACCTCAACTGACAAAGAAAATGTTTCCGAATGTGCACAAGAAATCGCTCGTGCTGGCCAAGGGGGCGTGTCGCTGACAAAGATAGACAACACCTAAACGAAACGACAATGCCAAGCCACGGCTGTCAAATTAGAGGCAAACAGGCAGGCAGCAGGCGGCAGGCGAAGCGCGCGCAACTTTGTCAGAGTTTGCCCTTAATATCCAGGCGGTAGATGTCCTTGGAAGATTAGTGCAACCTACAACCATGAAGAACGTATCCAGTTGGAAATAATTACCAGAAAACTAATTAATGAACTTTAACTGCTTAACAAAAGTTGTTTTTAAATAATTGAAATTTCCATTTAGAACACTTTTGAATCTGAGAAATCGAGTCAAAAATATGCCCAAGGTCTAACATATTTGAGTGTAACCAACTAAATGATTTGGAGCCCACAAGTTTTTGATGGTTTTTGGTTTTCAATGTGATTCTCCGATGTTGGAAAATCCGTCACCCGGGCGGCATCTGTATGCAAACACAATTTGTCGCCGATTGACTTGAAACTGGGCTTGCGAGATTGTTTGCGAAATAATATATGATTTCCGATGTTGGAAAATGCGACCTAAAGAAAAATGCACGAAAAATTTGTATGGTAAAAACAATTTATCATCTGATTAATTTAACTCGGACTGTAGGAATAGTTTGCGAAATATTTTGAGAAGTGTTCTTTTGATGTAAAAAAATCCGCCCCCAGGGTGAAAAAATTACCTCAAAATTGTAAATGGGAATACATTTTTTGTAACTTAATGACTAGACCCCGAATTTTATGCAAAAACATACTCGTCCGACCACCTCCCTCTTGTGGTTGAATTGGATGGAGCTCCTCGAACAAGGGTGACAAATGGGCGGTTACTCTCACCTGGCACTTTTCAGGAAGAACCTTGGACCTCAACCTCTAGATAACCCTTCCTGAGGATATAGAGTATGCACATGCAATTTTTGTGAATAAGGTGCATGCGGCAGCCCTCAAAGCACGTTCAAAGGAAACCCCTAAGGATCGCAGACCACAGTCTTGCCTTCTGCCTGCCCTCGATGCTCTACTGCTCATCAAAAGGAGACTGAGGAGGCAGTTTACTCGCACAGGAGACCCCAATGTGGATAGGGTTATTAAAAGAGTGGCTAACAGAGTTAAAAAGCTGCTCGCGAGGTTCGGACAGGATGCCACAGACCGCTTCCTAGAAGGTATTACCTCTGATAACAGTAAAAATTATGCACTCTGGTCTCTCACCAGAAGGTACAAGAAGCAATCCGCAAAGCGGACTGTACTTGGGCGAAATCTCCACAGGAAAGGCGGAAGCATTTGCGGAAAATTTAGAGGACAGACTTAAGCCATTTGAAACCACTTCAGTAAGCCGCAGGAGACATGTAGAGCATGTCCCTAACAACCCTGGGCAGCTAACGCCCCTAGTTCCACCAATTACTTTGGAGGAGGTTCAGGGCCAAATCAATAGCTTAAACAATAAAAAACCCCCAGGCGTGGATGGCCTTGACAATAGGGTTATCACAGCCCTCCCAGTAAAAGCGGTGCTCTTCCTGGTCTTAATTTTCAACGCGGCATTGCGACTGGGTCACTTTCCTAAGGTGTGGAAAAAGGCTGAAATGGTTATGATCCATAAAGCTAGCAAAAGCCCGACGGAGGTCGAGTCATACCGTCCAATCAGTCTCCTATCCACAATATCGAAAATTTTCGAGAGGTGCATACTAGCCCGAAATATGGCAATCGAAGGGGTGTGTGACAGGATACATCCCTTTCAGTTCGGGTTTAGAAAGTCACATGGGACCCCTAAGCAGCTGAATAGGGTGACTAACTTTTTTCTCGACCGATTTTAGGCGAAGGAATACGTGGTTGCGGTTTACCTTGACATTAAACAGGCTTTTGATAGAGTGTTGCATGACGGATTGCTCTACAAGGTAAAAGACATCCTTCCGCCTCAGCTTTACTCTCTTGTGAAAAGCTTCCTCACGGACCGGACCTTCTCAGTAATCTTGGAAGGAGCTGTTTCCAGTGTGAGGGTAATACGCGCTGGTGTGCCACAAGGAAATGTCCTCGGACCAACCCTATACTCTCTATACACTTGTGACATACCTGCTGGAGGAACAATACCCAATGCGCCCCCGCTTTGTACCAACAACCCCGGGAGTGCCCGCGCTTCTCAAGAGCAACACACGCCAAGAACTGAGCCAACCAAACCATAACCTCACCGTAAAGTATTTACAGAAAATGCACCATGAGAATGGGACGATGAAAGGAAAATCTCTTTGACAAAGATTCGTGTCCTCCAGTCCAGGTGTCTGCGCAAACCACGGAGCGCCTTATGGCACAGACATGGACAGCGATCCAACGCCGGATTGGAGACGTCATAATTCACAAGCAGGAAATACGTGGAGAGGTTGAGAAGTCACCCCCAACACTCTTGCCAGAGACTGCCGTAGACGTGAAAGCGGAAGAAAGTGAGACGACGCCCAAGAAGATTTTCCCAAGAGAATTTCCAAACAGACAAAACCCCAGAACCCCCCACACACTAGACAGAACCAAGCACTATTTTACACATATTTTATATCATCACAATCAACCCTCCCATAATCAGACACAAAACACTACACACTTACACAAGTAAGTTGAATGAATATGTCAATCTAAAGAAAGTTACAATAAAGGTGACAGAAATTTAAATAACAATAAAAAAAATATAAAGCAGGTTCCAAATATTAGATTTTATTATATTTCATTTTCTTTATTGTCACAGCTTGTACGGTTTTGAATTGTTTGAAAAAGGTTAAGGAAAATCCGAAATTGACAAGTAGAAGCGGTTAAAATCTTGGGGCGAGAACTCAAAAATGGGTTGTGGCAACAACGATGCATTTCTGGCATTGTATACAATTTAAAATTACAACCCCATGATAATTGAGAAAACACTTTCTACTCATACTAAAGCTAAGTACGCAGGAATCTTAGTCTAGACCTTGCTAAAAAGACAATTTTTTCCGCTGAGGTCTCAGCTAATGGAACAGTGTGACTGCTCAACGCCAAAATACCACCCTACAATAACAAAATACCACCGAATGTCAAACGACAAAACTCAATCAGCTGTTTTTAGCTCCGTATGACCTAAAGCACTTAGTTTGTTTGAGAATTGGCCCAAGCTAAGAGACCAGCTGTGACAACCAGCTAATCGATTTAGCTTGTCAAATTACGCTTTATGCAAGACGATGATGTCGATCATTTTTCCATTCAGGTTCCATTCATGCTACAATCAATCGCTCGAAGACCAACGAGGTTTGTTTAAAAAGTATCCCAAACACAATTTCTTCTCTCAATCTCTTGTCTTGTCTTGCGTGCTTCTAATTTTCGTACAGGAGAATAGGGACCAACAGTTTAACGCTGAATCCGAATGGCAAAGTTTGAGAAGCATTTTAATGGATAGTTACTTCATAGCTAGAACCCACGACTTTTGCACTGCAGGCGCACATCCTATCCGCTCTACCACACCCGGCCACGAGCTCTTGCCACAGGGAAAAGCGATCAATAAGGAATATTACCTACAAGTTATGCACAATTTGCTTAAAGCTATTCGACAGAACCTTCCCGAATTATGGATGACAAAAAATGGCTTTAGCTCTGCTGATAACGCCCTGCTCACAAGTCGTTGCTTGTGTGCGAATTTTTAGAAAAAAACAGCACAAACAATGCCGCAGCCACCGAGAGAACACTTCTAAATCAAAGGGGAACTCATTTTACTTTAATTCACATTGCGGTAAATGGTGTGGACATGTATTGAACGCAATACTGCCTAAATACACATTCTGCTTTCATGCAAACAGTTATATTGATCAAAGTGAAAGAATAACTCCTATACTTAGTACAGTATTGTTTTTTCCGACATATTTAACATATTTGTCGACATATTTTGCCTAAAAAAATTGCATATTTCTGATAAGTCGTGTTTATTCGATCCGCAATTAATTATCAAGCCTAAATGCAAAATTTGACCTTTTTTAGTGCAGAAATGAAGAAAAACATAAAACCCGGGGTCTACTGATGTCTTGTGTAAGGGAATCAGGTTTGGGATACTTTAAACTATTTTGACAATGTAAAATAATGAAACAAGCTATAGCATATTTCCACTATAGCAAATATGTACATATTTTCACATTTTATCACCTTCTTTTTCATACATATTTAATATATGTGTCCATTCGCCACGAGTGATAACAGTGTTGTAAAAGAAAATACTAGATTATTTTATATGGATGTCACAAAAAAATCAACCCTGATTTAAAATTAATTTTAAATGATAATTGAAGGTAAGGGCGAGTTTCAAAATATTATATTTAATATTAATAAATTTGATTTCAAATGGGTCCAAAACGTAAGTCAGTGTCTTGGAAGGACTACCATGAAGTCATGCTCATGGATCTGTGGGAGGAGAATTTTGTCGCGGGATACCCATTTATTTGGAAGGATGGTTGCCAAATTAATTGAATGGAAAGATTTTGCAAAAAAATTGGACATTTAAAGCGCAAATACAAGTAAATACAAGATAAGTAGACTCTTTTTATACAAACTAAACTAAAAACGCAACGTGTTTGCCATCGTCCTCTTTCTCAAACTGTGTTGAGGTAAAGTGACTCGTGTGGCTTACTGGCCTCACATGGGAATTCAGTATGCCTGAAGAAACGCAAACTGGACAAGGCCGAGATGACACCGTTTGTGGCTATGGTGGCGCCAGCGATGGAGGTACTTGACCGACTAGCAACTGCTCGCTTGGAGATAACGGAGCGCATGGAGAATGCCACTATAGAATTTTAGTCTATGTTCAAACTATAAAATAAAATGTTAAGAAAAACATAGAAGCTATTATAGTGTCTTAATTTATTAATTGTTGAGTCTTTCGGAATTTATTCTTTAATTTTATTTGGCAAACACAAATCAAACTTGTAATTTGTTCGTCTTTTGTCAATTTTTTTTGAGAAAGAATTTAAGCAATAGCTATAAAATAATGTCTCATACCATATGCAACTGCATCTATGGTTTTGAGCTCCATAGAACTTAGTGGAAAGATGTAATGCATATAACTCAAATTTGAATTGTCAGCTGCCATTCACATGTTTACGAAACTGTAATATATGTACATATCATATGGAAACGCTCAGAAAAAAATATGTACATATCGAAATATGTGATCATAGTGAAAATAGGCTATTAGTCACAAATGAAATACAGTTCAGAAGTGGCATAGGAATCATTGGAACCATTAGGACAACGAGTGTTAAAACTTACTACTGGAAGCGGAAGTACGGAGATCAAAATAAAAAGAAATCATGCCGAAGTGAAAGATTATGGACTTATAGGTAAATGAACTTAAGGTGTTTTTACAAGAGCGAGGATTGCAACCGTCAGAAACCAAGGATGCACTCGTCTAGCGATGAATATAGAGTGAGTAGTCAGACGAGGTTGACATACGTCAGACGAGGTGAAATAACGCAACTTAGGAAGCAGCAGGATCAACAGCAAAATCAATAACAAATTCAAGAGCTGGTTAGCAATGAATCGACCGAATTTTTATACTCTGTACCAAAGGTAAACAGAGTATATTAAGTTTGTGCATAAGTGTCCGTCTGTCCGTCCGTCTGTCTATCCGTCTTTCCGTATGAACAAACAGATCTCAGAGATGGTAAGAGATATAGGTTCGACATGTATGGAACATATGTTTATTATACTTGCAGGCATATCAATTTTATATTAAATTTTTGCCACGCCCCCTCCCGCCCTCGCAAATAGGAAATTGGAAACGTCATATCTCAAAGAGTTTTATAGATAGAAGGTTCGTTCCTTCTGGGCATATTTAGTAATCAGGATTATTTATCGATTCGCCAAAGGAATGGTAAAGATCGGATGAACGGTTGTGTAGCTATAAGGAAAACAAACAATTATAGGCAGCACCGGTCGAAACGGTGATGGGCAGCACTTCACAGGTACAGAGTGTGTTATAGTCGGGCTTGAAAAGGTGCTGGAATAATATTTGATCGGAACTAGTCCCTTCGAAAAGTCGGGCACAATATAGTCATTGCTTTGGTCAATGCTGTGGCCTATGATTTAACTGATTGGTCACTATTTTGGTCACCGTTTTGGTCACTATTTTGGTTTTGGTCACTGTTTAGGTCATTATTTGGTCACTGTTTTGGTCACTGTTTCAGTAACTGTTTTGGTCACAGTTTTCTCCTCTTTAGGCTTGATTCCAGATGACATAAAATTCTATTTAGGAACAATACTTCATTCAAATAAGACTGTTTTTCATAAGCATTTAGATTTCAAAGCAGCTCAAAGCTGTTTCTGTTCATGTAAAGTTTGATATAAAAATTTATTTTCGTGCATACAGGAGACCAGCCTTTTTCAGGAACTAAAAATAAATTTAATCGTGCTGTTTTTTAATTCGCTTACCTTGTGAATTGAGAAAATGACAACGATTCACCCGTCTTATGTATTGCATTTGTGTACCGAGTGATTGAAGTGTTTTGGCATTGTCTTAATTAAAGTTAAGCTGCTTAAAACCAAACTTAACATATGGGCATTATTCAGTAATTTACTTGCAATACTCGAAAAACAATAACACAGATTCCTCTCCTTAATAGAATGTCAGCTAGTGTGGCCACAATTTGCCTGCAGCCATGGACAGGTGCTCTGTTTGGTCTTCGATAGTTGTTTCCTTCCTCAGTCCCTCACTGCTGTCTATATAGTAGAATAAATATTTCTGGAAATTCTTTCGAGGCTTATGGTGCAATTTATTAAATGGAAAATAATTCACATAACTTCCTCTCTGTGAGTGAAGCTCAAAAACAGAGCAACAAATTAGTAACTCGAAACCGCAGCAAAATGGAGAGGACTGAGATGAAGTTGCTGCTGCCGGCTACTGGGATATGTGAACGGTTTGTTTCATTTCGTTGCATTTTGTTGGTCAATTAATTTGCATTTTGAAACTAACGAGGTCTTTAAACAGCAACCGGACAGCTATTGAAATTTTCAGAGACTTTCAGGTGGTCAGTTGCTGCTTGCCTCATTACAAGGTCCTGGCAACTTCTCGAAGCTTGTTTATCTTCGGTAAACGTGCACAGACATTTTTATTTTTCAATAACAAATACAGCACAACATGAAATAAATTGCGACTACCGACGCAGGGCACTGACAAGGCCTGTGGTTGTGGTTGGAGCTAAGCGTTTGCCGTCGACTTCATTACATTTTTCGGCATTTCCGCTGCCTTTTCAGCCATTTAATTGGCCGTATAATTGATTGGAGTTGTTGTTGGCCTTCCATCCCCGCCATCTAACTCATTATTTGGCAAAACATTACCAAATACTTGGGCAAATGGCAAAGTTTTCTCGGATCGACTATTGATTCGGCGCACGGCGGCGGCCTCTATAAATTTGTATTGTGTTTACTTGAATTTTGTGGTACATAATTAATTATATTTGCCTTCAGCTGAGAATGTCAGTTGGCCCCTAATTATTATTAGACTAACGAATGTAGAAAGCCGCCTCGGTCATACTTCTGGCCAGGGCTCGAGGTGTTTTTTGTATTGTTTGGCGCGTGGCTACAGGTTGTTTGACATTAATTGATTTATTTGCCTTTTACATAAATTAGGTTCTGCCATCAAGTATATTAATTTATGGACGGAACTCTGAGAGTAGGCAAGTAGTTGAGGTAAGCGGGTTGTGGCTAGTGGAGCATTGTGAAAAAGAGAGAGATGGGGATTTTTGCTTACTTAAAATGAACTCCGTGAGTTCCACAATTCCATTTAAGTAGATTTGTCTACAAAATGATTCTGCCCTCAGTGGGGTTGGAACGTGGTACGTCGTTGCCTTGAAAAGGAACTTAACCTGCTGAGCCACGAGCCGACTTCTGGACGGCGCGGCGAAACTGCATAAAAACTCTCTGGCAATGGTTTCACACGTGGCTGAGAGGTTTCTGTCAGTTTCGTTGCGGCGTCCAGTGTTTTGATGGTGTCCCAGCGGGAAAAGTTGCCTTGCAAGCTCGTTTTCGTTACCGAAAAACTAGGTTCAAAAGATCTTAATGCGAGAATAGGAAGTGAACAAGTAGAAACGGAGAGTTACCACACAACACACAGAATCTCCGTGAAACCAAGAATTGCGATTTACATGCAGGTTGGCAAAAATGGGAAAAACTTATCGAGTTGTGTGAATTGCATCACCTTACCGTGCTTAATCGTAGAACGGTAGGGGACTCCCAAGGCAATTACACATTTGTGAGAGCAAAGTCAACATCAACCATTGATTACTGTCTAATTGGCTCTGACTGGTGTAACTTTATAGAAGACATGAAAATAAAAAGCGAAATATTCTCAGACCAGGCATACATGTAGGGATCGGTACAGGAGAGACAAGGATTAATCGGCAAACCAGAAGCGGTCACACTTATTAATCGCTTCTTTCTCTCTATTCTTTGATATGTGTGTGTGTGTGTGAGTCGAGCTGCAGCGCGAGCAATCCGACGTAGCTTGTCAGTCGATGCCGGAATCTCAAGAGAGAAACATTAAGAAAAGTAAAGCAAAGTTTAAGTTCTAATAATAATAATTTGTTAATTACAAGAAAACAATCCAGTGAATAAACAATCATCTCATTTTAAACAATCGTGTCTTCGATCAGTTTGAAACGGAGGACACCATAATTTGGGGGCTCAACGGGGATTTCACCACCATTCAACTGAGATTGAACTTAAACACCTATATTTGAATTTAAAAAATTTCTTTTCAATTTCTTATTTTCCATGTTTAAAATAAACATCTCAACGTGAAGTCCTTTGGGGCTCTAAAAGCCGTAGATGCTTATAAAAAAAAATCATTATGGGCGCATTAACGGAGACTTATATAACTTTTGAAAAAAATTTTTATATCTCATTACTTTTGGAAAACTTTATAACTTTAGAATGTCGTCTCTCTCTCACTCCTAAATCTATAATAAAATTTGATATCTTTATTTTAATATTTTATTTAATTAAATAAATTTAAAAATTTTTTTTAATTCACCGTGATTAACTAATTGAACTTGCTGCTTGCGTGAAATGGAGATTGCTGGTGAAAGTGAACTATTCGCATGAGAAAGCCACTGAAAAACGTTCAAAAGGCGCAGAAAACTGTACGCAAGGCGTAAGTGCGAAAGAGACAGCATCATTGTGACGGCGGAGTGGCGAGAATTTCATGGAGGCAAGGCAGAACGCAAAATTATCGACGTCGGCAGAGGCAGTGGCAGTTGCAAAGACAGTAGCAGTGGCAGAGGCAGCGGCGTTTTGTTTATGCACTGGCGGTTAAAAGAGAGCTCGGAGAAGAGATACGGCAGGCGATGGTTTCATCGGAGCGTGCGTGCAAAATTGTGTAGGCAAGGGCTGATACACAAAGTTTTGGCAGCAGACGAAGAGGATCAATTGGACCAAGCTGGATGAGTCAACGGAGCGTGCGTGCAAAATCGTGTAAGCAAGGGCTGGTGCACCGAGTTTTGCAGACGGGGATCAACTGGTAAAAAGCAGTGGATACGAATTGAAGCGATACGGCAGTATCGTGTGGAAGGATGCAGCTGGCGAGAGAGAGAGAATCAACGAAAAGCAGAATTTTTGTATGTATTCTGGGTTAACAGGGTATGAAAACGGAAAAATTAACATTATGTAAATAGTGTGTTGAAGTGTTAAGAAGTAGTGTTGGAAATCAACAAAATTGTACGCTGTTAAGTTAACGGGTGCTTGTTTGAGAGGTATTTGAAATTGTTGTGTTTGTATAAACTAATTTACAGCGGGTTATCAAAGCTCTTTAAAATGGTGAGAAAAATGAGATCCTGGCATTGCGCATTAACGAGCTCCGATCAAAGTTGTTTGAGTTGCGGTTGGCCTCCGTACGAACGCGAACCGGACTAAAAGCCGAGCTACAGGGCTAAAAAGGTTACTCACACATTTTGGTTTTCAGGAAAATCTCCGCCAAACATACATACATCAGGCCGAGAATCTTCTAGAAAAGATCCCTAAGCGGACAGAGTTAAGAACGCAAGATGATAGACAATCAAGATCGTGGTTCACACTTAAAGACGTGGAGGGTAGTGTATCGCAATTTTCTGGATCCAATTCCCCAGACATCAATCTGTGGATAGGAGAACTCGAAGATTGTGCACTGACGGTAGAATGGAACCGACTACAGTTGTTCGTTTATGCGAAACAGTTGCTTTGTGGGGCAGCCAAAATGTTTGTGCGTAGTCAAAGAGATATTCGAGACTGGGAAAGTCTAAAATCTGCATTGTTAGATGAGTTTGGAGTAAAAATTGTCCTCAGCAGAAGTACATCGCAGGTTGGGTAAGAGGGCAGCAACGCAAGGGAGAATCGTTGCACGAGTTTTTTGTATTCCTTAATGGGAAATAGCCAAGCCAATTGATTTGGAAGAGGAAAGCTTTTGTATACAAAAAAATTCCTTTTCTAGGCTTATCTCAGTTGTGTTAGTACGTTAAAAAGATTATTTCTGTTTATTGCTAAAGACACAAAGTTGGGGTTCAAAATTATGGGCCGAGATTGTTTGGGCTCATAGACATTCTCCTTGAGTATTGTCCTTCACCACTGCTGATTCTAGTTGAATGCGAATAGACTTCAGTTTCATAGACAAGAAAGCTTAAGGGCTGATTAACTTTTCGTTTTCCTACAAACAGACAGATAGCCAGTCATGAGTTTATCGATTTACTTTTTATACTGATTAGATTTCAGTAGTTCAGCGTTTAACATCAAGTAAACTGGCCTCTCGGCTAAACTTTTTAACAATATCTAAAGCTTTTTTTGTAGTTTATGAATTTTAAAAGTCTTTGCCTCAACTTGTTTGTTTATATATTTTCGTCAAGTTTTTAAGCTGTATTGAGCAATCAGTTAATCCAGCCAAGTTATTGCTTTGTATGGTATAATGATTCATTTGGATCGTCCGTTCATATATTTCAGTGGTTTACATAGTTTATCCAATTTTATAGTAACTTATACAATTAACATACAGATAAAATACATCATTTTTTTAAGATTCTTAAAATTGTTCTTTTCCAATTTATTTAGCGTCCTTTCTAATGTTCTTTAAAATATTTTCTTGTTCGAGCATTGTGGGCGGTATTTGGCGAATGAAGCGAGTTGTGTATTTTGTCTTAGTTCCAAAGATTGGTTCGGTTAGTGGCTTACAGTCAATTTCAATCACCGATTCAGTTCCTTATGTTACAATTGTAATTTATAATTTTCCTTCCGAATTACACTGTCCAATACTAACAAGAAAGAAAGTCGGTCAAGTCCGACTATAACATACTCTGTACCTGTGAAGTTCTGCCCATCACTGTTGTGACCGGTGCTGCCCATAATTGTTTGTTTTCCTTATAACTTGACTATCGTTCATCTGATAATTATATAATATAAAAATTTGATCGCGTTAAGACCAACAAATTCTGAAATGATATGATGGTAGTGTAAAATCGAATCTAGGCCTCGGTCTGGCTAGCTGCCCTTTTTTTTATTGAATTTTAAAGTAAGCAGCTGGATTTTAAAACTTCATATCTCGTAACCTATTTCGAATTTAGCTTTAATATCTTTGACATATCTTGACATATAAATATATTTTCAGAAAAATTTAATAGTGGCCAAAAACAACAAAGAAGTACATTTGGCAAAAACCTTCAAGCACAATTGCATACCTTTCGGCTGGGCTAAAAAGCAGAGCTAAAAATAGGAACTAACAGGATCGCGCATTCTTAGAGCTCTCAAGTTTTAATTCTCCGCTTAGCTTAAATAAATAGGTATTTGCAAATGGCTTGATACTGTGTCAGCGTTTGAGATGTTGCCGGGAGACCGTCAAAACAAAAATGATTATTAAATTATAATCAATCCTTTGACTAAAATCAAAACAGGTCGCTAAACCGCATATAAATCTTTGACAAAGTTTGAGCTCTTAATTTCACCAACAAAATATTTATTTGTTAATATGTGTGTACTGTGACCTGCTTTTGATTTTAATTAAAGCGTTTGTTAGCCGGCTCAAGGTCAATGATTGATTATAATTCTATAATCAATGAAAATCAACTGAGATAATGTGCATATTGTGCAGCTTTGGATACTCAGTGAGTTTCAAGTGCTGATGCCACCAAGCCAATTACAAGACGCGCTTAAGAAAATTTAAAAATTCCATGTTTTTTATGTTTTTATAGGTGAAGCAATAAAGTTTTAACTTGGCTGCATTGGAAATGTGCAGATGACCTTTTGCGTTTCAATGCTGAGTCATCACCCTCTCTCATTGCAGCTATTTCTTGATAGAACCGTTCATTGTCCCAAGTTACTTGGGAAAAAGTCCAAGTGGGAATGAACAAAATGAACTTTTATGAACATTCTATACCCCATTTCACCATAAGCCTCTATAAATTCGTTTACCATCTCCTCTTAGTCTGAGTTTTTTTCAATTTCACTCATTTTTGCATCAAACGATTCGTTTTGCATTAGTTTCCGAATTTGAGGGCCAATAAAAATGCCTGAAATTTGTAATTTTTAAAATCGTTAACAAATCATTTTATGGTTAATATATCACTTTATACCTTCTTTAATTTTAGCATCGCTTGTTTTAGGGAAACCTGGTCGCAAATGGAGGAATGGTTTGCCATCTCAATTTAGGCGCTTTCAAAGCTTTTTTTACTTGTTCTTCATCTTTTCGCACTAAAGGTAGTTATTAAACTGAAAACTTTGGCATTGACGAATGTGTTAAGCTAACCTGGTCATAAGCTAAATAAGAAGATATGGTACTTCTGGAGTGAGGATGTAAGTATTAATTGTTGATTTGACCAGGGATATTCTTGTACCCACAAGGTAACAGTCCAACATCTTGAAAAATTTATGTGATTATGAAAAAATATTTTTAAAATTCCCACCTAACATTCGGAATGTATACTTTTAGGCGCTTTTTGGTTAACTTAAAAGTTATTTTGTAAGCACATTAAAAAAGAATACTACATAGCCGATCTTTGCTCAGAAAGACGCGAATCATTTCGGCAAATGGAACCCAAAGTCATTGAAGCAACATTAGACTAGCAAAGAATTAAATGGACTTATTATATTAGTCCATTATAAGAAATAATAGCTTGGAGCAATTTTGTTAAGCCAGTGGTGGTTAAAGTAGAAATTTCTAAAAAAAAGTTTTTAAAAACCAGATCTGTAACTCGCATTTATCAGCCATCGCATTAAATCTCTGAAACCATTGATTTTAATATACAAGAATCTTCTTGGCGCTATCGGCTATGCTCTTAAACAACTTTGCTGACGCATATACAGCACAATAAAGCCTCTGTTCAAAATAGCTTACATAAGGAGTAAGAAACTCCAAATCAGAAAACTTCTAATGGAGTCAAACCGACCCAAGGATTTTATACTATCAATATGCCCTTTCCGATTTATTTATTATAGGCTCGATCAACTTGTTTTAATTCAAAAATATTGCGCAGTGTTATCAAGCCTGTTTCAGTTTTCGGATTCTTGAACATTATTGAACAATGGAATTTGAAGAAAACATTTAAATTGCTTCGAATCTCAGTGTAAATGTTATAATAATCACCGTATCAATAGGATTCTACAAGGAAATTGCCGAAATCGAAATGTAAAATAGCATAGCAAAATCATGAGCGAAAGGTTTGGTTGAAAACCAGTTGGCGTCCCAGCTCTTCTTGTAGACTTATCGTTACTATAAAGCAGCGATGTCCAAAATTTGAAAAGGCAGCCACGCGTGGTTGGCAAGTTTGGCGATTGTGTGTGAGTTTGGACACCACTGCTATAAAGAAATACCGAGCTGATCTAATTGGTAAGATATAGATATGATTGTGCAATACAGAGATGCAAACCGGTTCTGAACGGCCTCCTTTCAGAAATGCTGAACTGAAGCGAAAACCACCAAGAAGAACGTATCGGTTCAGTTCTCTGATAAGTTTTAAGACGTATATCGCTTTACTGTAGCCTATGATACTTATAATTTCGTTTTCCTAAGATAATTTTAATTCGACCCTCTACAAACGAGACCTCTGAAAGACCGAAGTGATCCTTAAGAGAGATATAGCCTTTAACGATGACTAGACTTGACACAAATTTTACATGTACTCCTGTAAGTCTACCGCACTTGCCCGCCGATCTCTTAATATACCTGTCATCACTCTACATTCTTTTCTTAAAAGTTTATAATTGATTTGTCGTCCTCTGCAGGACAATATTCTCATCTTTCTATAGTACTTCTTCACCTTAATTTAATCTTAGCCAGGACCGTTTTTCTCATACGATTAGCAGGGTGTGTAAGATGCATAATACGTATTCTTTTCAAGCTGACATTCTCCGTTTTCGAAGTGCATTCTTATAGACTTATAGAACTTATTCGACTTCATATATTTTTGACATTCTTAAGGATCTTAAAGATATTCAAACGGTTTATAGGAATTCAATTTTTACAGTGTGCGAAAAGTCACATTAAGACAGATATCAAAATATTTTATAATATGCCTTTATGAACCACTAAAACGAAGCGAAACCGCGGTTCAGTTAGCTCCCAAATCCATGTAATGAACCGAAACTGTGTGAACAACTATACCGAATCGAGTGGCCCTGGTGTATTATATGTACATTCATTCTGCGAAAATGAGTTATCCAGTTCTACATAGCCTGATCTTTTCAGCATACTACTTAAACTACATTTTCATACATTAGTATCCAACTGGAATTTTTAAACTATTCTAATCCCTCCCTCACAAATATTTTTTGACTTACAGCTCCTCGCGCTGCCGCTGCGACAACACCATTTTCATGCTGTTCTCCTTCGATTTGGCCGAGAGCTTCTCTTACTGCTTAGCTGCTGCTGCTGTTTTCGACGACTTTGTTTACCGCCGTTGAGAGTTCGTGCAGTTCTGCAAAAGTACAAGAAAAAGAAACACATAATAAATTGCTGTACTGGAAACAGAAACAGGAAATTGGCTTCACAGAAAATGAAACCACAAAAATGCCAAAAAGAGTTTCATTTGAATTCACCCACATTTTTTGGCTAACGGGAAGGGGGACGGGGCCAAATTGTGTGTGTGTGTGTACGTAAGTGTGCGTTCCTAAAGCTCATCTTTCGTCTTGTCATTGTTTTTTTGTTTCTTTGGTTGAAGCTAAAGCGTAGCATCAGCCGTGGCACAAATTTTTGTGTTGCGACTTTGCCATTAATGCGCGCATTGTCTGAGAAATTCCGCAAACATGATTGCAAAACAGAAAAAACTTGAAACATTTCCCCATACTGCATTAAGCCCGATTTGTCGTCATCAATAAGTTCAAGGGTCAATAATTAGACGAAACAAATCAGAGGCTTTACGGCGCAATAAATCATTTTTGATAACAGAGTTCGCCGCGTTGCCAACCATTTGGTTCCTTGATAAAGCCAATTAGCTAAGAGATTTAACGGTAGTTCAAACAACTTCTTATAGGGCAACAACAAGACAAAACGAAAGAGAAGAGGCCGCAAACACAGTTCAAGCTTAGAGCGTAGCGTGGACTAGGAAATGACGTTTACAATTTATTTTTGGCCAAATGATATTTAACGATCGACAAACACAAAAACTGACCAAACGAGAAACGACATTGAATTTAGCCATGACTCATTAGAGTAGGGAAAGAGAGAGAGAGAGAGAGACGCAGGCTTTATCAGCAGCTAGGAGGAGTAAAAGACATTTACATATGAATGTTTGTAAGCGTGTGTATTGTAGGTGGGGACACCCACTAACTGCGCATCTAAAAATAAAGGAAAAATCAATATAAAAACAAACGTCACGCGTATTAATGGAAATGGCGCGTGGGCTGAGTGGAGAGGAGGAGGCTTCGGTTTCTTGGGTTCCTTTGCCGGACAACGTCAACAACAGTTGTATTGTGGCAACCAGCTCACACCAACACACCCAAACACATTCCCCTACACAGCCCATGCGCAGTGTTACTGTATTTGTTTGTAGTAACGGTAACAACGGCAGCTACAACAACAACAATCAAATCAGATGGGGGCGTTTGGGTCGCACGCTGCCAACAAGAACAATTCAAAGGCGGCTGCACTTTCAGCATAATTCTTAAGCTGATTCTAGACATGAGTAAATTTCATATTTGAATTGTAAATTATTCGCGTGGGCGAACCAGGGCTGCCACCAATTACAAAGGATAGAAGCTCCCTCTCTCACTCTCTGTTGCCACAGACCTTGCACTTGCTGCTGCTGTTTTTGTAGTTTTAATGGCTTTGCGTGTTTCATTGATTAACGTGAATGCTAGTTTTGAAAACTGTTTCAAGTGCAGCCAAAAAATAAGCTAACCTTTGCCAAGGCCTGGGGGCTCATAGTGCCCCATATATTCAACACAACGCTCGTGATGTGTAGTCAAGTGACGAAACTAAAAGACTATTTGCCAAGTCATAGCTAGACAGCTCGACTCGGTCTTGGAGAACTCCAAGCTCAGCAACATTTCTACACATTCTGGGAAATTGCAACGGGAACAACAACAGCAGCGCTCAAATACCTAAGCGAGCGCCCTGGCAGTGGCCAAAACGGAAAACTGTAAAAAAAAGAGAATGAAAACGGGCAGAACTGGTTTGGTTTATTTTTCTTCATAGCTTTGCCCATGTAAAGGTGTTAGCTGGTGTTGTTGGCCAGCAAGAACTAGGCAAGGAATTGTCTTGGGCTAAAAAATCGATCGTCGGCCCAGGGGAGGGGGAGGATACACATACACACTCTCCAACACATGCGCAAAAAAAAAGTAGCAAAACGTAAAGCGATGTGTCATCGCTTTCTGGTGGTTGTAAAAGAAAATGTAATTTTTCGAATTTTTTGTTTGCACTGTTTTCCTTTTGTTTCACACTTTATGCTAATTGTGCATAACTTTTTCTCTTGTTGTGTGTTTTTGGCTTTTCAATAACAAACACAATGACAACAACAACAACGACACTGACGAAAAATTGTTACGACGGCCATCTTTGATGGGCCAGAGAGCAAAAGGCCATATGCAAAATTGGAAATGTCGAAACACACACACACACTTTCACAAGCGGACACATGAACTGACTTTTCACAAACGCCTACTTACTTTTATGACGTATTTCATATATTATTTATTTATATAAAATTATTTATACTTAATTGAATTGCGAATTACCAGAATACAAATACACGCTGCGACTGTGACTGCGAATACAAACTAACTGTAGCCATCTTCTTCATTCGTTTAGCGAACTCGCTCAATTTACTCGCCATCAAAACAGCTGTGCAGCTACCAGTGCTGACAAGCTAGCTATTTGCGTTAAGAGGAGTGAACAAATTTGAAAAATTTTATTTATGGAATTTGATTGGAAATATGAGAATGATAATGGGAGTGCCGAAAATATTATCGATACATCAATAGTTTTGTAAAAAATACGATATATATAATTATCAAACCATTTTCCGAGGCGATATATAGGGGATATCGAATATTTTTTGGTGATTTATTTTGGCGATGTTTTGTATTTAGCTTTTTGAATGCTTTATATGGAAAGATGCTGAATTCTTAATGTAATTACGTCCTTTTGTGGACAAAATCGAGCAACGATTGATGTTATGATGATTCTGTGAGTTACATTAAAAAATGGCTCTAATTTTCTCAATTTTCAAAACACCATTCAAAATTTATACATAAAGATGTGTTTTCTTCTCAACAATATCTTCCCTAAATATAATTTTATAAATAAGTCTCACAACTTCTTTGGTTTTTGTGTGATGTTTACTATTGGGCCGTTTCGGTTATGCAACTATGCCTTTTTTGCGAGTTTTCCCTGGCCCTTGCGGCTCATCCTAAATAAAAATAAATTTTTATTTTCCTACGCGTTTCGATGTCATTTTGCGCCTTCCTAGGGAAGTCTGAAGTTATTAATAAATACAAATAAAAACAATACAAAAACAAACTCTTTTTCGACTACCCTGCAAACATTTTTTCGTGTTGCTTATCTCTCTCTTCAAAGGGAGAGTTTCGCGATATTTTTAGGAGTTAATTTGGGGATAGTTTGGCGATGTACACTAACAAATTACATTAGGTATCGCATTTTCATCATTCAAGGGGTAATAAAGGGATATGTGGTATCGCATTTTTTTCACTCAATTGGAATATTGGCGATACATCACTAAGCAGGCCCGAATTTTAGCTCCGCCTTTTTTATTAAGAGACAACGGAATAGAAAGCTTTATCTCAGAAATATGTTTTCTTTTCTTATCGCTTAGTAGAAACTCTCAGAAATAACGCTTTCCTATCGCCCAGAAGTTATCGCATATGATAAAATTTAAGAATGCGATAATAATGCGATATCGCTAGAGTAAAGCGATACCTACTAGGCGATCCGCATTCTTATCTTCCGCAATAAAAAATGTTTGCTGGGTATACATACATACATTTTTAATTAAATAACCAAACCTCTTAATGATGATGATTCGGTTCGGGGTTCAAATCCGTTATAAACGGGGGTGTCCTGGAAATCTCTAGAGATTTTGTCTTCGGTTGGTTTGCAAATCGCTCGAAAAATCCGTCGGTGTCCCAGAACTTCAAGAGATTTCCTTTTCTTAGTGGGAAAGAGAATTGGTCCAAATGGGCTCATAATAATTGTCCATCTCACAAAACAGGGCTGCATCACGCACAAAAAAATTGCCCTTGTTAGTTTTGAATTAAAATGATGTAGCTGTTAGCTGTGGCATAAGTGTTACGATTCATGCTAATTTTATAACTTAAATTAAAGTCGCTTTACCCAAAATTAAAACGAAAAATTTAATATTATTTCCGCGCCAATCATAAAGCAACACTTTCCAGCCCTTGGCTCGTTTGTTGTTGACAAATATCCCATGCGGCGCTACTGAGGAGGCATATGGCGCCACTGGTACGACGGTTTTGGCCGATATGGCAGCCTTCGGTTGGTTTTGCGAAAAATTATTAAAAAGCAAATTTCAATATTAAATCAAATAAATCATGTTATTTATTTGATGCAGCCTATCCAGTAAACTAATCTATTTTAGATTTCCAAAACTAGTTTTGCTTTTCAAAATAGTTTTAGCGGTGAATTTAGCAAAATCTCTAACCAAATCACTAGAGATTTGAAACCAACCGAAAGAGATTTCAAGGACACCGAGAATTGGTTTTGGGTTGGAATTTGGTTGGAAGAGATTTCTGGGACACCGCCGAAAGTGTACGATTTCGTTCGCGGACTGGTTCCCGTGCTTAGCGAACCCAAGGATTTAGTTTGAATCTGGGTTCAAAGATTGCGAGTTAGTATAATTTTTATACTCTGTACCAAAGGTGCACAGGGTATAAAAAGTTTGTGGAAGATTATGTAACAGCCAGAAAGAATCATCTCCGACCCTATAAACTATATGGGTATTTCCATGATGACGCACTTGATACTTTAACTTGTCGCTCTTTCGAAGCACTTAATTTTGTGGTAAAGTTGGTATTCACGTGACAAAAAAATGGAAGAGGTTTTTGTGGGCATCAATTAAAGTGAGGAACTCAGCGAAACCTGCCAACATTTTTTTGTGCGACTAATAGCCTATGGGGGCTTCTTCGGAAGACAGGAACTTTCCTGTGGTTAAGGGGGCGTATGTAGCTTACATCCGCCAATGAAAACTAAAACAATGCCTCGGATACGGCCAATGCCCCATGGGAGATCTACTACAGTGAAAATGATTCGAAGCACGAGTTTGGTCGCTCTGCTTTGCAGTCAACAAAAGACTGTGCCGCTCTGTCATCAGCTTTACACCAGTTGACAAGCGACTTGTCGCACTTAGACTTAAGGACAAAATATTTTAGTATTAGTCTTATCTGTGCGCACGCCCCGACAGAAGAAAAGGACGAATCGGAAAAAGACGAATTCTATGAGCACCTAAAAGACCTATATGAGCGCTGCCCCGATCACGACATCAAGATCGTGCTAGGCGACTTTAACGCACAAATCGGGAGAGAAGAAGTTTTTCGCCCGACTATCGACCGATTTAGCCTGCACAAAAAAAACATCCAAAAATGGAGAGAGGCCAATAGGCTTCGCTTCGGGCCGGAACATGGTCATTAGTAGCACCAGATTTGAACACCGCGACGACCACAAGGCGACCTGGAAGTCAGGGGACTCGTCAAACAACACGAAACCAGATTGATCACGTTGTGATAGACGGACGGCACTCATCGAGTGTTCTAGACGTACGTGAGCGCCGAGGAGTCAATACTGACTCGGATTACTACCTTGTTGCAGCCAAAGTACGCACACGGCTCAGTGTGGCACATGCCGCACAGTCTAACACACGCCGAAAGCTGAACGTTGAGAAGCTGCAATCACAACGGTTATCCGAAGCCTACTCAGCAAAATTTACCCAGCTGCTCAGGGAAACCCTACCCGGCCCTGCTGGTGTTGACGAACAGTGGAAGCATATTTCACACTCTATGAGTACAGCTGCCAAGGAGATTCTCGGATTCGCCGAAAACTCCCGAAAACAGTCATGGTACGATGATGAGTGCCGCCGCGCTACTGCAGAGAAAGACACTGCCTACAGGAGAACTCTGCAGTATGGAGCAACGCGGGCTGTTAATGAGAGATACCGGGAGAAAAGGAGAAAGGAGAAGCGCCTTTTCAGAAGGAAGAAAAATGAGCGGGAAAAGCGCATGAGGGAGGAAGTCGAAGTGCTGTTGGGAAGGAGTGAGACTCGAAAATTCTACCAAAAGATTAGGCAACTATCCGAAGGTTTTAAGCCCAGAGTCACACTATTGAAGGACGAGCACGGAAATCTGGTCAGAAATCCGGAAGCGGCACTAGACAAATGGAGAAACTATTTCTCTAACCTGCTGGGAGGTGATGACGAACACAATGCCGCCTCTGGGGAAGTAGCGGCACAACCAATCGATAACATAGAGATAGATCCGCCGGACCATAATGAAGTCTTGTTAGCCATAAAAAGGCTAAAAAATAACGAATCTGCTGGCGCTGATGAGCTGCCCGCTGAATTCTTCAAGGCTGGCGGTGAGGAGCTGGTAAGGCGCATGCACCAACCTATGCAGAGTATGGTCCGAAGAAAGCATTCCCGAAGATTGGAATCGAAGTGTACTCTGTCCAATATTTAAAAAAGGAGACCCTGCGGTTTGCGCCAATTACCGCGGGATCAGTCTCCTTCCCATTGCATATAAGGTTCTATCATGCATCCTATGTGAACGTCCAAAGCCGAGAATGAGCGAACTGATCGAACCTTATCAGTGTGGCTTTAGACCTGGTAAACCCACCATAGACCAAATATTCACATTGAGACAAATAATGGAGAAAATCCATGCGACGGAAATCAACACTTACCATCTTTTTGTTGATTATAAAGCCGCTTTTGACACACCGAAAAGGTCAAAGTTCTTTGAAGCCCTGTCTACCTTTGGTATTCCAGCAAAGTACGTTCGACTTTACATGATGACGTTGAGAAGCACACAAAGCTCCGTCAAAATAGGAAAAGACCTCTCCGAGCCTTTCGATACCAAAAGAGGTTTTAGGCAGGGTGATACCTTATCGTGCGACTTCTTTAATCTGCTGATGGAGTACATACTGCGCCAGTGCCCAAATGCTAACAGAACGGGCACCATCTTCACCAGAGATAACATGCTACTTGCATATGCCGATGATATTGATATCATCGGCAAAAGCGAATCTGTGGTAAAACGGACGTTCTCAGAGATAGAGAAGCAGTCAAACCTTATGGGCTTTTGAGTCTACGCTTGGACAATCTGTTGCAATGGGAGACTAAAACTTCAAAGTTGATAAGGAATTTGTCTACCTCGGAACGACGATAACCAGCGACAACAACACCAGTCTGGAAATCCGAAGAAGAATTACTCTTGCAAACCGATGTTACTACGGGCTCAATAAGGAATTCAAAAGCAGATACCTCTCTCGGAAAACGAAAATTGCGCTATACAAGTTATCATCCCAGTCCTTCTATTCGGCGCAGAAGCATGGACAATGTCATCAAAGGATGAGGCGCAATTGGCGTTTTCGAGAGAAGAGTTCTTCGGAGGATTTATGGACCTCTAAACGTTGGCGGCGAATTTCGCATCCGAATGAATCGCGAACTGTATGAGCTCTATGGGGACACTGACCTAGTCAAGCGCATAAAACAACTGCGTTTGCGCTGGATAGGACATGTTACCCGTATGGATGATAACGCTTCAGCAAAGCGTGTGTGCAATCGGCATGCGATAGAGTTGGGAGGCATTTCCCCGCCTGGTCGACCAAAGCGGAGATGGCGCGACCAGGTGCAACTACAAGTTAAAGAGTATAAAGGTCGTTTAAACAGTCATTAAGAACTAAAAACGCTCGGCACGGCGTTGTTGTTCGAAACTTAATAAAAATAGTTTCATTTAAAACAACAAAAAACTCCTGTTTGTTTATACAAACATTTTGGTCTTTTGTACCAGAGCGGAGGCCGTTGGTTGCACCTGAGTCCAAAGTCCAAAACAGAGGCCACACACTTACAAAGGGGAATGGCTGTCTTAAGCTGTCTTTTTGGTGTTTTGCGCGCAAAGCTGCCCTTTTGGAATTCCCAAACGGTTTTGCCGTCGCAGGCATGGAGAGACTGCTGTTTGGACAGACATTTCAGGCTGAAGATCGCTGATGAGTGAGGTTGGTCCCTCATGAAACGTCGTCCGATCAACCTGAAGCCTCCTTTGTTGTGTTGTGTGCCTCTGTTTAAAGCTATGTCAATAACATAGTAAGACCTCGAGCCTGTAAAAACTACAAGTTAAATTTATATAAAACTTTAATTTTGGTATGCAGTTTCAAAAAAAATTTAATTTTTCGTCTTCTGCAACTTAGTTTATTAAAATCGAGTAATATTTGGTTGAGTTATTTAACTTTTAAGGAGAAAACCTTAAAAAGCCTAATTAAAATTTAAAAATTTGTTTAACATATAATGATTTGGTTTCCCGCTATAATTTGCAAGCAGACTTGGATGCATTTCACTCTTGGTGTCAAAATAATCTTCTAAACCTTAACAGTTTGAAGTGTAAGGTTATGACATTTTACAGAAGCTTACCACAATTAGTCACTTACATGCTTGATAATGTGGCATTGCAGCGCCTAAGTGAAGTAAATGATCTTGGGGTTATTCTTGATCATCAACTTAAATTTAACTCTCATGTAACTGCTACTGTTAATAAGGCCAGAAGTGTTCTTGGGTTTATTAAGCGGTGGTCGAAAGAATTTGACGATCCCTACACTACCAAGATTCTTTACACTTCGCTTGTCCGTCCTACACTTGAGTATGGTTCATGTGTGTGGTCTCCGCAATATTCGACCCATCAAGATAGAATAGAATCAGTGCAAAAGCAATTCTTATTGTTTGCCCTTCGGGGCTTGAACTGGAATCCTGAGGTCCGTTTACCAGCTTACTCTAGTAGACTACTTTTAATTAATCTTCCTTCCTTACTTAACCGTAGAGTTATGCTTGGTGTAATCTTCATACATAGACTAATTAATGGCGAAATCGACTCATCGGAGTTGGTTAGCCAAATCAATCTTAATGTTCCTTGTAGACTGTCCCGTAACTTTGTCCCCTTATCTCTGAAACATTGTACTACTAACTATGCCTTGCATGATCCGTTTCGTGTCCTCTGTGCTGATTACAACAAACTCTACCGCTTAATCAATTCGGAACTTTCTCTTCCTGCTTTAAAAACCTCTATTTTAAATCATTTGTCCCGTACTTAACATTATTTTGTACTTTTCGATCCGGTTTTCGTGTCGCACGTTGGCGACTGCGCCTCTCGGTCGGTTGGGCGGGAGGTGGTCTGCTATTTTGCCTGGGGTTCGCGCGTAACAGGCTTCGGCTTGGTGTCGTAAGGGCCACTTGAACGTACTGTGCATTGTACGTCAACGTCCATATTAAAACAAGTAGGAAAGTTGGGGAAGCCCGACTATAATACACTCTTTACCCACAAAAGTGTATGCTCAGTGTAAATTTAGATGCTGCAGTAGCTGCTGAAAGCAATGCTGCAACTGCGCTGCAGCAGAGAAGTTTCTTTTGCTTATATCTTGATTATCGTTCATCCGATCTTTACCAATTCTTTGGTGGATAGAAAGAATCCCGATTACTAAATATGTCCAAAAAGTACCAACATTCTATCTATAAAACTGCCGGAGATATGACGTTTTTTTCTACATTTCGGGGCGGGAGGGGGCGTGGCAATAATTGAAAATAACCCTGATCTGCCTGTAAGCATATGAAGCTTACGTTCCATACATGTCAAACCTCTATCTCTTACCATCTCTGAGATCTATTTATTCATATGGATAGACGGACTGACAGACGGACGGACAGACAGACAGGCGGACAGACGGACATGGCTATACAATACTTATTGGGCGCATTCAGCAGGTAAATCCGATTTCCGATTACTGATTTACGACTTGCGATTGCTTATGACTCTCTGCTGAATAACACTGATTGATAAGTTTAAAAATACATTAAAACTATGAACAATTTAGGAAACATTTTTGATGGCTTTTAAAGCTGTAAGTTTGTCAGCTCATTTCCAGTTATGGGGTAAGCAGTTGACCGTACGATCGGTCATGGTCTCACCAATCATACCTTTTGAAAGATTTCATCTCAGCAATCATGATTGTCAAATTTATCAATCGCAATCGGCAATCACTGTATTCAGCAGGTAAAATCGGTAATCATAAATCAGTAATCGGAAATCGGATTTATCTGCTGAATACGCCCATTGTAAAAAAAAAATAATTCAATTATTTACTCTAAAAACTCAACAATCTTACGGTCGACAGTGCAATAATGGCGCGACTCATCACCATATTGCGGAAATTTCGTTATCTGAAAATTTTTAATTACTTTGCTTATTATTGACCGATTTCAGAAAATAGGCACACGTTCTAACCGTGAAGATTTGTTCTTTTTAGATAATAAAACAAATTTTGGTGGTTTCTAACACAACAGTGTTCAAAAACGTCACCAAAAACAAAAAAAAAAAAAAAAAAACAAAATTGGTTTACTTAGCAAATACTCCAAGATAAGAACTGAATCCTGCTAAGTCGTATATGGTATGTTTAAAGACCTAAATTTCTTTTTTCCAAAACCGATAAGAAAATGAAAATCATTAGATATATGACAAAGTTATGGGCGTATAAGTGAGTGCTTGTGCGAAAAAAGGGATTTTTACCGTTATTCAAAATTTTGATGTGCACCGAAAAATTTTAGTATGCTACAAAAATCTACTGAACCATATCTACAACCTACGCTATGTCCCATCCCAAAAGTTTTGTTTTGTTACACCGTGTTATAGTTAAAATAATGAATTGTAGTTCAAATAGTGAACTATAGTTCAAATATTGAACTATATTTCAAAAATCAAAAAAACTATAGTTCAGAAATGATTAGTTCATGGAAAATTAACTAATGAACTAGGTCATCAAAATGAACTAAAATTTCAAACTTTAGTATTTAAATACCCAATAAGATGAAATGGCTTAATGCGTGAAGTTCAATAAGTCACTAAATTTTTAATCTTTTTAGTATTTTATCGACTAAAGTTAAGTTTAGTGATCCTATATCTTAAGGGGGTATTGCTGCTTGGCAAAAATTTTTTTCGATTTTTTTTTTTGCATATTTTTATAGCGCGGATATTTGAGAATATCGTCCTAAAAGGATTTTTTGAAATTCGAAATACTTTAGAAGATATAGCCTCTTAATGACCCAAAGTGACCCGATTTGCTTAGCAACTGCAAACTTTAAACGCGTTTATCTCGAAACCAAGTTTTTCGAGCTGGCGGCACTGATTGCGCCCGTAGTTCTGAACCGATTTTGTTGAAACAAAGTGCAATCAACGCAGAATTGTCACCATTATGGCGCCTATTTCAATCACAATTTTTAAAATTTTGTTAAAATTTTTTTTACACTAAGCTACTAAAAAAAATATCAAAATTATGATTGAAATAGGGGCGCGAAATACATCTGTACTGAATCTAACGCCGCTGCATACCTTTTTTTCGAAGTCCAACTTTGAAGGCCGAACACTTTTTGCACAGTCCTCGTACATAGGAAACAAATTTATTTATTTAATTCAATATGTTCTTAATTCAATAAAAAAAAACAGAATTTAAATAACTATTTCCGTTTTTAAATAAGATTTTTTTCAAAAAAAGGTCCAAAAACAGCCTTCCAAGCAGCAATTCCTCCTTAATACCTTAATATCGATTGCAGTAATAAAATGTGAGGCAGCACGTTTATCGATAGCTTACTAAAAAGGTTTTTTGGCGAGCTTTTTAAATCATTTGAGCGCATATCTCTGCATTGTCAAAATGCACTCAAAATTAAACTGACCTGCGTTATCAAACTTTAGAAGCTTAACAACACTGAAACTGCAACTGTCGTTATCTTTCGTACTCACTCACAAAGGGAATGGGAGTAAACTTTTTCTTATCGAATTGTGTGACGATTCCTTTTCTTTTCACGCTCAGTACTCGACTAACGCTCAACGGAAACGGTTTGAATTACTTTCTGCTCTCTAATCGGTATCTACAGTTAAGTTGTGCGTATATTTCATTAAGCAAAAAACAAAACCATAATAAAATATTAAAAAAACACATTCCGTGACGCAAAAACGTATCTAATTGTGCAAATTGGCAAAATATGTAAATTTATTGGCCAAATTATAATCGAGCAATCTTATCGAGTGTCTTAATCAGCTGCTGTGTGCCTATTACAAGTCGGTGATAAGCATTAAATCGTCGTCAAGTGTTGGGTTATAGCCACAATTGGATGACCAATTGTTGGCTTGACGGAAGCGCATTTCTCATCCATTCACTTTCCACCTTTATTGCGGCTGCAATTCGTGTATTGTACTATTTGTTTCGCCCACCAAAAGGCCTCTTTTTATGGCCACATGCACGTTATCGGCCGAACTCTGATTATATTTGAGCTGATAAAATAACAAGCGAACCAAAACTGAACCCGCTAGCCGCTAAGCGTTAAATTGTTATTTATGGTCCCATTAGGTGTTTTCGGATGGGAATTGTCAACGAAATGTGATTTGTTTAAACAACTTAATGTTGGCAAATTGTCTGCTCCGAACACCGAACAATTTGCCAAAAGGCAGAGATAACGAAATGTGTCGGAACGCTCTATTAATAAGTATCGAGAAATGTAATTTTATTTGCTTTAAAGAAGTATCTCCTGTTCAATGATAAAAATTAGTAATTAGCGCTGGCGTTTTCCGTTTTGTTTTCGCATGAGTTCGATTAAATTGTCAGCTTACTCACACCCATAATGATGGCATGTATCTATGTATCTCTATAACTGCTCTCGAGCGTGATAAGAATAAGCTGAATGATTATTTGGATTTATATATTTCGAAAGTGTATTTATTACTCACATGCAATCGATATCTATATCTTTAATTGCCTGTACTTTTGCTCATCTCAAGTATTGGCCCATGAAGTGGCTTGATAAGATTCACCCAATCCCAACGGTTCGATTGGCATTGTTCTCCTTGTTAATCTAGAATTCGGGTTTTTTGTTTTTTCGCCATTGATTTATGACATTGGCTGTTCCCGCTTTATATGGAGCTCGTTTTGAATGAAGCGTTTTAGACTTACTTTGTTGCTTACAGCTGTTGTAACGCATGCAAGTACATTACAATGTACAAATACGTTCGCACATCTTAGCTATGGCTTGAGCTGCACTTTTTCCAATTAGCCAAAGAATTTGTGCAATTATCATAAATAGTTGGGCCTCATGAGTCGGATTTTTCGTAATATGTGTACTTCACATTCTCGGAAAAAGTATTTTTTGATAACTTGAAGAAGTGCTTGACTTTGCCATGCATCACTACACTGATTGATGCACTTATATACATACGAGTATGTATGAGGACTGTTCCGTAGTAAGTAAGTCGTCCTAATGCAGAAAAATCGGGCTTGATTTATATTAAATACGATCCTAAACCGAACTTCGATGAACCTGTTCGGTTCGGGATTGTTGGGTCCGTCGAACAAGAAAATAAACCGAAGCTTTTATATGTTTCTACTGTGTCTACTGATTGAAGACTTAAATATCTAAGTTTTGACCAAAAATTTAAGAGCTTAAGTTAAAGTCTGCCCTGCCCGACTTTGATGTACCCGTTACTAAAGGAAATTAATGTTCAATAGCATTTTCTTATGTTAATTAACATGTTCTAATGTTAATTAACAGAGCATTTACATTAATGCTAAGCATATCAACATTATGTTAGCAAATACCGCAAGCTGTTCCAAAAAGTATGCAACGTTTTTATAACTCCTTTTATTATCCGATAATTATGAAAGATTATAGATATTAATCACGTTCAATATAGTGCAAGATATGAGCTCGATATCTTTCTTGTAGGAATTATCCAACATTTCTTATTGCGGGGGCGGAAGGGTGCATGTCTAAAAATTTAAACAAACTTGATCTGCCTGCAGACAATACTAGTACCTATACTTTTATAATTTGGTTGCTCTAGCTCTTCAGACGGACGGACAGATGGACAGGGTTGTATCGACTACTCTCATAAAAAAGTCTCAAATAAACCCTTAAAATGAAAAATTCACCTATGAAATCCGTCCTAAGACGACTCACCCTAAAATTTAGAAAAATAGTTTCTAAATATTAAGGACAGCTTTTCTTAACCAAAGGGCTAGTAACCTTGAATATAAAAAAAAATTATTTTTATTTTTTATTGTTATAATCTAAATTTTCTGTCACCTGTCAATGGCAACTTTCTTTAGATTGATGTGTACATTCATTTAAACTTACTTTGTGTAAGTCTGATTATGGGAGGATTGATTGTGATGATATAAAATGTGTGTAAAATTAGTGTATTGGTTTTGTCTAGTGTGTGGGGGTTTGCTAGGGTATTTGTCTGTTTGGAAGTTCTCTAGGGAAAATCTTCTTGAGAAAATCTTCTTACTCTGCTTCCGGCGTTTCTTCGTCTACGCAACGGTCTTCTGGCAAGATTGTTGGGGTGACTTCTCAACCTCTCCACGTATTTGCCAGCCTGTGAATTTATGACGTCTTCAATCTTCGGCACGTTGAGATCGCTCTCCAAATGTCTTGTGCACATATACCAGGGCGCTCCCGATAGTTTGCGCAGACACCTGGACTGGAGGACACGAATCTTTGTCAGATGAGATTTTGCAGCTATTCCATACACTTGGATCCCATATCTCCAAGCTGTAATTGCCTTGTAAATATGCACTTTGTTACGGAGTGAGAGTTTATTCCTACTGGAGAGCAGCCATCCCAGTTTCTTCACTCTGCCGTAAAGTGATCTTACAAGCGCGTTGATATGGGTTCCGATTGTAAGGCGCTTGTCCAGATATACTCCCAAATATTTATGTCCAGGCAAGTGCCGTAATAGCTGCTCTTTGAGAAAGATGCCAGGGCACTCATCGCGACGAAGTGTATATATTACACTGGCACATTTATCCAGGTTTAGCCCAATGTTCCATCGCTTAGCCCATCTGCTGAAGTGATACAAATATTGCTGATTGACATCGGTGGCATTATAGATGCATGGGTCTCTCGCCATAAAAGCAGTATCGTCAGCAAGTGTTGCAATGAGTAAGTCTTGGGGGTCTTCAATGGGTATTGTTCCTCCTGCAGGCATGTCATAAGTGTATAGAGAGTATAGGGTTGGTCCGAGGACACTTCCTTGTGGCACACCAGCGCGTATTAACCTCACACTGAAAACAGCTCCTTCCAAGACTACTGAGAAGGTCCGGTCCGTGAGGAAGCTTTTCACAAGAGAGTAAAGCTGAGGCAGAAGGATGTCTTTTACCTTGTAGAGCAATCCGTCATGCCACACTCTATCAAAAGCCTGTTTAATGTCAAGGTAAACCGCAACCACGTATTCCTTCGCCTGAAATCCGTCGAGAATAAAGTTAGTCATTGTCATTTTTGTTTATTAGAAAACTTTTCTAAATACCAGGGAAAATTTTAAAATAAGGCGATTTTCTAGAATTCAAGGCATATTTTTTTCTGAGTGTAGGCTGTTGATGCTGATCAAGAATATATCCTTTATGATGTCGGAGATGTTTCCTTCTGCACATTTTCACGACTTTAGTATACCCTTCTTACTTTTCGAGTAATGGGTATAAATATGTTTACCTTTTAAGACTCCTCTCAGTTCCATCAGAACTTCATTTGTTATTAATGAAATAAAATACAACTTGGTAAACATATAAAAATACATATAATCTATTTTATCAGAATGAAGTTTTAATTATGCGTTAAATAACACCTTAATAACCTCAATGGACATAGTCACGCAGACTGTACTGGACAGAACTGCATGTGCCAAGTTTCATAAGAAAAGCTATTTAGCGGAGGGAAGAGATGGAACAATTAAAGCGCAGACATGCGGCCAATTAGATTATAAATATATTTTAACTTTTTGGGATCGGAGATGTTTTGTTCTATCAAACATCTGGACCAAATTATAATAACCTCTACAAGGGGTTTAATTTGAATAAAAATACCTCTACAAAGCATATTTGGTATGTTTAAGTGCGATGTCTTATAGTTCGCATTGATGTATTTAGCCAATAAACCTGCGTTTATATAACAGATACCTCCAGGTGGATGATAAGAAATAGAAGATTTCATCTTCTAGTAGGGTTAGGTTGTTCATGAGTTGATTACTAAACTGAACAAGTAAACATGTTCTTCTTTATTTGTTCAGTCAGAGTTGTTCACTTTCTCTTGTTCAGCCGCTCATGTTCTGTAAGTTGTTCACTTGCTCTTTTTCAGCTCTTGCAGAGTTGTTAACTTGCGCTTGCTTAGCCGCTCTTGTTCTGTGAGTTGTTCAGTAAGAGTTATTCAGTCGCTCTTGTTCAGTTTCTCTTTCTCTGTGTGTTCTTCATTTAGTGACTCCAGCTGTTTTTTTGTCAACGTAAGCAAAATGTTGGCGTGGAAATAATTTAAATTAAATGTTTAACCATTTAGAGATGGCTAACAAACAGGCAACATTCCGCCGTGTGACCAGCAACGAAGGATTAAAATTAGTTCAAATGATCGCTAATCGTCACAGTTTCCAGGTGAACAACTGAACAGCTGAACAAATAAACAACTGAACAGCTGAACAACTGAACCACCGAGCAACTGAGCAGTTTGAGTGAGTTGACTCACTTTAAAAAAGGGACAAGTGAACAACCATTACCCAAAACCACCTTCTACACATATTTAGTAAGCAGCATTATTTATCGATCTGCCTAAGTATTGGTAAAGATCGAAAGTATGATAGTCAAGTTATAAGCAAAGAAGTGTTAGCTGCGGCAGGGAAGCATCGCTGCATTTTCCTGTTACTTCAGCAACAAAATTTATATGAGTTTCCAAACTAAAAGCAATCTAAAAAGTGTAACTTCCTTTCAATAAAAAGCTTTTCAAAATCGGTTAAGAATCGGTTCGTAAGTTATGTTTAAATATGTTACACCCAAAAAAGTAGTCATCAAAATCACACTATTTAGTCATCAATTTGAAACTATTGAGTAACAAGTATTCTCTAACATTCCAAGTATCAAGTTGATATTTTCGAAAGTATTAAAATTATATTTCAAAGATATCAAATTGAGACTAGCTAGTATCAGGCTGACACTTTTTGTATTACTTTTTATACTCTGTACCAGAGGTACACAGAGTATATTAAGTTTGTGCAAAAGTATGTAACAGCCAGATGGAATCATTTTTGGCCCCATAAAGTATATATATTCTTGATCAGCATCAACAGCCGAGTCGATATAGCCTTGTCCGTCTGTATGTCCGTATGAACAAACAGATCTCAGAGATGGTAAGAGATAGAGGTTTGACATGTATGGAACATATGTTTCTGATACTTGCAGGCAGATCAAGTTCATTTTCAATTTTGGCCACGCCCCCTCCCGTTCCCGCAAAACCGAAAAAAATGTCATATCTCCCACAGTTTTATAGATAGAAGGTTCGTACCTTCTGGACATATTTAGTAATCAAAATTATTTATCGATCCGCCAAAGAAATTGTAAAGATAGGATGAACGTTTGTCGAGTTATAAGGAAAACAAACATTTATGGGCAGCACTTCACAGGTACAGAGTATGTTTTAGTCGGGCTTGACCGACTTTTTTTCTTCTTTTGATATTCCAATTGTCAAACTTTTGGTATCATTTTGATACTGGCTTTTCTCAATGTAATATTCTTTCATATCAAGTTTGAAGTACCAATTTAATTCTCTGCTTTTACCTTAAATCATAAACATTTAGAAACTAATTACTAGACCTCTTATTTTGCATATTTTCAAATCGATTTTAATCCTAGTAGGCTAATGCGAATGTGTTTCCAACAAATTTTTGACATTTTTTTTCTGCATTTTTTTTTTTGCTGACGGTTTAACTTATTAAATAATAATTTAAGGCATCTTGGAATTTATTGCATTTTTCTTTGCAATTTAGGGTAAATAGTCAGCGCAGCATTTGATGTTGTGCACATTTCTTTTTGCCTTCTAGGATTAAAGTCAGTTTTAAAATATGCAAAATCCGAGGTCTACGGATTAATTTTATTTTGCATTCGTACAAAATGTATTTTGTGTCTATGGGAAACATTGTTCCCTCTTATTACAACACGGATGTTTTCAAACAGAAGTCACTGTAAGGATGTGCCTCATGTGAAGCTTATTGATATAGCAGTCCGTCGTTCTGATTTGGTGCAGCCCCAATTATGATGGCATGATAGTTTCATTTGTTCCTTCTCGAGAACTTTCTTTGGTAATGGTTCTGACACCGCAGCGTACGCGAACCACGCCTCTGCAGCAGCTGTCTTCGATCAACTTGGATAGCGCAGAAACAGCGAGGAATGCGTCCTCCCTAAAAAGTTATATTTGTTATTTACAAATGTGTGCAAGGAACGATTTGTATGTTTCACTGCTTACCTTGTAAATATAGAGCTTGTACTCCATATTGAAACACACATTTACAACACGTCGTCTAGGGGATTGTTTTACATAGCTGTTTTACTTACTTTAAGCGAATAAGCGATCAAAACACTAAGGGCCGTTTTCTCATGTTCCTGTTTTTGGAAATTAAGGTGAATTTGGAGTGCTCATTTTGAGCATGAGCAATGCAGACGCGTAATATCCACCTGAATTTGGCAAAACAGGAATATGAAGCACAGTCTCTCGAAGTATCATAAAAATGTGTCTGTTTCAAATTAATACTTTTGCTTATCAAATGAATATTTATAGTATAAAATTAATAACCATAAGATCAATTTGATACTCTTTTAGGATTATGTAAATGTAAAATGGCTTGACACAACCCCAATGGGCCAAAAGCCGAGCCTTTCTCCTTTGGCTTAGCGCTTCAATCAAGAAAGGACCTTCAGTTTAACGCCGAATCCGAATGGTAGTTTGAGAAGCTTTTCATGTAAAAAAAAAAAGGAGAGGCGTGACAGGGTGTAAAGTTTATTTAAAGAAAAAAACTTTTCATTAGATATTTCGAGCCCGAATCAAACCCACGACCTCTTCACACTACAATAACAAAAAAACCATACTGGATTATTTTTGAAAAAAAGGCAGCAAGCCCAACAAATTTTTTTTATTTTGCGGGTTTGAACCAAAAATTTTCCAATGGCTAAGGTTGGAAAATTTGAGGTTCAAGGTTTTTAGACGAAGGTTTTGGTTCAAACCTTGGTTCAGCCCATGTTTTACGCAATATTAATAACAAACAAGCTCTTGTTTTGAGAATCATTTAACAAGCTTTGGAGTCAAGGATCTTTAAAAACAGAGGCTTTTATGAGTGGAGTTATTCTATAAGTTATAATTATAAGTTATTTTGAACGTTCTCCTAGATGTTTTATTGAACTTTCCTGCCGATTGTATGAGTCAGTCGCCCACAACCGATTAGATAACAGAAGAATTCGCTAGACCTTAGGTCATATTTTTCATGTCTGATTTTTGTTAATCCGAACCGAAATTTTAGGTTCGGAGCGAGGTTCAGGTTCAGCTTTTCCTAGCAAAATAAAAGCCGGAATTCCGGGTTCGAACCGGATCGGTTCAAAACCGATTTGCAGCCCTGTTTGAAACCAATTTTTTTGGGTGTACCTCTCGAAAAGTAAAAAGAAAGTCGAACTTTAAAAATTCTTTAAAAAAATTTTCAACACAGAAATTGTTTTAATACATTAGTTCGATTTCGTGAAAAAGTGTAGTCAATTGACATAATATAATTGTGCTTTTAACGTACGTCCCGTTCCCAAAGTTCCTTTTCTGTGCACATAATCGAGTGCTTTATATTCCTTCTCAAAGTCCCGAGCTTGGATGTAACTTCCAAAACGCATTTTCACTAGACAATGTACCGATTTAGTACTTCGCCGTTTTGTTCTGTCCAAATTATTAAGAATTAGATATGTATAAAATCTGAACCAATTTTTAAAACGAAACTTTTTCCAAGCAAAAAGAGTCCGGTTCGAGATCAGGTTGCATTCGGTTCTGCGGGGTGCATTTAGAATATTCATTGTTTGACTTTTAAGAATTCGTCAAACGAATATTGTTGCGCTGGTCAGAACCTTGATCAACCCGATCCCGAATTTACTCTCACTCGCAATTTTTTTTATAAATCACACCTAATTTGTTTAATCTTTTGTGTATTTTTTGCAAATGCATATTGCACCTTTTGTTGTGAGCGAGGTTAATGCTTCGGTAGAGATTTGTTTGGGGAAATCCCCAAAAAGGCGAGCCAAAACCGGTTGGCTCATTGAACTTCCGAAACGAATTAATTAATTCTCGTAATTTAAAGCATTTGGAGAAATGCGGCCCTAATATGGACAGCAAGCACGGGAAGCCCATATCAAGGATTTATAAAACTGCTTTGGTAATATTGTTAATAGGAATTAGCTGGGCCCAGGCACAGACCGAAACGACACCAACGGCACAGAACGAACAGGAGTTGTCCGAGAGTGAGTTATGGGTCTTCGGGCTAAAACTTTGGCTTGACCAAAAATACTCTCCTCATCTTAGATGTGCAAATTAATGTGGTGTCTACGGTGTACACGCTGAGATTTAGTCTTGCGGGAGAGGATAAGGATAAGTATACCATAGAGAATATTACTTGCAGTACGGGAAGTGCGAAACCCATAGTGGCGGATGAGCAGCATGTGTGGTAAGCAGTGGCCTGGAGCAGCTCAGCTGATTTACTTACAAACTTATACTTCCAGCAAAGAACTGGATCCCTGTTCTTACTACACGTCTGTGGTAACGCTGGGAGTTACGGATCCCTCACTAGCACCGCCCGGCGACCAAACGATCCATGCCTACACAGAATACAAAGGTAATTCGAAATGCTCCTCTTCCAAATTCCCCCACTCAGCTCAAGCATTCTTCAGCACCACGAACGGATATTACCTCACTGGAGTCCACATCCAATACCATTAAAATAACCTGGCGGACCACAGATCGCGCCTGTGTGGAGAAGTTTATGATCACCGCCAACACGTCCGACAACACCTTCTCCGCGGAGCAATCGAAGAGCAGCAGTTCGTACATCTTTGACAATCGCCTGGCCTGTCAGACCTACAATGTTACCCTGGAGACCTTTAACAATGCCAGTGTCAGGGTTGATCTGGATTGGGAGCAAATCGATACGAAATACTCCGAGCCGGGAGATCTTACGTTGGAGATTAAGAACTTAACCAATGGACAGACGGAGATTTCATGGACTGATCCGCAGGACAAGAGTTGTATAGGAAACTACACCTTCAAATGGAGGCAAGTGGACTGTGAAATTAGTACCACAGAGCCACCACCCATCACACAGACAACTCTGGACATGAACGTCGACACTGTGGACACAAGTGAGCCGCCTGAAGAGACTACAACGGACAACTCCAGAGGTGAGTTGGGTTGGGAGACTGATTTAGATTTCCACTTGTTAACTTTTATCAATTTGCTCAGATCAGTGCGAGTGGGAATCTTTTGCGCCCACTGGTACTCCTAGAAAGTTTTTGCTCCCGGATCTCCAGGGCTGTGAACTGCATTTCTTTGAGGTCTATGTCAATCTTAATGAAACACCCAAGGCAACTGAGCAGTTTGTCTCCGCCGAGAAAAGTAAGTGCGTGTGGAAGACCCTCCCAGATGTGCCTACAAAAATTTTCCCTTGCAGATGCCAGTGCAGTCTGGGAACCCAGTCACAACTTGCTTTCCACCGATTTACGCTGGACGTGGTCACCGCCCCGAGATCATGCCAAATGTGTGGCCCAATATCGTGTCAATATCACGGGACCTACCCAGCGGCCAAAACCAAATGAGGGGCAATTAACCCCAGAGACTTCAGTGGTGTTCAAAGACCTGGATCCATGTGGCACCTACAAAGTGAAGATAGTGCCCGTTTTGCTAGACGGAAGAGATGCAGCAAGCTATGAAAGCGAGAGTACCATCGATGAGGACAAGCCTTCGGCCATACTGGAACCTGTGGTCACCCCAGGGTCGAACTCCCTGAGCATCAGTTGGCTGACGCCCGCCTATGCAGATCTTTGCATTGATGGTTACCGTTTATCCGGCTGGATGGAAGATGGAAAGGAAGTGGTTGGCTTAAGCGTAACCACGCAAGACAACAGTGTGTTTTTCGAGAAGGGTTTGGTGGCCTGTCAGGCTTACACCATACAGATAATTCCCTACACCCGCAATTCAAACGATGGCGAACTGAAGCAGTTGGAGGTGGAGACCAATGCGGCCATTGTCAATGCAGAAAAGGTGGGAGCTTCTGACAGAAATCGAAATGGAATTGAATATTGACTTAATTGTCCCGTAGATCGCCCTGCAACTGGTCAACAAGGGAAGTGCTTCGCACAGTTTGGAGCTCAAAGCCACCAGTCAGGACATTGAGAACAGTTGCCAGACCATCTTTGCTCACTTCAAATGCCTCACCAAGGCCCAGGTGCCTTATACCTATGCCGAGAAGTATGTGGAAGCCTATAGCACCTGGGGTATGTACAAGGGTGCTTGCCTTAACGAGGATGGATCAATAAGTAACCGTGTAAACTTTTTAAAGAGAGGATTTTGCCATCTCTCAGACACGGGTACTTATTGGTCCATTCTCGCAGACGTCTTAAAGCTCAACTTAGCCTGCCTGCTTAGGTTTCCAGGCCCTACTGGCGCCTCTTTCACCCTACACCACCTATGAATGCAGCGTGGTGCTCTACAATGTCGCAGGACCCTCCAATACTAAAACCCTTTTGGGCACACAGACCGAGACCTACTGTAAGTTTGACCATTGAATGACCCTGCGTTTTAAGCAATCCAGTCGCTTGCAGTTCCAGAGCAGCCCAGAGAAGTCAAGCAAAATCAGAGCAACTCCGACAGCCTGGAGTTTACGTGGCTGCCTCCGCTCTTTATAAATGGCCCCCTCAAGTACTATCAGACCTATTTAACGCGCTACGAACCGGACTATTTTGTGCCACCCGATGCAGGCTGCGCGGCCATCAACGATCCTCCCAAATCCGAGGCTAATGGAGAACCACTGAAGAATTTTACAGGATTATTTCCAGCTGTAAAGTACATCATGCAAGTGGCTGCTCAGAATGACTTTGGTCTGGGACAATACACTTTACCCATTATTGGTACTACGAAGCCGTCGGGTAAGACAGTTCTCATAGTATATCCTTCCACAGATAAAGTTTCCAACTCTTCGAACAGTCTCTGATGTGGTCACCAACTTACAAGTATCCGCCATGGGTCCGTCGGTGGACAACAACACGTATAGTGCCAACGTGACCATAACCTGGACTGTGCCTTGCAAATCCAATGGCAGGATCGAATGGTTTGAACTAGACTTTAAGGGTCAGCGTGATCTCCATGACCCGGTTAACTTCACGCGTTTTGTGGAATTGGATAGGAAAAATCCAAATGGACGTATGTCTTACACGGAGACGAATATGCAGCCTGAGTATGACTACCGGGTGAAAGTGGCAGTGAAAACGTTTGATGTGGAAACATTAAGTGAGAGCGTGGATCAGACATGGCAGTCGCCAGCGGGCAGTGAGTATTACGCATTGAGTGAAATGTAAGGGATAACGATGTGTTTGACCCCTGAAAATGTTCTAAGTAAATACTATTTTAATGAAGAGCAGGAAGGCACAAGAAGATTATGGATAATCAAATACTCTCACTAGGCTATCAGTGGATTTCCTTCAAGCAATCGCAAAGCTGGAAATGTTCCCTCCACACTAACTTGAGTAGCTGGCACGCTTTGCACAACTTTAGCCAGTCGATATAAGTTGGGATATTGAAAATTATTTTCTACCCAATAGTTTATTAAACCAATATCCGCACTTATTAGTTTCGGTTTGTAGTTGTTGATTTCATTAATAGCCGTCTTTATGTCCTTCCCAAAATCATCATAACTATCTTCATCGTTTGAAGACACTTCTGTTTCATCAAAAAAGCTGGCAACAGCAATGAGCATGAACTTGCATCCTCAAAAACTTTTGAAGATTGATCTGTTTGGAGTCTAAGTCAAATGAAACCAATTTTAGCCATAAGCTTCTTATACTTGCAGGTAGTTCAAGCTAATATTCAATTTGGAAAAATGTCAAATATCTCACAGTTAATGTGACGAAAGTAACCATTAATTTTAACAAAAATTGTCATAGAACACAACGCATTTTTTCTAAAAAAAATAGGGGAAAGTTAACTTCGGCTCGGCCGAAGTTTTGTATACCCTTGCAGCTTCCTTTGAAAACTAAAAGTTTTTCTAACTAAGACTACTTTTTCCTTTTTTTTTATCTTCTTTAGTTTTTTCTACTTGGGATCTTATAATAACTTTATACGAAATTTGGGTCCCATTACCGCCCCCCCCCCGTCTCGACCAAACTTGGAAATTATGGATAAGCATAATACACTGTTAATTGCGAAATTTGGGAAGAGGGTATTATAAAATTGTGCGGATGTTTGTAACGTATAGAAGGAAGCATCTCCGACCACATAAAGTATATATATTCTTGATCAGCATGACGAACTGAGTTGATTTAGCCCTGTCCGTCTGACGTCCGTCTGTCCGTCCGTCTGTTTCTATGCTATCTCCTCCGTCAGTTTTAAAGCTATCCTCACCAAACTTTGCACGAAGTCTTTTGGTACAAATACGCTGCACATTTGTCGTAACCGGCCGGATCGGATGACTAGAGCATATAGCTGCCATAGCAACGATCGGTCGAAAAACTAGACTTAGTGAGAAAAACTTTTTTTTTTAATGGAAACGCCTCCAAAGTACGTATTTCTTAGTTTACTATTCTTTCCCATGATTCCACAAAGTTTGGTCGAAATCGGATGACTATAGTATGTAGCTCCTATATGAACGATCGGTCGAAAAACTAGTTCTAGTGAGAAAAACTTTTTTGTTTTTAATGATAACGTACTTATCATTGACATACATTTATTTTGTATAATTTTACACAATTCTACATATTTTGGTCGAAATCGGATCACTATAGCCTATAGCTCCCATAGGAACGATCGTTCGAAAAACTATTTCTAGTGAAAAAAACTTTTTTGTTTTTAATAAAAACGTCTTTATCATTGGCATACACCTTTTTTATATACTTTTACACAATTCTACGATATTTGGTCGAAATCGGATGACTATAGCCAATAGCTCCCATAGGAACGATCGGTCGAAAAACTAGTTCTAGTTAGAAAAACTTTTTTGTTTTTAATGAAAACGTACTTTTCATTGGCATACACTTTTTTTTGTATACTTTTACACAATTCTACATATTTTGGTCGAAATCGGATGACTATAGCCCAGGGGCGCCCATGCCCATTACGCAAGACACGCTTGTGTTGTTGTTCTACGCAAAGGAATAGCCTGCGCGTATACATTTTGCGCGCGCCATAAGCCAGCAAAAAGCAAAAACAAATCTTATGCGTGCTCTATGTTTTGTTGTTGTCGCGCTCTGACCTGCAACAACAACTTCATATGTGTCTCTATTCTCTCTCTCATATTTCTCTCCCTTAACTCGAACACAACAACAAAATGCTTATGCGTACGGCCGAACGCGTGTCGCTTTCCGCGGCACACACACACAAAAACAAAAATCGGTTCTCTCTCTTAATCTCATTTTGTTGTTATTGCTTGAAATATATTTGGTGTATGTGTATTGGTTTTGACGCGCTGGTAAGCTCGTTCTGGGCACCCTTGCTATAGCCTATAGCTCCCATAGGAACGATCGGTCAAAAAACTACTTCGAGTGAGGAAAACTTTTTTGTTTTTAATGAAAACCTCCTTTTTATTGGCATATTCTTATTTGATATACTTTAACAAATTTCTACAAAGTTTTATCAAAATCGGATGACTATAGCATATAGCTACAGTATGAATGATCGGTCGAAAAAGAAGTTCTAGTAAGAAAACTTTTTTGTTTTAAATGGGATAGCATCAAAACTTCGTAATTAACAGTGTATTATGCTTTTTTATGATTTTACCAAGTTCGGTCGAAATCAGACATCTATATAGTATAGATCCCATAGAAAAGTAAGGTTCAAAAAGTAGTCTTAGTTTGAAAAACTTTTTTGGCCGAGCCGAAGTTAACTTTCCCCTATTTTTGTATAATAATTTGCACAATAATTACAGTCAGTTTCAAAATTTTTCTTTTAAACTTCCAAAAATATTACGAAATCAATGGAATAACTATTTGTGAATTGAAATTGATTACCATGCCAAAGCATTTTGAGTTCCGTTACATATTGTAACTTTTATAAAATATAAATTTCTCTCTCAGTCTCTTTCGTTATTGATGTGGCATGGAAGGAACTGCCTTTCTAATGTATAGCTGGTTTACATTTACCTTCCAAATAAAAGTTAGATTTAAGAGTCTCCCGTTTTACTTTTTTCCTATTCTCCCTCTAGTACCCTCTAGCCTTGGCGAAGATTTGGTGGGCCAAATGCGTGTGAATGCCTATGAGACAAATCATCCGACAAGTTCGGCAATTGTACGCTTACCTGCCGACATTCTTCATTCGGAGTCGGGTAACATCACCTACGTGGCCTTACTTCTGTCCCAAAAGAGTTGTGCCGGAACTCCAAAGCTGCAGTACGATATTCTTAACGCAAATGAATGGCCCAATGTTCGGTCGTACGAAGAGGTTGGCGGTAACGATTGCATCTACCAGTATCAGACTACGCCAGAGCGTTGGTATCCAGGTGTGAGCACTGGCGAGCAGGACTTCCAGAGCAGGTCTTCTGCCGACGAGATTGTCTATATAATCGGTGCCGAGAAATGTCCGCAACAGAACATACGATATTGCAACGGACCACTAAAGGCGGATACGGAATACAATATGGTAGTACGATTGTTCACCCAATCAGGATATAATGATGCTGCACTGCTGGAGTTCAAAACGGATTCTGCCATCAAGGTCACCTTGATTCTGGTCAGTGTCTGCAGTTGTCTGTTGATGGCCTTTGTGTTGGGCTTGGCTGTATTGTGGGTGCGCAAGCGCATAGCCTGGTGGGTGTCTCAAGAAGTATATCCTTACTCTCTACTGAACTTTCTACTTGGTAATTAGGCATCGCGACTCGGGTCAAGGGATTGAAGATCCCTTTGGGAATGTAATAGCAAAGAATTTTGCTATATTCTACGAAGAGGTGTCCAAGCCGGAGAAACTGGCACGTGAGTTTAAGGAAATCACTGTGGTGGCCCTGGAGCTGAGCTATGCGGCCGCCGAATTGGGTTCGCATAAGAATCGCTATGCCGATATATATCCATGTAAGTAGAAAAAAAGAACCAAAGGAACTTGGAAGAGGTGCTAGATGCTTTAATTTTTCTATAGACGACAAGAATCGTGTCATTCTGGACATAGATGCTGAGGGATCGGACTATATCAATGCCTCCTTTATAGATGTAAGTAGTTTTTTCGATTAGTGCTAGAGTTTAATCATTCCATTTCAGGGCCACACTCGCAAGAAGGAGTACATAGCCACGCAAGGACCCAAACCGGAAAGTGTGATGGATTTTTGGCGTATGGTCTTACAGCATAATGTGCGAATCATAGTCCAGGTCACACAGTTCCGTGAGGGTAATACGGTAAGTGCTTAACTCATAAATTTATCACCACTTCACCTATCCCTATTTTCTCTGACAGATCAAGTGTCATGAATACTTCCCTTACAATATGCGTGGCCTGTCTGTCACCATGAAGTCCAAGGAATGCTTTGACCTTTACGACCGCACAGAGCTCTCTGTGGTCCATGATAAGTATGGCCTGAAAGAAAAGGTCATTCACTTCTTCTTCAAGAAATGGCCCGATCATGGCTGTCCCGAGGATCCCATGCATTTGATTAGTTTCGTCAAGAAGGTAAAGGCCGAAAGGCGTCCTAACTACTCACCCATTGTGGTACATTGTAGCGCTGGTGTGGGGCGCACTGGCACTTTTATTGGCCTAGATCTGATAATGCAGCGTTTGAAGAGCGAGTCGAAAATTAATATTTTTGAAACGGTTAAGAAGCTGCGCTTCCAACGCATGAAAATGGTGCAGACTCAACAGCAGTATGCATTCCTCTATGCCTGCACCTATGAGCTGGTAAAGCATAAAATACCGAGAGCTGCTCTCAAGTTGGACGGAGGACGTCCCAAGTCTGTGACTCCAACCACCAAGAAGGTTAGCTTTCCGGACGTAGATATAGCCCATGGCGAAGGAGGAGCTGTACTGTCCACTCCGGATCCTGAACTGGGGGTTGATGTGCCCACTTTACAGCTGCCTCCACGATTGGGTGGACTGCGCAAGCCCCACAATAAACAAGTGAATGGCCAGAGCGATGATTCAATTATGAGCATAATATGACAATATAATTTTGGTGTATTTATTGTAATTTTTTGTAAAATACTGTCCTTAATTTAACAGCAATAATAGCCAAAGAAATGCATGTACTGTGAAAATAAATAGAAAATATATATTTTGATGATAGACGTTTTGGAAAAGGATGTACGAGAAAACCCGAACATTGGTTCGACAGACCTGATAAATTTTGTTTATTACACTATGCTAGTCGATAAAAAGACATGACCAAACTCGACGGTTCCCCCCTGTTTCTTGTCCTAGGAATCGAACTGCATCATTACTTTTTGAATTACATCGAGCCTTTCATACAATTTTTTTTAAAAGTTTTTCAAGGGAACAACACATTTTTGTTCGGTGTCAAACTGGAACGGTGTTGGTTTTTTTGGTAGTCTTTATTCAGCAAACTTTCTTGTAATGTTTCAAGCTAAAAGTTTTTGGAAGACTCCAATCCCCGATATTGGGGTTTAGAAGGCCATTCGGGTCAGTATGCCGAAAAGAACCAAACTGAACTTTTTTTTTACAGATTTTTCGCTTATGTTTTTCCAGAATTCAAGTTTTCGGTTCCGAACCTCATTTCTAAATGTAGATCTTGTTATTCCATGTAGCTTTACGAAAGATCGCCATCTAAAAGTCTCTTTACAATTAACAAAAATATACACGAAAAAAAAATTGTTATATTTTTATTTTTCGAAAGAATTACTGAAACTAAATTTGTGTGCACAATACATTGTTCATATGTAATGTTAATGTATTGTGTAATTTATGTTTGTTATATTTAAGGGTACACCGAAAAAAAAAATGGCGGGAAAATTTTAAGCCTAAAAAGAATGAGTTGATCCTGGCAACGGGACTAAAATTATAAGTACGAGCAGGCTTGATATCGATCCGAATCGGGATTGTCTCCCGTCAATTTATAATGGCAATTGGACGAAGCTGAAAGCATCGCAAGTGTGGTCGAGTTGGCTGAGCGGCGCTGTCAGCGAGTTCGTCATTCGAGGTCCCGAGTTCGAGTCCCAGTCAGGGTAAGTAAAAACTAAATTAAAAAAAAATTTTATTTATGACAACAAAAGGAGAGGGGTGTGGTGGGTGGTGTTGTGGTTTTTGATGTGTTTCGAAATTGATCTTGGAAAGGATCAGTTTAAGCCCGGCAAGGCAAAAACCGGGATCAAAGTGTTGAGTCGATATAGCCATGTCCGTCTTCCGTTTCGCCGTCCGTCTCCTAGACAAATGATGTGAGATAGAGGACAAAAACTTCTTATACTTTCATACTTGCAGACAGATCAAGTTTATTTTCAGTTTTTGCCACGCCCACCCCCGCAATTTAGAAAAACGTCATATGTCCATTAGTTTTACAGATAGAAGGCTCGAACCTTCTGGACATATTTTGAAATCAAGATTATTTATCGATCCGCCGAAGGAATAATAAAGATCGGATGAACTGTTATCGAGTTATAAGGAAAGAAAACAATTATGGGCAGCACCGGTCGCAACGGTAATAGGCAGCACTTCGCAGGTACAGAGTATACTTTAGTCGGACCTTCTTTCTTGTTTTCTTTGCTTTTAGTAGGGTGCCAAATTCATCGTTTTTCATCAGTTTTCGTATACTTCTTCTTCTTCTTTGGCCATCACAACCGTTTTACGGTCTCGGCCGCTGCCACTAATGCCCGCCACTCGCCTCTGTCCCGAGCGACATTCCACCAGAAGGACACTCCCAGTTTCGCAATGTCTCCCTGCACCTGGTCACGCCATCTCCGCTTTGGTCGACCAGGCGGGGGAGTGCCTCCCAACTCTATCGCATGCCGATTGTACACACGCTTTGCTGGAGCGTTATCATCCATACGGGTAACATGTCCTATCCAGCGCAAACGATGTTGTTTTATGCGCTTGACTAGGTCAGTGTCCCCATAGAGCTCATACAGTTCGCGATTCATTCGGATGCGAAATTCGCCGCCAACGTTTAGAGGTCCATAAATCCTCCGAAGAACTTTTCTCTCGAACACGCCAATTGCCGCCTCATCCTCTTTTGTCATTGTCCATGCTTCTGCGCCGTATAGCAGGACTGGGATGATAAGCGACTTGTATAGCGCAATTTTCGTTTTCCGAGAGAGGTCTCTGCTCTTGAACTCCTTATTGAGCCCGTAATAACATCGGTTTGCAAGAGTAATTCTTCTTCGGATTTCCAGACTGGTGTTGTTGTCGCTGGTTATCGTCGTTCCGAGGTAGACAAATTCCTTAACAACCTGGAAGTTGTAGTCTCCCATTGCAACAGATTGTCCAAGCGTAGACTCACTGCGCGTTGATTGTAGGTACTTCGTCTTATCCTCACTTACCGCTAAGCCCATAAGTTTTGACTGCTTTTCTATCTCTGAGAATGCCTTTTTTACCACAGATTCGCTTTTGCCGATGGTGTCAATATCATCGGCATATGCAAGTAGCATATTATCTCTGGTAAAGATGGTGCCCGTTCTGTTAGCATTTGGGCACTGGCGCAGTATGTACTCCATCAGCAGATTAAAGAAGTCGCACGATAAGGTATCACCCTGCCTAAAACCTCTTTTGGTATCGAAAGGCTCGGAGCGGTCTTTACCTATTTTGACGGAGCTTTGTGTGCTTCTCAACGTCATCATGCAAAGTCGAACGTACTTTGCTGGAATACCAAAGGTAGACAGGGCTTCAAAGAACTTTGACCTTATCGGCGTGTCAAAGGCGGCTTTGTAGTCAACAAAAAGGTGGTGGGTGTCGATACATCTCTCTTGGGTCTTCTCCAGGATTTGTCGCAATGTGAATATCTGGTCCGTGGTGGATTTGCCAGGTCTAAAGCCACACTGATAAGGTTCAATCAGTTCACTTATTCTCGGCTTTAGACGTTCACATAGGATGCATGATAGAACCTTATATGCGATGGGAAGGAGACTGATCCCGCGGTAATTGGCGCAAACCGCAGGGTCTCCTTTTTTAAATATTGGACAGAGTACACTTAGGTTCCAATCTTCGGGCATGCTTTCTTCGGACCATACTCTGCATAGGAGTTGGTGCATGCACCTTACCAGCTCCTCACCGCCAGCCTTGAACAATTCAGCAGGCAGCTCATCAGCGCCAGCAGATTTGTTATTTTTTAGCCTTTTTATGGCTAACAAGACTTCATTATGGTCCGGCGGATCTATCTCTATGTTATCGATTGGTGGTGTCGCTACTTCCCCAGAGGCGGCATTGTGTTCGTCATCACCTCCCAGCAGGTTAGAGAAATAGTTTCTCCATTTGTCTAGTGCCACTTCCGGATTTCTGACCAGATTTCCGTGCTCGTCCTTCAATAGTGTGACTCTGGGCTTAAAACCTTCGGTTAGTTGCCTAATCTTTTGGTAGAATTTTCGAGTCTCACTCCTTCCGAACAGCACTTCGACTTCCTCCCTCATGCGCTTTTCCTGCTCATTTTTCTTCCTTCTGAAAAGGCGCTTCTCCTCTCTCCTTTTCTCCCGGTATCTCTCATTAACAGCCCGCGTTGCTCCCGACTGCAGAGTTCTCCTGTAGGCAGCGTCTTTCTCTGCAGTAGCGCGGCGGCACTCATCATCGTACCATGACTGTTTTCGGGAGTTTTCGGCGAATCCGAGAATCTCCTTGGCAGCTGTACTCATAGAGTGTGAAATATGCTTCCACTGTTCGTCAACACCAGGAGGGCCAGGTGGGGTTTCCCTGAGCAGCTGGGTGAGTTTTGCTGAGTAGGCTTCGGATGTCCGTTGTGATTGCAGCTTCTCAACGTTCAGCTTTCGGCGTGTATTGGACTGTGCGGCATGTGCCACACTGAGCCGTGTGCGTACTTTGGCTGCAACAAGGTAGTGATCCGAGTCAATATTGGCTCCTCGGCGCACACGTACGTCTAGAACACTCGAAGAGTGCCGTCCGTCTATCACAAAGTGATCAATCTGGTTTCGTGTTGATTGACCAGGGGACGTCCAGGTCGCCTTGTGGTCGTTGCGGTGTTCAAATCTGGTGCTACTAATGACCATGTTCCGGCCCGAAGCGAAGTCTATTAGCCTCTCTCCATTTCCGTTGGAATCATCGTGTAGGCTAAATCGGCCGATAGTCGGGCGATAAACTTCTTCTCTCCCGATTTTTGCGTTAAAGTCGCCTAGCACGATCTTGATGTCGTGATCGGGGCAGCGCTCATATAGGTCTTCTAGGCGCTCATAGAATTCGTCTTTTTCCGAATCGTTCTTTTCTTCTGTCGGGGCGTGCGCACAGATAAGACTAATATTAAAATACTTTGCCTTAAGTTTGAGTGCGGCAAGTCGCTTGTCAACTGGTGTAAAGCTGATGACAGAGCGGCACAGTCTTTTGTTGACTGCAAAGCCGCAACCAAACTCGTGCTTCGAATCATGTCCACTGTAGTAGATCTCCCATGGGGCGTTGGTTTCGGATGTTATCCTCCTACAGCCCTGTCCAGTCCATCTTATTTCCTGAAGTGCGGTAATGTCCGCCGAATGTTCCTCGAGGACATCCACCAGCTTGGAATCCGCGCGCTCTCTATTGAGGGTGCGTACATTCCGGTGCATATCCTCAAATCGTGGTCCAAAACGTTTGCGTGGGTCGTCGTCGGGGGGTCCGTATCCGAGGCATTGTGTTAGTTTTCATTGGCGGGTGGGGATACGCCTATCGGGTGCCAAGCCCGATGCGACGCCCCCTGTTTGACCCCAGGGAGAGGGTCGCCGCTCACGTTAGCCAGCAGCTTTGCGGATGCATTGCTCTGTTACCAGGGGTTACCACGGGGAGGTGTGAGTCGACTTGGGACGCAGTAAGCCAGGATCGCGCTGGGTTTTCCATGTTAAACCGATCAGCAACTTTACCTCACTACATACGCCCCCATAACCACAGGAGAGTTCCTGCCTTCCGAAGAAGAGACGAGGTGTGTTCAAAAAGTATCGTGAATTTTGTGTTTTTTCAAAAATTATTTATTTATTCATGAATATCTATTTTGTCCCCTTCAAAGTAATCCCCATGAGATATTATACACTTGTGCCAACGGTTTTTCCAATCTTCGAAGCACTTCAAAAAATCATTTTTTTTATCTTGTTCAGCTCCTCCTTCGATGCCGTCTTTATCTCGTCAAGCGTAGCGTAACGTCGTCCTTTCATGGGCCTCTTCAGTTTAGGGAACAAGAAAAAGTCACAGGGGGCCAGATCTGGGGAATACGGTGGCTGCGGCATCATTAGTGTGTTGTTTTTGGCCAAAAAGTCGCGCACAAGCAACGATGTGTGAGCGGGGGCGTTATCGTGGTGCAAAAGCCAATTTTTGTTCTTCCACAAATCCGGGCGTTTTTGGCGGATTGCTTCGCGCAAATTGCGCATAACTTGCAGGTAATATTCCTTATTGACCGTTCTTCCCTGAGGCAAGAACTCATGATGCACCACGCCCCTGCAATCGAAGAAAACTGTCAGCAAAACTTTCACATTCGACCGAACTTGGCGCGCTTTTTTCGGTCTTGGTTCGTGCGGCAGCTTCCATTGAGATGATTGAGCTTTGGTTTCCACGTCATAACCATAAACCCACGATTCGTCACCAGTTATGACCCTCTGGAGCAAATTTGGGTCGTCGCGGACAGAGTTTAACATCTCATTAGCAATGTTCATGCGATGCTGTTTTTGGTCGCAATTGAGCAATTTTGGTACGAATTTCGCGGCGACCCGTCTCATGCCCAAATCATTGATAAAAATAGGGGAAAGTTAACTTTGAAAACAAAAAAGTTTTTCTAACTAAGACTACTTTTTGGACCTTACTTTTCTATGGCATCTATACTATATAGATGTCTGATTTCGACCAAACTTGGTGAAATCTTGGAAAAGCATAATACACTGTTAATTACGAAATTTGGAGGCAATCCCATTTAAAACTAAAAAGTTTTTCTCATTGGAACTTCTTTTTCGACCGATCATTCATACAGGAGCAATATGCTGTAGTTATCCGATTTTGATAAAACTTTGTAGAAATATGTTTACGTATATGAAATAAGAATATGCCAATAAAAAGGACGTTTTCATTAAAAACAAAAAAGTTTTTCTCACTAGAACTAGTTTTTCGACAGATCGTTCCTATGGGAGCTATATGTTATAGTCATCCGATTTCGACCCAACTTTGTAGAATTGTGTAAAAGTATATAAAATGAGTGTATGCCAATGATAAGGACGTTTTCATTAAAAACAAAAAAGTTTTTCTCACTAAAACTAGTTTTTCGACAGATCGTTCCTATGGGAGCTATATGCTATAGTCATCCGATTTCGACCAAACTTTGTAGAATTGTGTAAAAGTATATGAAATTTTAAGTGTTTTTAAAAAAGTTTTTCTCACTAGAACTAGTTTTTTGACCGATCGTTCTAATGGCAGCATCCGATTTCGACCAAACTTATTGAAATCATGGGAAAAGATAGTAAACTAAGAAATACGTACTTTTGAGGCGTTTCCATTAAAAAAAACAAAAAGTTTTTCTCACTAAAACTAGTTTTTTGACCGATCGTTCCTATGGCAGCTATATGCTATAGTCATCCGATCCGGCCGGTTTCGACAAATGTGCAGCGTATATGTACCAGAAGACTTCGAGCAAAGTTTGGTGAGGCTAGCTTTAAGACTGACGGAGGAGATAGCATAGAAATAGACAGACGGACAGACGGACAAGGCTAAATCAACTCAGCTCGTCATGCTGATCAAGAATATATATACATTATGTGGTCGGAGATGCTTCCTTCAATGCGTTACAAACATCCGCACAATTTTATAATACCCTCTGCAAGGGTATAAAAAGAAGAAAAATCCCACGAAATTTGTAAAAACAATATAATGATTAGTTCACTTTTAAACTTTTATTTTTGAATCAAAAAACAAGGATTAGTTGATGTTACATTAATAGCAAGCGGGGATTTATTCATTCAATTGGCTTAATTTTGAGATGGTGAGTCTAAAAGAGTAAAAGGCTTGAGTTGAACATTGAATCCCAAATACCTTTTTTTTCCACGATTTTGTTGGATAACAACAACGCACGAGAAAACTCTGCAGAATAATTGGATTCATTCCTAAAACACATCTTTACAGGCAGCTGTCGGTGGTTATTTCCATTGTTGATTTCCTGGCGAACCTGCATGATGATTTTTTCAATCAGACTTTCTCTTGGTTCAAAAGATCCATTCAGATCAAATAACTTAGTGCATTTTGAAATTAGTTGAATCACAGTGTCATCGCTGACATTATAGGCCTTTATTTCGATGCTTTCCAGATTGGTTAGCTTGCATAATTCCAATAGTGCACGGTCATCTACAAAACTGGCACCTCTTAAGATGAGAGTGCGCAAGCCAGACAGATTGGCAATATTAAAGAGTAACCCAGAAAAGTAACCCGAAATGTAGAACCAAACCATCAAATGTTCCAGCAGCTGTGACTTCTGCTTGGCCAACTGCCTGAAAAGCTCAGATTTTAGTTTACCTCCATAGATCTCCAACTTTTTTAGACATGGAAGCTCAGCAAATATCTCGCACTCGCAATGATCATCAAAACATATACTAAGCACCTCCAAAGAGGCACAAGATGGCAATTTGACCATTTGTTTCACCAGAGTTGCAGAACAATGAGATGAGAAGTTAAGTTCTATAACTTGTTTTTGAATCTTTAACATTTTTGGCTGACTCCGACCCAGATAATAGCACAAGTGGAAACTAAATGACTCAATGGATGTAGGCAGACTTAATCCTCCCAGAGAAAACTTGTAGAGAACTAGTTTCCTTAGGCTTTTAAGATGTTCCAAGGACAGCCATCGATTGTTGGCTAAATGACTGTTATAAATCGTTAGTTCCTCCAACAAACTCAGATCCATAAAAGTATTATGCAGTTCGGTAGCTACGCAATCCCCATCTAATGCCAGTTCCAATGACATTAAATTTGGAAAATGTTTTCCAACGGAGACGCAGATGGTTTGCGAATCATTTCCACCGATGGAACACTCTAAATGTTGAACATAACTCCCGGATAGCTTACAAAAGTCGCGAGTATCCCACAAAGTCAGAGACTTATCTTCATAGAAATTCATAGATTTGTATGGTCTGGCGGAGACTGTTTGATAGATACCACGAAGACGTGTACAAGTCCTTGCCACATGTATTTGATCGGCAAGCGGAAGATACTCTATCACCAGTTCCAGGCAATCATTGTTCAGCTGCAGTAAGGCTGCTGGCTGGGACTCTTGTTCAAGGGGCAATTCATTTGGATCCGGCTGAAGCCAACTGAAACGAGCTTGCACGTGGAATTTGTAGATGTTGAAAATATTTTTCCAGTCGATCAAAGCTCTGCAAAGGAATAAAATAGAAAAGATGATTTATCTGCAATATCGTATGAAAGTATGCACAATTCTTACTTGGCTGCATCATACACATTGGCAAACAGAGCATAACCAACTTTCACTTGTCCGTGTCGTGTTGCCCTCGTATTGACTCGTTTTTCATTCTTCAACGGACTGTAGATCTTCAAGCGCACAATTCTGCCATAGTTTTTGGAAAAGCAATCTATTAAATCGCTTTCCTTCAACTACAAAGACAAAGATCCATAAAAATTAAGTTAAGGATCAGAGTAAATTGCTTGCGTTCTGGCCAGTTCATACCTTATTTGGAACATCGAAGAGATGCAGCTTCCGCACCGGAATGTGATCTTCTGTAAATGCAATTCCATCCTCAATGTAATAATTGATGTGGTCCCCATTTGCACGATATTGACTTATGGCTACAAAGAGAATAAAAATGGAGTCAGTTTGTGTTTCGAGGACTTTCCCGATTGTTCCAGATGCTGAGGCTAGGCCTTTATAGTTTACTTCTATTACTTACTTCCCCGATTTAAAGGAATCAGAGGGAGTTTCTTAGGTAAACGATTCATTTTAATTGGGAACTTTTTATTTCTTTGCTTTTTTTGATGAAAATTTTAATTGTTAGAACTTCTACTTTTTAGAACGCCTAACACCACTGTGACACTATTGTCTGTGACAATTTGTGACATAGGTTGTCACAGGTCAAGATTGTTTACATTGACGTCACATAAATTGTGTGTCACAGCGCTGTGACAAGTGTGGTGTGAACGATTTTTGTCATTGTCACAGAGCGTCACAATGTTAAAACGTGAACATTGAACGAGTTCATGACCAGTGAACCAGTTCCACGTATACAAATACAATAGTTAAATAAAAAATAGGGGAAGTTAACTTCGGCTCGGCAGAAGTTTTTTATACCCTTGCAGTTTGTTTTTCTACATAAGACTACTTTTCGAGACTTACTTTTCTATGGGAGCTATACTATATAGATGATTTGGAGGCGATCCCAATAAAAACAAAAAAGTTTTTCTCACTTGAACTTCCTTTTCGACCGATCTGTCATTCTGCAGCTTTATGCTGTAGTAATCCGATTTTGACAAAACTTTGTAGAATTGTGTAAAAGTATTTAAAATAAATATTTGCAGACGTAAGGGACGTTTCCATTAAAAACAAAAAAAAATTTCTTACGAGAACTAGTTTTTCGACCGATCGTTCCTATGGCAGCTATATGCTATAGTCATCCGATTTTGAATAAACTTTGTAGAATCGTGTGGGAGCATATAAAACAAATACTTGCTTGTTTTGAGGACATTTCCATTGAAAACAAAAAAGTTCTTTTACTAAGACTACTTTTCAGATTATACTTTTCTATGACAGCTATACTATATACATAGATGTCCGATTTCGACCAAATTTGGTGGAATCATGGGAAAGCATAGTAAACTAAGAAATTCGAAGTTTGGAGGCGTTTCACTTGAAAAAAATAGGGGAAAGTTAACTTCGGCTCGGCCGAAGTTTTGTATACCCTTGCAGCTTCCATTGAAAAGAAAAAAGTTTTTCTAAGACTACTTTTTGGACATTACTTTTCATGGGATCTATACTATAAAGATGTCTGATTTCGATTAAACTTGGTAAACCATGAAGCATAATACACTGTTAATTGCGAAATTTGGAGGCGATCCCATTTAAAACAAATAGTTTTTCTGACTAGAACTTCTTTTTCGACCGATCATTCATACTGCAGCTATATGCTATAGTCATCCGATTTTGATAAAACTTTGTAGAAATGTGTCCAAATATATAAAATAAGTGTATGCCAATAAAAATGACGTTTTCATTACAAACCAAAAAAGTTTTCCTCACTCGATCTAGTTTTTCGACCGATCGTTCCTATGGGAGCTATATGCTATAGTCATCCGATTTCGACAAACTTTGTAGAATTGTGTAAAAGTATATAAAATAAGTGTATGCCAATGACAGGGACGTTTTCATTAAAAACAAAAATTTTTTTTTAGAACTAGTTTTTCGACCGATCGTTCTATGTCAGCTATATGCTATAGTCATCCGATTTCGACCAAACTTAGTAAAATTATGGGAAGGGATTGTAAACTGAGAAATACGTACTTTGGAGGCGTTTCCATTAAAAACAAAAAAGTTTTTCTCACTAAAACTAGTTTTTCAACCGATCGTTCCTATGGCAGCTATATGCTATAGTCATCCGATCCGGCCGGTTCCGACAAATGTGCTTTGTACCAAAAGACTTCGTGCAAAGTTTGGTGAGGATAGCTTTAAAACTGACGGAGGAGATAGCATAGAAACAGACGGACAGACGGACGGACAGACGGACAGGGCTAAATCAACTCAGCTCGTCGTGCTGATCAAGAATATATATACTTTATGTGGTCGGAGATGCTTCCTTCTATGCGTTACAAACATCCGGACAATTTTATAATACCCTCTGCAAGGGTATAAAAATCGAATGGCACGAGCCAATCGATATGTTTAGGTCCTCAGCAACTTCTCTAACGGTGATTCGACGATTGGCCAATACCATTTTCTCCACTTCATTAATTTTTTCGTCTGTTGTTGAAGTGCTCGGGCGTCCGGCACGCTCTTCGTCGTTCACATCTTCTCGGCCTTCTGAGAACATTTTGTACCACCGATAAACGTTGCTTCGGTCCAAGGTAGCTTCTCCGTATGCCACAGTCAACATTCGGAATGCATCCGCGCACTTAATTTCGTTTTTCACACAAAATTTGATACAGGTTCTTTGATCCATTTTTTTGAATAGGTAAAAATCGAAGACGATCCAAAACACGTGCAAGCAAAGCAGCTGTCAACAATTAAGTGAACATTCAAGCATTTCCGAACCTATAAAGTATATATTTTCTTGATTAGCATCAACAGCAGTGTCGATTTAGCGATGTCCATCTGTCCGTCCGTCTGTCTGTCCGTATGAACAACAGATCTCAGAGTTGGTAAGAGATAGAGGACAAAAACTTCTTCTTGCAGGCAGATCAAGTTTATTTTCAATTTTTGCCACGCCCCCTCCCACCCCCGCAATTTAGAAAAAACGTCATATGTCCGTTAGTGTTATAGATAGAAGGTTCGAACCATATTTTGAAATCAAGATTATTTATCGATCCGCTGAAGGAATGGTAAAGATCGGATGAACGGTTATCGAGCTATAAGGAAAACAAACAATTATGGGCAGCACCGGTCGTAACGGTGATAGGCAGCACTTCGTAGGTACAGAGTATACTATAGTCGGGCTTGAACGACTTTCTTTCTTGTTTTCTTTGCTTTTAGTAGGGTGCCAAATTCATCGTTTTTCATCAGCTTTCGTATATCTGGTCCGTTTAATACACCCGAAAAACCCTCTAAACTATTGTTGGGTGAACAAAATTGAAATGTTCACTAAACTGAGCAAGTGAACATGTTCTTTATTAATTGTTCATTTTTGTTCAGTCAGACTTGCTCAGTTATTCAGTTGTTCTTGTTCACTCGCTCTTGTTCTGTGAGTTGTTCTTGTTTAGACAGAGTTGTTCACTTGTTCTTGTTCACTCGTTCTTGTTCTGTGAGTTGTTCACTGAGAGTTGTTCAGTGACTTGTTCACTCAATTTTGTGACTCTTCAGCTGTTTTTTGTCCGCGTGTCTGATTGTTCAATGAAAGCAACATGCTGGTGTGGCAACTATTTTAGAGATGGCTAACAAATAGGCCTCACTCCGCAGTGAGACCAGCAACGAAGGATTAAAATTAGTTTGAATGATCGCTAATCGTCACAATGCCCAGGTGAAAAACTGGTAAACAATTGGAACAGCACAGATTCAACGAAACTGCCTACAATACGAACCAACACTGAACAGCTGAACAACTGAACAAGTGAACAACTGAACAAGAACAACTGAACAAGTGAACAATTCAACAAGAATAACTGAACAAGTGAACAACTGAACAAGTAAACAACTGAACAACTTGAGTGAGTTTGACTCACTATGTCGCAACAATTACAAAAAACTGCAAGAAATTAAAGCATTACCGCACAAAAATCATCAGCGAGACTGAAGTCGCAGATAGCCGCAGCTAAGTTTATGATATGTTTTGAAGAAATGTCTAAGCAACAATTTCTGTTTTGATTGAGAGCGGGATATGATGGGACTTTTGACTCATTGCTTTTTCTAACACAAATTTTCAGAATGTGTTCAAAAAAAATCATCTACTTTTATTAATGATTCGCTATTTCATGCATTGTTAATAAGATTTTGGAGAAATTCATTCAATTTGTACTTACTTTTTAAAATAGAATCCATTTTGTAGAATCCAAATTGGTTAACTTTTCGCGATTCTATACGCTTCTGAACGATGTGTTATTTTCGATGCGTGACGAGTAAAATATGAGGCACGCTCGACGCTCATGAACGGAGTTCATACATGAGCCAGGTAGGGACACTTCCCCCTTATTAACAGTCACAATACAAACTAGATGTACCACTACAACTATTCCAACCATTAAAAGTCAACAAAAAAATATTTTTTTTCGACTTTTGACCAGCTTTTTGGGATTTGGGACCATAAAATGAAAAACGGGCGCTCGATGGCTACTCACTGGAGGTGGTTAAGGAATACACATACTTGGGAGAACATCTGAACCAAAAACTAGAGGATGCTACAATGGCGGTGAACAGTACATGAAAAAGCTTCATGGGAAAAAAAGAAATCGCAAATTCGGCCAATTATCAGTTATTCCGAGCTACTGCAAGAGCGATAATGTTGTCAAAGCTAAGAGGATGTTGAAAAATGTAAGAGAAACTTCATTAAAAAGTTATTCCGACTGCCATTCAAACTGGCCTATCGGCGATGTAAGCAGATGTATTTATAAACTCATGGGTCTGTCGCAACATCGTCTGCCCAAAATAGTGGCGCTAGCATTGCTCAGGAACAAAATTCAGTGTTTCAAAAATTTAGAGCAGCTCTTTATTGCGCACAATGTAGAGTGCGATGTTTTAAATACTGCAGAATGGAATGCAGCGCAGGAGTCTGTACTTGTGGCGATGGACTAGAATCAAAGAATTCAGTGGAAAGCTCAAGCTAGAAGAAGCGAATCGAGAGTATGGTACAGACAGCTCAGCTACGATCCTGGCTTAAATAATAATTTTAACGTGCAAGACAGCACGGAAAATATTGGAGTTATTTTCAAAAGCAGATCAACTGGGATACCTTCCTCTCTACAGCAAAAGTTTTTAATATTTTAATTTTTAATATTTTAAAATCTACTTGGAACTAAAGGAGGCAATTGAACCACTCAATGGGAAAAATTGGCAGAGATTGCGACGTTCATGAAAGCTAAAATAAATTATTGGAAAAATATCATGCCAGAAATCTTTTAAGTATATTATATAAAAATTGAAAACTGAGAAGAGTTGTAAAATATACTTAAGAAAATCATTACTATAAATAAATTTTCTAAAATAGAAGGTTAACGGCAAATTAAGCAAGCCAATCATGGAAAAATAAACAAAAGTAATGCTACTACTATGTACTATATTGTCAAAAATAACGTCTATCGGCAGATAAAGTTTGAACTTTAATTACTGGCAGCACTGTTTGTCTTTGGGCGAGAGACGCTCGTGTATTTTACAACACTGCAGGCAAATATCGCTACTTTTGCCATCACTAATTCAAAAGTAAACAGCTGACTGGGCAACTCACGCGGACCACTCACGCGGACCACTCATGCTCACGCGGACCACTCACGCGGACCACTCGGCTCACGCGGACCACTCACGCGGACCACTCAACTCACGCGGACCACTCACGCGGACCAATGTTAACAACAGTAAATAAATGTTAAATGTTAACAGTCTCGGCTCTTAACAGCACAGCAAGTAAAAATATCGATTTTTTTCCATCGGTCATCGATATTTTGTGTGCAATTTTTAGTGTGCAATTTTTAGTGTGAATAGTGAGACCATATGCATATATATCTTGGATTTACTACTTAATATTTATTTGGATACATCGGTTTATTCCAGTCAATTTGTCGTGGCATTTAATTACATTTTTATTCACTTTTACACCGTCCGCTTGCCTTTTCAAGATGTCCGAGCGCAAAGTTCTTAATGTAAGTGGGCTTGCTTCAACTCCATTGACCTCCACCACTAAACCATTCTCTTTAATCCCGTCCAGAAATACTATCCACCAGACTTTGATCCATCGAAGATCCCGCGCATGAAACTGGCCAAAAATCGGCAATACACTGTCCGTTTGATGGCTCCTTTTAATATGCGTTGCAAAACCTGCGGTGAATACATTTACAAGGGCAAAAAGTTCAATGCCCGCAAGGAGGATGTGGAGAATGAGACGTACCTGGGCATACGGATCTACCGGTTTTACATCAAGTGCACCAGATGCCTGCAGGAGATTTCCTTCAAAACAGATCCCCAGAATACCGACTATGAGATTGAAGCTGGGGCCACACGCAACTTTATGGCCCTGAAGCTGGCCGAGGAGCAGGCGCGCCGCGAAGAGCGCGAAGAACGCGAGGAAGAGGCGAACAATCCCATGAAACTTCTAGAGAATCGTACACAGCAGTCGCGTAATGAAATCGAAATGCTCGAGAGTCTGGAGGAGTTGAGGGACTTGAATCGCCGCCAACAGACTGTTGACTATACGACAATGCTGGAGCAATACAATTCCGAGGAAACGGAACGAGAGCGTATGGAGCGCGAAGAACGCGAGGATGAGGAGTTTATCAAGTGAGTGTGTGGAACGTTATCTGGTCTCTTTTCATTATAACTCATTCTATTTGTTTATAAAGATCTGTCAACTTTAAAGGCAAATCTGAGAGCGCCAAGCGAATAGTGGCAGAAGAAATTATTGAAGAGGTGAAAGAGGAGGCAAAGGATTTGATGCCAGCTCCGCCACCAGCCAAATTAGCCAAACCCACCTCTAGCACTTTGGCTGTAGCTGGAACGTCTAGTAAAACTGCCGTCACCGCTCAATCACTGGTTAAACGTAAAACCCCCTTGGTGCTAGTTAAACCCAAATCGAATGCAGCACCCACTCCAGTTCAAGCCAAACCTGCCGCTCCAGTTGGACTATCTCTGCTATCCGCCTATAGCGACAGCTCAGAAGAGAACTCAGATTGACATTGGTATTATGCTAGCATTTATGTCTATTTTTACTCAGATGTAAATAAAGTGAAAGTTTGAGCAATTCTTTATCTTTCAGAAGATGAACTGCAAGTCTTGTATCATAATTTTGTGAGTCTGTATAGGAGAGGAAGGAATCAAAATCGATTTGTCGTGATTCAATTGGCTATTAATGGCCCCAGTAATTGGAAAAAATTGGTTGTCTCCAAAGAGACAGGTTGCTCTTTACCTTTAAAGTTAAAGTACTTGAAGAAAAGTAAACAATCTTTCAAAACAATGTATTTCGGTACTCATATCCCAGTACGAGATTGGATTGAATTGAGCATCTGGGTGGCTAAAATTAATATCTAAGCAATTTACAGTGAAGCCTAATTGGTGTATTTTTCGTAGCATACTCCTGGGGGCAAATTGCGCTAGTAATCTATTTTTAATTTCAAGTGGAACGTTCTGTACAGAATAGCACAAGGCAGCTTGAAAAAAACTACAAATTCCATCCATTTTCCATATCCGAGCTGCCCTGATTCCAAATCAGTTGTCAGTTTTCCCACATTTATTTATTTTTTTGGTTAACAATGATCTGCTAACTTAGGCTAATTTTATATAAACACTAGCTGAATACCCGGCGTCGCCCGGGTTTCTAATGATTCTTAAGAGAGCGATTATATTTAATCTAGTGCAGGCTGCATGTCGTTTTAAACATTTTGGACGTTCGATCTTTTCCTCTATATACACGTAGTCATGACAATTTAAAATCATGAATATTTTGAACTTTTTTGACCGTTTGGTTAATACTTTCTATTTACCCTTCTACAATTGCTTTCTATCAAATCTTCGCAATAATTCAGGCTCAAATCAAAAATTTGCCAATTTCGCAATATTTTGGACCGTGTAATCTACAGCTTCCATTTGCCAACGCCGGCATTGTAATATAAGCATTAAGCGCTTTCATTAATACTCATAAGGTTATTTTGCAAATTTCGCGATTTTCGGACCTTAGAAACATTCGCGGGCAAGCGTTGAACAAAGTTTTATGGCAATCGGATGAACGGTATAGTTTTTTAAATTTCGCGGTATTATGACCATTTCCGTCCCATTTCTTCAATTTAGATACCTTTGCGGGCAAGAGTACAACCATTCCTCAAAGCATCATCAAAATCGAAAATTTCGCGGTTCTTGGACCATTTTCCGCCCATATCTTCTACTTGGAAACCTTTCCGGGCAAGCGTCGATCAATTTTCCAATGTTTTAGAAAAAACGTAAATATTGCAATTTTCGAGGTTTTTTGACCATTTTCAGCAAATTTTATCAACTTAGAAACCTTCGCGGGCAAGCGTTCAACCATTCCCAAATTTTCATTGCAATCGGATGAACGGTATAATTTTGCAAATTTCGCGCTTTTTGGACCTGATCCTGATCGACATGAACTTACTGTGAAAAATTCTTGAAGATCGGTTCAGCGGTTTAGACGGCTATAAGGGACAAACATACTTTTACTTTTATATAGATGTATAGATAGTACGAAAAGTAATTGGATTACAAGTTGGATGATTCAAGGTGATGGTAAATTTCATTTAATATAAACATAAGTGACTTTTCAAATGAAAAAATGAAGTGCAGGAAATTATAATTAGAGCATAAGACCCGAAAAAGTTTATGTAGGGCGTAGTTGGACCTGCAGACTGACAAGCGTAGTGGTCGAAATGTGCGAGTAAACCTCGAGAGAACTGTTAAGTTTATTAAAGAGAGAAGCGCTCGAGAATCAACCAATCCGCGAAGAAGCTTGTGCACAAATAGGCATATTCTGTGGTGATGCAAAGATTGAAGATTGATTAATTTTAACCTTGATCGATATGAAGGTAAAAGCCTGCTAGAGTCCCAATTCAGATTGCGAAGAGCGAAATTTAAAAATTGTTTCTGAACGTATTCGACAAGCGATTGGTAAAAAGTCATCATTTGGCATTTAGAATGGTTAAGGAAAAGAAGGTTATTTAAACACTAATTCTGAAGTTCGTTTAGGTCTAACTGTAGATGAGTATGCAAGAACCACTCCGAGTATGGAAGGCAGATTTTAACGTCATCTGCGTACATAAATACTGTTGAGTGCGAAATGGAGGTCGTTTACAAAAAGTACAAAAAGCAACGGGACTAGATGACTGCGGGACACCTGAAGTTACGTTCACAACTGTTGACAGAACATTATTAAACAGCACTCGTTGAGTTCGATTAGATAAGTACGACGAGATCCAGTATAATGAGTTAGGAGGAAAGCGGATTAACAGAATCGAAGGCCTTACTAAAATCAGTGAAGACAACATTGGTTTGAGAGCCGGACTAAAAACTACGATTTATCAGTTATGAAAACTCGAGAAGATTCGTCGTTGTTTACCAAAGCCATGCTGCGAAGGAGTTATGAGGTTGCTACAGAGATGATGCAACTGCATGGTGATCAACTCCACGAACAATTTTAGAATGGCAGAAAGCTTAGCAATGCCTCGATAAATCTCAACATCCGATCTAGACCCTTTTTTGTGAAGTGGAATAATATATGATTCGTTCCAAATCAGTGGAAGACAAGACTGTTTTAAAGACAGGTTATAAAGATATGTAGTGGATGAGCATAGAGATTCAGCACAGTTCCTAATAACACAGCTTGGGACATTGTCAGGGCCAGCCGAGAAAGATAAATCAGTCGTAGCATCACTTTCTTCAAAAAAGGAAAGAAAAATATTGTTCGTGTGAGGTATAGGGTACGGATAAGGAGTAGAAGAGCTGTAAGACTGTGATGAATAGGTCGACTGAAAAAATGTGGCAAATAGATTAGCAATATTAAGATCAGAAGATTCAATCCTATTCTGATAGTGAAGAGTGGGGGAAATGCGTTTGACTTGCGTTTAGAGTTAACGAATGAGTAGAACTGCTTTGGATCATTACGGAAATTGATCCTGCATTGTGAGAGGTAATCTGCGTAACATCGGCTATTAATGGTGAGAAATTCAGAACGAGCACCAGTTTTCTGATATTTTTTAAAGAGTCTGGATTTCTTGTTTTTAAGGTACGACAAGTGCTGTGTGAACCAAGGTGGTTTAGTTGACATCTCCCTCAGCTTCCAAGATATAGAGAAAAATGATTTTAGCTTAGCTGGTGACATTTTGAATTAAGTGGCCAATATAAAACGCTTCGTCCCAGTCCTGCTATACGGCGCAGAAGCTGACAAGACAAAAGAGGTGAGGCGGATTGGCGTGTTCGAGAGAAAAGTTCTTCGGAGGATTTATGGTCCTCTAAACGTTGGCGGCGAATTTCGCATCCGAAGAATCGCGAACTGTATGAGCTCTATGGGGACACTGACCTAGCAAGCGCTAAAACAACAGCGTTTGCGCTGGATAGGACATGTTACCCGTATGGATGATAACGCTCCAGCAAGCGTGTGACAATCGGCATGCGATAGAGTTGGCAGGCATATTCCCGCCTGGCCGACCAAAGCGGAGATGGCGCGACCAGGTGCAGGGAGACATTGCGAACCTGGGAGTGTCCTTCTGGTAGAATGTCGCTCGGGACAGAGGCGAGTGGCGGGCATTAGTGGCAGCGGCCGAGACCGTAAAACAGTTGTGATGGCCAAAGAAGAAGAAGAAGATAAAACGCTTCGAACAAAAAAGTTTTCATGTTCGTAGAAACCGCCCAGGACAATGAAATAAGCTCTTAAAGTTAAAATCTCAAACAAACAACAAGAAAGAAAGTCGTTCAAACCCGACGATAACATACTCTGTACCTGTGAAGTGCTGTCCATCACCGTTGTGACCGGTGCTGCCCATAACTGTTTGTTTTCTTTATAACTCGACAGTCGTTCATCCGATCTTAACCAGTCCTTTGGCGGATCGATAAATAATATTGATTTCAAAATATGTCCAGAAGGTTCGAACCTTCTATCTTTAAGACTGACGGGCGCGGAAAAAATTGTAAATAAACTTGATCTGCCTACAATTATAGGAAGTTCTTGTCCGGACAGGCAGACAGACGGGCTTGGCTATACCGACTCGGCTGTTGATGCCGATCAAGAATATATACTTTATGGGGTCGGAGATGCTTCCTTCTGGCTGTTCCTTTTGCACAAACTTAATATACTCTGTGTACCTCTGGTACAGAGTATAAAAACATACAAGGCAACAAAATTAGACTTTTCCCAGTATACTGAAGGAAAAGTGTTGATTCTAGTGCTGAACACGAATCTGTTTTCAGAAATGACGCATCACTTCTTTGGAGATCTTTGGAAATTTAAGTTTAAAATGCATATTTCGATCCTTTTTCGCCACTTTTTGTGGATAAACCTTACTAAAGTTTCAACTTTCTTTGATATTATCGTATAGTATTGCTCGTTAGCTCTAAAAAAAACTATCCTAAACGTTTCTGCGATTTTTTTAAGGGAAGATATGCTATTTTAAGCACATGTGCTATAATTTATTGAATATGCAAAATCACTTTAGTTGGCTAGGCATATTTATTAAATTTTTTTGAAAATTTTTGAGACCAAATCCATTCCATACACATGGGCGGAACAAAATATGGTAAGTTGTGGGACATGTATTCAAAATGGAATAACTTTGCTTAAGAAAATCGTAGAATAGTTTAGTTTGAAGTTAAGGTATAAAACTTTAAGATAATATCAAAGGAAGCCAAATCAAACGAAAAAGAACATTACAAAAGTTCATAAAAAGTGACAAAATATGCATTTTAAGCAACTTTAAGCACAAATTACTAGAAATCTAGACGTGATGGACCATTTCCGAAAACAGATTCGTGTTCAGCACACAAAAATCATTTAGAATCACCACCAAACCTTCAATATACTGGACCTTGTTGCCTAGTGTTATTAAAAATATCTCTGCCAATCGAAAAAATAGCGAATATTCCTAATTTTACTACATTTACACAATTCTAGACCGCTAAGCCACTATACACTGGTGGAAGCAGCACGTCCTCTGTTGCAAATAATAGAAACACACATGGGGCAGCAAATGGCTCAAAGATAGTTTGCAGCAAAGCAGTGGTGTAAGCCAGACCAGACGCAGCCAAGGTCGAAACTGTGGAGCTGGGCAAGGCGTACCGTATCCTGAAAAGTCTGGCATCCAACCCAATCAGGATGGACCAGACGTCGAAGAAGGATTTCACCAAGGTCCAGGAAGACATTGCCTGGGCAAGGGAAGTTCTACCGGACTTCTCTCTAGAAACGAACGCACCTGATCAGCAATCTGCTGTAAGAAACGACCAGCCAGTGAATGTGACACCACCAGAGCAGCCATCCACTGCGAAGAGGGATCGGTTTATGGATGAGCAGCCATCGCTTTCATCCAAACGGTCGAAGACTCATGGAGCCCCTCTTCGGGTCTCATTTCCTGAAATGGCAAGGAATACAAGGATTGTGGGCGTGTTACCCTGGATGTGCACCTAGAAACCCCAAGGGCACCTCCCAGTTGCTACAGCCTAGGATGGTTTCAGGACAAGAGATCCGTAGATCTATACAAGTCCGCCATCACGAAGTTGTGTGAGGTATACCCAGGAGCGAAGCTAAAGGTTGTGGATGCCAAATCATGTCCGAGGACCAGAGCCTGGCTACACCCTCACCCAGCGGAACCAGAAAAAATTCTTCAGCTCATGAAGATGATGAATGCTGGTGTTCCCACCAGCATCTAGAAGGTAATCAGAGTGGAGCGCTCAACATTGGCAACCACTATGGTGACCTTCCAGGTTAATGAAGCAACTGTCAAGCATTTAACCAAATGCAATGGAATCCTGCATTATGGGTTCCAGCGAGTACACAAGACTGTCTCCAAGACCGACACATCAAGCTCGCAAGATAAGCAGCAAGCGTGGATGTGGAGATGGAGGAACAAAGTGACGATGAGATAAAGGTAGAGCGCACCCCTCAACAAAAGGAGCGATCTGGTTACATCTCAGGAGGTTCAATCTATGGACCAGCTTTCGGGCGACTACATACCGATCAGGACCTTCTCCAACCAGAGGATGCCACCTTGGTGGAGGAGAGATTCTCACAAAATGAGACGGGTGTTGCAAATAAACTTGCTCCACTCTAAAGCAGCAACCGCTGCACTTCTACTTCGTCTATCCTCAACTAAAGATATTTTTATTTTGCTTTAAACTGTAGCCAATTAGGTTTTCTAATTCCGGGTTTTTTTTTGTTATTTACCTAGCTAATTTAATGGTAAAATTATAGCCACATAAGTACGAGTTTTTCACTAAAATTTGTGACAATCGGCCCTGTTCTGAATGCCGCGTCGGTTTTCGTGTAAACTTTGCTTTTTCTAATGCCACTTGGCATTGAGCAATCGGTATCAGCTGCTTAAGGGGGGAGCCTGCTTTAGAGGCTTCAAAAAATTGAATTTTTTTATGCATAAATGTCTACCCAAACTATCCAAGAATGTGTCCCTAAAATTTCAGAAGCAAATTCAAAATATTTTTAAAGTTACAGGAGAAATTGTAAGCAAGCGTCGAGCAGGTATACGGGCCGGATCGCTTTGACGTGCGATTTCTCGGTTTTTCATTTTTACGATTTTTCCTAACTTTATAGGGAAAAAATTAAACGTCCTATCGAAACGAGACAAAATTTATTGTATTCGGGATTAAATTCTCTTCTATTTGAGCCTAAAAAACCTTAAGAAAGTTAGGCTTAACCCACTTTTAAGCAATCTGAAGTGCATTTTTTTTTCAAAAAATTTTTTTTGAATTTCTCACTTTTTATTTAATTTTCTTGGTTTGACTAGAAGCTATACTATTGAAAATAAAAATTTGTTTGGGTTTTTTTTGTTTCAGATGGAAATTGCGACCTGCATCTTTTCCGCCGCACGACACATACACACTCGAGGCGCCTCGCCGAAATGCTTTTACCAGGCATAATATGACATATATTTTAATGAAAAAATTTGAGAAGACTGTCGAAATATATAACAATAAAACCTGAAAGTTTCGTTTCAATCGAATATTTCTTTCCTTCCCAAAAAAGTCCCCGGAAAAATCGATTTTTTGAAGCTTCTAAAGCAGGCTCCCCCTTAAGCAATTCAGATTTTCGTCAAACGTAATCTAGTAACCGTTGGAATGCTTGTCACCTTCCATATAACATTGTTAAGTTTAGACTCTAAATGCAAACGCTTACACGAAAACCGACAAAGAATTCGGAACAGGGCCGAACATCACAAGTTTACAAAAAAGGCAACTTTTTAGCCAGAGAAGATAAGTTAATTATGTATTTTCGGGCACTGAATTTAAATAAAGTGTTCCTGTTCCGAATTCCGAAAACGAGTGGAATTGCCGCAGATCGAGTTGATTGCTGTTCCGAATTCCGCAAATCGACAAGACTTGTCGTTTTCAAAACATGTGCCGTAGAGTCAGCGGAATTAAAAGTAATTCCTGTTATCTCCGTCAAAATAGTGTCTTTGAAATTGCGTCGAACTGGCACGATGGAATGTGGAACACTGAAGCATTTTTTGTTTTGTTTTTGAATTTAATCCTTAACAAATCAAACAAGAAAATCAAACATCTTTAAATTTAATATGGTTTAGAAATCCATAAACTTTTGTTTTAAATAACTTTTGGGCGAATTCATTCGTTGCAGGTACCAAATAATTCAAGTTGAAAAATCACCTTCTCACATTTCTCACAGTAGGAATACTAATTATCTCCTAATTAAAAGCTGGGAAAACAGTGCATGTCGGTACAAGCTAAAAAAAATTAGCGTCGAATAATAGTTACCCTGCAGCTTGGCAAGTTCAACTCACTCGCTCCGGATGGGAACCAGCGCACACGACTTTCAGGATATATTCTTGAAAATGTGTCCTTTAAGTTGATATACCTGGAGGGACATAATAAAAACTAAGACACAACTAACGGAGATTATTAATGTAAATGAATTAAATGAGAAGTTTACGCAACTAGATGTACCTGAGGCTTTGTGTAATAATTATGTTAATGTTTTACCGCTCTGTGATAATAGTTGAAGTCGTTGAAAGTATCTTAAAAGTGAAGTCTAATGCAGAAGGTCTAGATAACGTTAGTCCGAAATTTGTGAAAATACTTCTGCCTGTGATGTGGCCTGGTGACTCAGCGGCTAGAGTGCGCGACCGCTGTGCAAGAGGTCGTGGGTTCGATTCCGCCTCGGAACATCTTATGAAAAGTTTTTTTCTTTGAATAAACTTTACACCCGGTCACGCCTCTCTGCTGTTGGCGCCAGCTTTGTAGTAATTAGCCATGAAAAGCTTCTCAAGGTGACGTTCGGATTCGGCGTTAAACTGCAGGTCCCTTTCTCTTGTGCGAAAATTAGAAGCGCACAAGCCAAAAGATTGATAAAAGCTCGGCTTTGGCCCATTGGGGCTGTGTCAACGTGACAAGCCATTTTGCTTTACTTTTTACTTTTTTTACTACTGCCTGTGATACTAGAACATACAACACATATTATAAACACGGCTATAACTACGTCCACTTTTCCACATGCATGGAAAATTGCAAAAATTATTCCAATTCCGAGATCCAGTAAGAACTTTAGGCCTGTGTCAATCTTACCGTACATATCCAAAATATTTGAGAATCTGTTGGCTACACAAATGCAGTACTTCCTCAATTAGCACTAGTAGTAGTAGTAGTAGTTTTATTAAACAGTTTGACAATGGCATTTTGCCGTCAGTCATATTTACAGTATTACTTAAATCAATGTTTATTTATTTTCCTATTTTTAATTTATAGAAGTTATTTTCCTGCCGATGATTCAGAACAGTTCTAGCATGATTTGATTCCTGTATTTTAATGCTTCATGTATGTAGCCTGCGAGTGTGAACCAGTTTTGCCCGTTTAAAATTTCTATAAGTTGTGATTGGGATAGGCTGGACTTTTGCCAGTAAACAATTCTTATCTCTCTTAGAATTGGGCACTCGGCCAGGAAGTGGAGAGTGTCTTCTATCGCATGCCTGTTGCAAAGTGAGCATTCGTTTTCAAAATGGGTATTTGAACTGTGCGTCCTGTAGTTCAGTGCAAGAAGATCACATCGAGCTCTGAAGATTTGTGATATTGAATTCACATGGTACCGGTCATTAAAATAGTTTCCTTCACCCAAAGAGAAGCTTAGGTGCTTATACATCCGTCTGCTGGTGCTTTGAAGGGCCTCTGCGATAAACTTTTCCTTTGATTTCGCTGCAATACTCTGTAAAATCGAGTCGTGTGCATTTTTCCAAGAGAGGTGATCTATCATGTCTAGGGTAACATTATGTTCTGCTGCCATCAAACGCCATTCTTGAAAACATTGTCCTTCTCTTGAGAGTAGTTCCTTTGCTATTTTGTATACCAATCTTGATTGCGGCTTGTCCATTAGTTTTCTTATATATTGGAAATGCATGCCTAACGTGTAGCAATAAAGTTCTGGAAGTCCAGTCTCAATGTGAATAGCATAAGTGGGACTATTTCGCGGCAGCTTAAACAGTTTCTTGATAAAAAACCGTAGCAGTTTCTCTACTTCATTATGTCTAGCATATCCCCACACCTGTGATGCGTAACACATAATAGAGCGAGCTGTAGCTTCAAACATTTTGTATTTCACGCTCGGAAGCACGTTTTGCTTACTCATCAGACTGCCCCAGGTATTGTTTAGCGCCATTATCGACTCACTCAGCTTTATCTTAAGATGTGATTCGAATTTTCCATTTGCACTAAGGGTAACTCCAAGATACTTGTAGGACGAGACTCGCTCAATCTCTACGCCGTTTAAAATCCACGATTCATCTTGAGCTCTGCGACCTCTGCCATCTCTAAACACCATTACTTTCGATTTATCATTGTTGATTTGCAGGTTCCAAGTGTTGCAGTAGTCGTTAAGGTGATTCAGCATTATTTGCAGCATATTAGCGGAGTCAGCCAGGAGCACCATGTCATCTGCGTAAAGCAAGGATTTTATGCGATTATCTATGAAATTATTTCCTCGGTAGCGCTTCGTTGACATCGTTTATATAGAGCGAGAACAGGAGTGGACTCATCACGCAACCTTCCTCAATTATAACAGGCTACTAAGACAAAAACAGTCAGGTTTTAGGAAGAATCGAGGCTACATCAATGCTTAACGGAAACAGATTGACGATAGTTTTGTAACTTTTTTGACGTTGCTTGATCATAGCAAAGCATTTGTTACAGTCAATCATGAAATTCTCTGCACGAAACTCAAGAACATGTACAACTTTTCTAGTACTGCAGTTTCTCTTCTTAAGTCATATCTGAATAACAGATTACAGGCGGTGGTCTCCGGCTCCTGCATTTCTAACTTTTGTTCGGCCACGCGTGGTGTCCCTCAGGGATCGGTGTTAGGGCCGTTGATGTTTTCTGTATATGTGAATGATCTTCCTAGTGTCCTTTTTGATTGTGATGTTCATATGTACGCTGACGACGTTCAAATTTATGTCAGTAGACCAAAAGTATGTTTGTCCCTTATGGGCGTCTAAACCGCTGAACCGATCTTCACGAATTGTTCACAGTATGTTCATGTCGATCAGGAAAGTGTCATAGGCTATGTCTCATGTCTGTGAAATGGTCCGAAAACCGCGAAATTTGCAAAATTATACGATTCATCCGATTGCAATGAAAATGTGGGAAAGGTTGAACGCTTGCCCGGGAAATTGAAAAAATTTGCGGAAAACGGTCCAAAAACCGCGGAAATAGCAAAATTTAAGTTTTCGCTAAAACTTTGGGAAATTGATGGACGCTTGCCCAGGAAGGTTTCCAAGTAGAAGAAACCGCAAAATATGCAAAATGTTCGTTTGTTATAAAACTTTGGAGGATTCTGATTTCAAGAAATGGGCGGGAAATAGTCCAAAAACCGCGATAATTCAAAAACTATACCGTTCATCCGATTGCGATGAAATTTTGGTCAATGGTTAGACGCTTGGCCGCGAAGGTTTCAAAGGTCCAAAAATCGCGAAATTCGCCAAATTATACCGTTCATCCGATTGCAATCAAACTTTGGGGAATGAATTGAAAGCTTGCTCGGGAGGGTTTCTAAGTTGAAGAAATTTGCAGAAAATTGTCAAAAAACGGTAAATCTTTGGATACTGGTTCGACGATTGCCCGGAAAGGTTTCCAAGGAGAAGATATGGGCGTAAAATGGTCCAAGAACCGCTAAGCTTGCAAAATGTTCGATTTTGATGAAGCTTTGCCCGCGACGATATCTAAATTGAAGAAATGGGTCCGGAAATGGTCATAGAACCGCGAAATTTCATGCACTATACCGTTCATCCGATTGCCATAAAACTTTTGGCAACGCTTGACCGAGATGGTTTCTAAGGTCCAAAAATCGCGAAATTCGCAAAATAACCTTATGAGTATTTATGAAAGCGCTTAGTTCTTATATTACAATGCCGGCGTCGGTAAATGGAAGCTGTAGATTACACGGTCCAAAATATTGCGAATTTGCAAATTTTCGATTTGAGCCTGGATTATTGTGAAGATTTGATAGACGGCAATTGTAGACGGGTATATAGGAAGTATAAGCCAAATGGTCAAAAAAGTCACGAAATTTGCAAAGTATTCCTGAGTTTAGATTATCATGAAGATGGTTAAATAGAGAAAAAGATCGAACGGTCCAAGATGTTTATACCGACATGCAGCCTGCACTAGATTGAATATAATCGCTCTCTTAAGAATCATAAGAACCCGGGCGACGCCGGGTATTCAGCTAGTAATAAATATAAATGAATGTGTATATGTAACAAATAAGGTGCTTGCTGAAATCGATACTTGGGCGAAAGATAATGGTCTAGGGCTTAACCCGACTAAGACCAAGTTATATATAAGAAGACCCTTGACACAAGCCAGTTACCAAAAGTTGTAATTAATGACATTCAAATAAATTATGTTAAACATGCAGCTAATCTCGGCATTACATTTATCAACAACTTAACTTGGACCAACCGCATCTCAAAAGCAACCGGTAAAACATATGGAATGCTGCGGCAGCTCGCAATTTTCAAGTCGGAATTACCCGTTCACCTTAAATTGACTATAGCTAGACAAATTCTCGTGCCCACACTTTTCTATGGAGTAGAAGTTTTTGGTCACTGTGACGCTAGTGATTTTCAAAATCTCAATGTGACACTGAATTCAATAGGTAGATAAGTATTTAATAGCAAACGATTCGACCACATATCTCATTTGACTCGGAGGATATTTGACCTTGACCTGAAATCGTGAATTAGCCTTAGAACTCTGACTTTTATACATAAAATCATAACAAGCCGAGAACCATCATATCTATACAATTTGCTAAGACCAGCAGCTTCGCATCGCACAAATAATTTTATATGCCCTAGATCAAGGGTGCCCAGAACGAGCTTACCAGCGCGTCAAAACCAATACACATACACCAAATATATTTCAAGCAATAACATCAAAATGAGATTGAGAGAGAGAACCGATTTTTGTTTTTGTGTGTGTGTGTGGTCATTGCTGTGTCAAGAACACTGACAAATACGCATTAGCAACGCAGATCTGCTTCGACCCTATTGCATTGAACACCAGAGAGCGAATGACAATGTGTTTGGTCTCTTCGCGCAAGCCTCCGCATGAGTTCGGCTCGTGCCGCCGCGGAAAGCGACAATCGTTCGGCCGTACGCATAAGCATTTTGTTGTTGTGTTCGAGTTTGCGAGAGACATAGGAGAGAGAGAATAGAGACACATATGAAGTTGTTGTTGCAGGTCAGAGCGCGACAACAACAAAACATAGAGCACGCATAAGATTTTTTTTGCTTTTTGCTGGCTTATGGCGTGCGCAAAATGTATACGCGCAGGCTATTCCTTTGCGTAGAACAACAACACAAGCGTGTCTTGCGTAATGGGCATGGGCGCCCCTGCCCTAGATGGAAGCTTTTATGCTCTGAGAGGCAGTTCATGATTAATGCTATTCGGCTCATGATTAATGCTATTCGGCTATGGAATGATCTACCTCATAATATGAAATCTATTGGAAGAGTAAATCAATTTAGGATAAAGATTAGGAAATTCATGCAAAATAGAGAAATTTTTTTTTTTTCGACGTGATTACTTTTATTGGTAAAGTATCCTTTAGTAACTAGCCTTCTGCTACCCTTTTTTGGCCGCTTATGCAGAACTTGGCAGTGTCCATTTGGGCTTACTGATAATGTATAAGTGTTTTAATGTAGGTATTTAGTGAGAAAGTGTGAGAATTTGGTGTAAATGGTGTCCTGCTAGAGTCGCCGTGAGTTCAGGTCATTGGGTAAGACTCTTTTGAACCTTCTTTTTTGACGTACACCTTGGATTCTCCGTCTTCTTAACAAGTTTTTAGCCAGTTTGTTGGGGTGGTGAGATAGCTTGTCAAGGTAAATGGCGGCCTGTTTGTTGATAACATCTCCAACCATGGGAACTCCAAGGTCCTTTTCAATATCCCTGGTTCTCAGGTACCATTCAGAATGCGTCTAAGGATTTTCGCCTGGACCACTCTAATCTTACTCAGGTGAGACTTCGCCGCGCTTCCATAAATTTGTAGGCCATATCTCCATACCGGAGCCAGAATAGCCTTGTAGATTAGGACTTCGTTCCTGAGTGACAGCTTGTTGTTGGAGTTCAGGAGCCACCCCATGCGCCGTGCTTTGGCAGCCACTGCCTGAGCTGTTGTCGTGACATGTTGTCCAAAGGTCAGTCTTCTGTCCAGTGTCACCCCAAGGTATGTATGGGCTGCTTTATGCTCCATAAGCTGACCGTGCAAGAATACTCCCGGGCAGGTGTCACGACGGGTGGAATAAGTCACCGAAGCACACTTGTCCGTGTTTATGGCAATATTCCATCTAGCGGCCCAATTGCTAAACCTATTCAAGTACTCTTGAAGGGCATCTGTGGCTGAGTATATGCATTTGTTGCGGGCAAGTATGGCCGTGTCATCAGCAAATGTTGCAATTAGAAGATCTTCGGGGTTTTCAAGCGGAACGCTACAGGCTCTGTGCATATAGTGAGTGAATAGGGAGTATAGCGTAGGACCCAATACGCTACCCTGCGGTTAACCAGCCCGAATTGCTCTTGTTTGGGAAGTCGCTCCGTCCTGTGCAACCTCAAAAGCTCCGCCCGTCAGGAAGCTCTTGATTAAAAGGTACAGTTATGGCGGAAGAAGTTTCTTGATCTTCGAGAGCAGACCTGCGTGCCACACTCTATCGAAGGCCTGCTGGATGTCAAGGTAAGCTGCCACTACGTACTCTTTCCCGTCATACCCTTAAAGGATGTAGTTGACCACTCGATGTAATTGTTCGGGAGTTCCATGGCTCAGTCGGAAGCCAAATTGGAAATCGGGTATGGATTTTCGAATAGATCGAATATCAAGCATTCTTCGAAGGATACAGCACTCGAAGATCTTTCCAAGGGTGGATAGTATGCTAATCGGCAATTAGGAATCAAGGCAGGAAGGTTTTTTGTCCATTCTTGTGAAAGAGAACAATTCTGGCTTTCTTCCAGTGTGATGGAAAATGGCTTAGTCTCAGAGCCGTGTTTAAGAAGAGCACTAAGAACAATAATGCTTTGTCTGGCAGGAGCTTCATTGTCCTGTTGTCAATGCTTGGGGTCTTACGTACCACCAGATCCTTGATTTCTTCCTCCACCTCAGGGAAGGTGATTGGCGGAACTGGGAGGGCCATTTGGAGGGGGCTATCGAGGGCATCTGAGACTAATTGGTTCCGGAGGGGCGAGGATGTTACATAAGTTAAAATATAATCATGTACTGTTAGTTATTGTTTAGATTTTATAATTGTAATAATTTAAGTCAAATAACCAAAATGTAAAAAAATGTAATGTACAACTGTCGTGACTAGCGCATTAATTTATAAGTGCCAATGTACTTTTAGCGCTGGGAATGAAATAAATACATATAAAAAATAAAAATATATACCGTGCATGTTGGTCCAGACTCTGTGAGCGGAGATCTGACCGAAAATGTGAGAAGGTGATTTTTCAACTTGAACTATTTGGTACCTGCAATGCATGATTCGCCCACAAGTTATTTATAACAAAAGTTTTTGAATTTCTAAGCAATATGCCATTTAAAAGTGTTTGATTTTCTTGTTTGATTTATTAAGGATAAAATTAAGGATAAAAACAAAAATGCTTCCGTGTTCCACACTCCATCGTTCCAATTCGACGCTATTTCATCGGTGCTATTTTGACGGAGCTTTGCTGTTTAAAGCGTTAAAATAGTTCCCTAGAATTATTAACTGAAAATTCGAAATTAGTGGAACCCCCGGGCCCGGACCTCTGAAAGGGTCCCGGAACCCGGATTGTTTGTGAAAACTTAAAAAAACTATGTACAACATGAGAAATCCCCTTTCGACAGGCCTGTATATACTTTATGTGGTCGAAGATGGTTCCTTTTATGCGTTACAAACAAGGGTTTAAAAAAAAACTTGATCTGTGTACGGTATACACCTACCTACTACCTTCAAAAATTTGTGAAAAATAGACGGACATGGCTAAATCGACTCGACTGTTGATGCTGATCGAGAATATATATACTTTTATACTATACCCGGCAAAGCCCGGGTTCTTATGATTATTATGAGAGCTATTATATTCCAGCTAGTGGTGGCTGAAAATCGATATAGACATTTTGGACCGTTCGATCTTTTACTCTATTTAAAATTCTTCATGATAATCTTAACTCATGAATATTTTGCAAATTTCGTGACTTTTTGTGGTTGTGGCGGCTCTGCCCACACTAATCACCAGTGACTATAGATTACTAGTCACGAGCGACTATCGATTACCACACTATCACGAAGCTTATTCATCTCTCATCTGCAGGAGAGAGAGTGTGTTGCAACTGCGCGCTGGCTGCCTCGGGCCAGCTCGCAACCAACAAATCATGTTATACTATTTAAGTTAAACAATAAATATTAATAGCAGATTAAGCCCGTCCTCTTAATCGCTATAAGCAGTTTTTTATATGACGGCTATTCGATATATTAATCCGATTTTGATAAAATCCGATATCGATATATGTATGGGATAAAAACTTCTTTTACCTGCAGGCAGATCAAGTTTATTGTAAACTAGATCAATACCCAGGGCCTTTGCATTATGTGAATAAGTTTCAAGTTTCAACTGGCTGCAAAACCTTGTTCGAACCAAGTTTTAAATAGGGAAAATATCAAACTTCATATTTCCAACCCACACACAGATTTCCAGACTATGTTAATGTTAAATGTTAATGACACAGCCCCAAAAGGCCAAAGCCGAGCTCCTCTCAATCTCTTGACTTGTGCGCTTCTGGTTTTCGCACAAGAGAAAGGCACCTTCAGTTTAACGCCGAAGCCGAACGGCAGTTTGAGAAGCTTTTGCATGGATAACTACTAAAAAACTGGCGCCAACAGCAGTGATGGGTGACCGGGTGTGTAATTTTATTCAAAGAACAAACATTTCATTAGATGTTCCGAGGCGGAACAGTTTATAGTCTAAGTAAATTTTCAGCCTTTTAGACGCCTATAAGGAGCAAACATACTTTCACTTATAAGGTCCATATCAAAATTATAAGACACTTTTATAACTTGCGTTTAGTCCCTCGCAAAATCTTTCTGAACTGGAATATAATAGAAACAAACATTACGAACGTAAGAAAAACACATGCGCAATGAAAATTTACCGTTGGTTGCGATTTTTATCATTGCTTGGAAAAGTGCCGTTAATATTTTGTTCCAAACATAGAAATTTGCTAGCTTGCAGCCGTATCAGAATTATAAGACACATAACGATAACTAAGGCCAGACTGTTAAAAACAACTCGATTCAAATTTAAGCAATTTGAAATAAAATGGATCGATCAACACTGCTTTGCGAGAAAGAAAAGGGCTTAATTCTTGCCTTTTCAAAGTCCGTCTTGAATATAAGCAAAATATCACGTGAAATCGGTCGCTGTCGCACAGTTGTTGCCAATTTTTTGAAGAATCCTGAAGAATACGGCAAAAAACGTAGTACTGGACGGAAAACCAGTGTTAAAAGACCGTAGCAAGCGACGCATTATTAACAAAGCGAGCAATTCAACCGCCTCATGCTCCCAACTTGCTGCTATGACTATGACGGTCTGGAGAGTCTTAAATAAATCTGATCACATTGTGAGAGGTGTACTTAAAAAAATTCCTCATTTGACAGCCCGCCACAAAGCAGCTCGGATCGAACTTGCACTAGAACACTTGTCGACAAACTGGGCCTCGGTTATTAATGTCGCATTGTTAGTTTTCATATTTCTAATCAATTTTATATTGTATAGGTAATTTTTTCGGATGAAAAAAGTTTAATCTAGATGGTCCAGATGGATTTCGTCATTACTGGCGGGATTTAAGAAAGGAGACCCTTTACTTTTCGACAAGAAATTTTGGTGGCGGGTCAGCAATGGTATGGGGAGCATTCAATAAATTTGGAAAGCTGGATTTGCAATTTACGAGCTCCAGAATGAATAGTGCAGACTACATTCGAGTCGTAGAAAATAGTTTGCTCCCCTATTTAAATGAAAACCGGGAAGCTCCCTATATTTTCATGCAAGACAATGCCCGACTTCACACTAGTCGGGTCACAAAAGCTTTTTTACAAGAGTTTTCGGTCGAATTATTGAAATGGCCAGCATGCTCACCAGACTTAAATCCAATTGAAAATATTTGGGGAATCCTCGCAAGACGTGTCTACAAGGAAAACACAAGCTACGCCAGTGTTAGCAACCTATTTTGCTTAAAAAAAACACTATAACAGTTGGAACAATAAATATATTTGAGTTGAATCGTTTGTCTACATCGTTTTAATATGAGTGAGCGACGGTTTATGCATACGTTAATACCTATATCTTGAAAATTATATTCAAAATACAAGGTGTCCTATAATTTTGATAAGGACTTTACTTTTTCAGAGGGACATTACTGATGACCGTTTCTGACAAAACCTTGTCTTTTGCTCAAACATGTTTGATAACAAATCATACTTAGCCTTCGTCCAAATTCCAAAGAGATTTACTGTACAGCAGTGCATACATTTTTTTGTATTATGTATTTTGTTTTATTTAACATTTTGACTCCATTGTGTATATATTGTATATATTTAGTAGGTATATGTCGTTTTTAGTACATTTTGTTTTTGTCAAGGCCAATTCTGGATAAGGCAAATCAATTTCAATTTCAAACAAATTTACTTCATTTTTCACAGGCAAACACAAGATGAACTCAAATATCCTAATGGGAGTACACACTTCATTCATTCATAGCCATATTCGGGGCAATATTTTGTGGTGTAGTGTGCTTAAGTTTAAACTAAATTAAATAGTAACTAAGGCTAAGTCCTATGGGTGAGCGTGTGTTATATACAGAAGTGGGCGTTAAGCTTTAAACTCGAAAGAAATCGAAAATAATAATAAATAATATCACAAGCGAAACAAATTCTAAATACAAGTTATAAATTATTTGGGTGTCGATTTGCACGCATACACTTAATCCATATATGTATATCAATGCATGTGTATGTAGCTTGGTTATTTGTTTAAATAGTAAATCCATTTTAATTTCATAAATTACGAAGACACTGGTATGTTCTCTTTTCCTCCTCGTTCCATAAGGCCGCCAGCTGTGGGTGGTCGTAATTTTACAAAATACAAAAAAAAAAACTACAAGTTAAAACAGTCTTTGTTCAAGGTTTTGTTTTTGGAGTGGCGGGTTGGGGTGTTCTTGCTGCTTTTTGGTATATTTTCTGTTGTTAGTTTGGTTCATTTCAAATGTCCACTGCGGTGGACTGCTGCTGTATGGGATTGTAGTTGCTGCCGGTGGCAATCGAACTGCATTTGCGAGGTATAACCATCGGACCCACTCCCCCAACACCACCACCTCCATCATAGTTGTGATTATTGTTTTGCAGAAAATGTTCCTGCTCGGCTCTTGTTCGATTCAGCTCATACAGCTCTATGTCATCGTCTATGTTATCCTCCTCCGCCTCGGCCTCCTCATCTGTGTGCCGGACAGCAGCATCGGAGCCTGTGCCTGAATCTTTGCTAGAGAGATGATCCTGGTGAGTGTCCAAGTCGGAGTGATGTAAACAGTTCAAGGTGAGGCCCTGCTCCAGGCAGCGCTGCTCATAGGAAGGTGTAGTGGTTACTATTAATCGACTCTCGCCCTCCACGTCGCCCTGCAAATCGGCTAGGCTGTGCGGCCGCCTGGTCTGCTGCTGCAGTGGCAGTCCCTCTAATCCCAACTGTGATTGATGTGTGCGTGTGTCCAAAGTTGGATGGCTGCTCTGCAACCCTCTTCTCGCAGCAGCCAAAAGTTTTCGCTTCTGATACCGCAAAATGCACCAAATGATGCAGCAATCCACCAACACACAAATGGCAGTCAATCCAATCATTCCTATCAATAAGACATCCCAATTGTAGTTCTCCTTGACCACCAGCAATTCGTACTGAAGGGTGAACGTGCGTGAATTGTCGGTGATCTCACAGCGATAATGACCCGCATCCGAAGACTGGGCATTCACAATGACCAGCAACTCTTTGCTGCCTGAGAAAAAGTAGCGTTCACCGTCTGGTGTCGAGGGTGAGATGTGCATGGGCTTATTCTCCTTGAACCACTCACGATGCGGCTGCTCCAGTTCTATTTCGGCCGTTTCACTGAGACACTCCAAGACAGAAGAACGACCCACAACCACCTCTTGGCGGACCAAGGGAATCGCAGGCTGCGGTTTATCTACAGAAATGATGGGGAAAATGAAAGCTGGGGAACTGAATGTTCGAATTGATTTTGCACTTACCATTCACCAAGAGAGTTGCGTTCACTTTAATCTCTCCCGCTTGACTTTCCGCCGTACATGTATAGATACCCGAATCACTTGGCTTGGCATTGGTAATCAGAAAAGCGTTCTCCTGGCGTATCACCTGCAGCCGCCGCTCGGTGGCAGCTGGAAAATCACTGGCTCCAAACTTTTGCAAGGCAATCTCTGGTAAAGGATCACCGGATGCGGAACAAACCAAACGTGCCGTTTCGCCAGCATCCAGCGTTAAGTTGGAGGGCACTTGCAAAAAAGTGGGATGAACTGAAAAAAGAGGCAACGTTTAATATACAATAATTCCCTCCTATGTTTTGCCAGTCACTCACTTCCTATGGATATCTTGAACTTCTGTGCATAGGTAGTTCCAAAGGCATTGGACACCACACATTGGTAGCGTCCCGCACTCTCATAAGTCACATTGGTCAAGCGTAAGTAGCCATAGATGGTAGTTTGATTGGTGCTCTGGTCATGGTGCACCTTCATTTCCATGCTGGAACCATCATGCAGTATACCAGGACGTTCCTGGATATGCTGGTTGTCGTGACGCCACTTAATTTTCAGCTCATCAGCAGCAGCCAGGGAGGCAGCTGCCGGTGAAGTGGCTATGCACTCCAATGTAATGTTGGCTCCTTTGACCGCCAGCATGTTGCTGGGTTCCTGTGCCAGCACTGGCTTGGGGGAGTCGGCTAAGGCAGGAAGAGGTCGAGTTGAAGTCATGTTAAAAGATTCCTCTAAGATTGCTACTCACCACACACCAACTCCGCATTGCTCAGGCTAAACAGCTGACGATCCAGCAAGTGTTCCGGATAGCCGCAAACCACATTACCCATCATATGCTGTGCTTGGCTAGCAAAATGACTCAGGTACCACTGGCGGAACCAGATGAGCTCACAGTCACAAATGAAGTTCAGGGATTTCAATATCAACTTTTGCAGACGCAGCATATGCTCAAAGGCATTGGGCTGGATGCTGGCCAAAGCATTTTGACCCAAATTAAGCACCTCCAGATTGCTAAGGCCGCTCAAGGCCTTGGAGCTTATCTGCTTCAGATTATTGCCATGCAAGTCCAAGCGCCTTAGCTTGCGCAGCGCCTTAAATGGAGCCGCTGCACTCTGATCCTCTATAATCCAGGCCAGGCGATTGCGTCGCAGATTCAATTCTTCCAAATTCTTGACACAGTCGAAAGTGTTGTCCTGCAGATATTGCAGTTTGTTATGGGCCAAGTTGAGGGTCTTTAAGCGATGCAGACAATCCAAATGCTGAGGTTTAAACTCGCTTATAGAATTGTGTGACAAGTCCAAGGATTCCAGTGACTGGGTAAATTCCCAGGTGTCCAATTCAATGCGGGATATGGAATTGTTGGAAAGACTCAGATGGTGCAACTTGGTGAGGTTAAACAAATGAGATTTTCCCAGCGAACTGATGCCATTCTGGTCCAACTCAATGGTCTCAATACTCCGCATCACATGGAAGATGCCATCCTGCAGCGCTCGTATATTGTTGGCCTTCAGCTGAAGCTTTTGCAACGACACCAGACCACGAAAGGTGGACCAATTGATCTCCAAATTGTTAAAGCTAAGTGCTCTGTGGGTGATAAGAAAACTAACTTCTGTCCTTTTCCGCCTAGCTTCAGTCACAACTTACAGTTTCCGGAGACGATTCAAGTTCTTAAACACACCCACTGGCAGGCTACTCAAGCGATTGTTGTTCAACTCCAGATCCGTCAGATTGTTCAATGCCTCAAACGCATGCTCATCCACAAAGTCTATCTCATTCAAGTTGAGTATTCTATGGTAGAATGAGAGGATACGAGATTAATATGGATAATTTTCTAAATGCTCCAATGATACACTTACAAATGCCCCAGGCGATTTGGTTGCGGAAATGAGTTGGCCTCTATGCGGTGCAATTGATTCTTGCTGAGATCTAGGGTCTTTAGCATGGGCAAGGCCGTCAAAGCTTCACTGGAAATGCGCTGTATCCGATTGTTGGCCAAAATCAGATGCCTTAGTGATGAGAGACCCGTAAATTTTGGCATCACATCCAGCTGATTGCGTTTTAAGGTGCTGCAATGGTAAGTCAATTCAAATATTAATTTTTGATTTTAAATACGATAAATTTGTGGATAAATTTTAAAGGATCTGGAGTAATGTATTCCCGAGTTACTATAAGTTGGATAAGATACAAGAAAGTAAAGCCAATTAACTATAAGCTAGAGATTAGGTTCGATTGAGATGGTTTGAAGCAAGAAATCGCTAATACACTTAGGCCGGGTTGGGCCTAGAGGAGGTTCCCCTGATTGTGAAGACTATATAAATTTCAGTAGAAAGGGGAAAGAGAATACTCAATGATTTGAATCACTTTCTACTAGGAGTTGAAGAGTGGTAGCATCTCCTGCAGAATTGGTTGAAAGCGACGCCTGGTAGTGCTGCATGTCTACGGACGGAAAATAGACCCGAAAAGGCCACGGCCAAAAGGGAGATGTTCTCGCTACTTTGCCGCAGAAGATATGTTGACGTGATGTGTTTCTGGTTGAATGTGAGACAGCGCAAACAGGAAGGTTTTTTCATAGCTTGTAAGAGACTAAGGGAATTCCTAAATTGATCTTTTAGGGAAGAATTGGATGGTAGTGCCCTTTCTAGGCAGCTCGTCTGCTTGCTCTTTCCGACGCGGTGCAGCGTAAAAGTCCTGAAAGCTACTTGACTACCACATCTTTAATAGTAGTTGGCGGCATCCTGAATGGCTACTGCTTGATACACTGGAATGATCAGGGACTCGGAATAAGATTTCCAATCCTAGCTCGATAGAAAATACTCCTTCCCCTACTTTGTCATCGAGCTTAGATACATCTGCAGATCGCATTTGCTCTACTAGATGGTAAGTTATCCCAATACCAGGTTTATAATGGCCGAAAGCAGTTTTTAACTGTGGAAATGAACTAGCAACCTTTAACCGTGTTCCATAATATAACCAGAATCTAAAAATATCTATCAGCTGAGATAGACACCCTGACCCATACCAAAAATAGTTTCGGGTTTAATACCTGCCCAAGACTAAAACGGTTTCGGTTACGGATAACGGTTTAAATTATATTATTAGTCGAAGTATTTTTAATCAATAACTAATCCCTCCTAACACCCTGAGGCTATTTGTTGCCAGTTGGAGTTTCTAGAAACAGAAACTTTATTAAGTTTAGGTTCATCCAGATGGCTTAATGAACTCTGAGGTTTGTAGAAATTACAAGCTCGGAGAGATAAGGCAGTTAGTAAAGTTATCTCTGTCTTTGTCGGCTTAGGGCTCTACTCGAACAGACAAAGTGTGAGACAGTCTACCGCTATTTCTCATCTGTGTAGCTTCTGCAGAAATCTTTATGGGGGAGTTCTAGTCTAGCGGATTGGGTTTCTACCAGCTAGTGAACTGGGAACGCCGCGGTTGATAAGCTGATGTGTGCTTTGCGATATGGATCGGACAAATATTAATAAGTAGCTATTCGCTCATATAAATCACTCGGTTTTCAAATAGGTTTAAGGGTTTAGTTTTAGGTTCATGGTTTAAAAAAAATTTGTTTCATATTTGTTTTTCGAGAGTATTGTGCGAAATTTCAACTAGCTTTAAGCTCCGCTGTTTAGGCTGAAGTATATGCATTTCGTGCTATTTGTGAACTTGGAATTCTCAACCCGTTATTCGCTGCCTGGGTAACATAAATAGGATTTGCAAATGGCTTGTTGGTGTGACAGCAATTGAAAGTGTACTGACGAAGCCTTTGCTACTGTTTTAAAATGCCGCCATATTGTCAATTTTTGATTTTTTTATCGTAGGTCATTGTACAGACAATATTATCTAGTTTAAGGAGAATTTTTTTTTTAGATTTCATCCACGGAGAAGGCCGGAATCACTGCAGCAGTGAAGGACTTTTTTCGCGCCGTTGAGATCGACTATAACTTAAAAAATATTTAATTTTTTCTTCAAAAATTTCACTGTATATTCTTGAAACATGTATAAATATATTCTTAAAATTTTGAAATAATTGATAAAGTATTTTTTTTAATAAAAATTCCCAAAAATCACCTTTTTTTTAGGCCATTACACTAGGTGTGCCCCTTAAACCTTGACCTTGAGGCTGCTTACATTCACTTTGACTAAAATCCAAATAGGTCGTTAAACCCATATTCAGATTTCATTAATGTATATTTAACTAGTGGCCGGGTGGCTCAGCGGCTAGTGTGCGCGACCGCTGTGCAAGAGGTCGTGGGTTCGATCCCGCCTCGGAACATCTAATGAAAAGTTTTTTCTTTGGAAAAACTTTACACCCGGCCACTCCTCTTTGCTGTTGGCGCCAGCTTTGTAGTAATTAGCCATGAAAGCTTCTCAAACTGCCGTTCGGATTCGGCGTTAAACTGTAGGTCCCTTTCTCTTGTGCTAAAATTAGAAGCGCACGAGCCAAGAGATTGAGAGAGGCTCGGCTTTGGCCCTTTGGGGCTGTGTCAACTTGACAAGCCTTGGGACTGTGTCAACCTGACATGCCATTTAAAAAAAAAAAAAATATTTAACTACCAGCCAACGATTTTAAATGTACGTGGACCAAAAAATTACTTGTGGTCTCTTCGATCATCGATTCTTTAAATATATGAATTAACTCGTCGATCCCCGAATTGGATCATATTTTCTGAAAGCCGTACAGTTTTGCCGTGTTTAGAAGATCTTTGGTAATAAAGCCCAGGAGCAAGGTTCCAACCCAAACCTTGAGTTCAACGCTTTCAGAAAGCGAACCGCGAACTGGCTCTAAGGCTTTAAGGCTGGAAACTTTGAAAACTTTTCTTAACTATTTGAAAATTTGGTAGAGCTTTTCTATGATATAACACTTTCTATTTCTGTAATCGCCTTAGTTCATCTCCGCAATCTTTCGTACTTCTTAGCTAATTTACTACAATTAACAAATTAAAAACCAGGGACGTCACGGATATCATTGATGATTTCGAGATTCCGATGATAGGGTAACATCTTCGACTGAGGTGAGCAATATCTTTCAATTTGACAGATGATATGGAAGTCAACATTCATCAGCACCAACTATTTTCGTTAAAAGACAAGCTCGGCTTTGGCCCTCTGCGTTCTTAAAGCCAAAAATGTTTCTTCATGTTCTATGTTCATAGTTGTTACTTACAGTTTGAGTAAATTGGGCAGATTTCGTACATCCAGGACAGCTGTGTCGTTCAACTTGTTATTGGCCAAAAGCCTGTGAATGGAATAGAGAATACAAGAGTTAATTGATTGCACATTTGGTTGTAGAAACCACCGTCACCACCACAATTCCAAAAGGCCTAAGTGCACTTCAATTATGTCACAATTATTGATGCATTGCTGCTGATAAGGCTATACAGTTTTTGCAAACAGGATTTGCATAATATTTTCCTATGCATTAAATTGATTAAAAGTGCGGCGATAAAATCGCAACCCCCGCAAATGAATTGAGAGCAAAAGGAAAAGCCGAGGGTGGCATTGCACTACAATTTGGGTTCATGCTGCTTATCTAGGGGTTGCTCCAAATTGTTTTGGGTTACCCCCTCCTCCCAATTCAGTGGCGTATCCAGAGAGGGAGGTGAAAAGATTTGAAAAATATGCAATTTTCTTGCTAGGATTGACTAAGCCCCTCTTAGACTAATTCTCGACTACCCCCCTGATCATCTCTTCATCCACCCTCCCCCGTTTTTATGACTTACAGTGTCTGCACATAGTTGGGCAAGTTGGCCGGCACGCGTTCCAAATGCAATTTATCACAATCGAAAAGGACGTTCAAACATTTGCAGTCCTTGGGACAATTGTTGTTGTTGTTGGCTGCTGCCGCAGCCTCTGCCAGAGCCTTTTCCGCCTGCTCGTATTGACCACCATCATCGGCCACAAACCCATTGGTTTCCAGGGAAGCCGATTGTATGGACGTAGATTGAGCGGCTGCCAAAGCAGCTGCTGATATCTCCCGTGGTATATGCAAAGTAGTGAAGTCATCAATATCCATGTCCAAATCGCCGCCATCGGACTCATCATCATGAAGTGGTAGGAAATGTTGACGTTGAGTTGCTGTCAAGAGTCCTCCTCCTCCTCCTCCTCCATTTTTGGCCAGCATGTTGAACAGTTGTTGTTGTGGTTGGTTATATGACGCAAAGGAGGCGCCTCCTGATTTCAACAGAGCACTCAAGGGTGAAGCCGCTCCTCCGCCTCCGACTCCTGTTGCTGCTCTGGCATCAGCATCAGTGGGCAAGCTTTGACAAATTGTGGTTGCCGTTATCAGTAGAATGTACGTAATTAGCAGCAGTTTATTGATTTTATTGAAATCATTGGTTGTAGTATAATTGCAATTATCATTATGGGGACGGCTTGTTGTCGCGTCGTCGTAGTCGTCGCTGTGTTTGCGTCGTCGTCGGCGCCGTCGCCACTTGGTACTCAGCGAAGCGAGGCCTGACATTATAAATTTGCTATTATTCAGCTTATTGTTGCTGCCACTGCTGCTGGTGTTGTTGTTGCTGTCGATGTTGCAATTCTTTGCTCTTGTTTTTGGCGGCTTCGGTGTTTCCCCCGGAACTTTTATAGCCGAAACGTGCATTTGGTTATTTGTTTTATGCTTGATAAATTCGTTCAATTTTCAAAAATTTAAAGTGCAGCCATTAAAAATGCACCGTTAATCGTGCGATTGTCACTCCGTTGCATTTGAATGTGAGTCCAGTGTTGTGAAGCGGCTTTGCAACGCTGCCGGCCGATCCGTGATCGCTTGCATGATGAATGAAGGCTGCAAAAAGAGAACGGTCACACGTTAATCAAGACTGAATTGAAATGATAAGCTTTCGTGTAAGAGTACATATTGGCTTACAGAAAGCAAATTAATTATTGTAAAAATCTTTCTGTTCCATGGCCTCAAAAGGAAACCATATCCATAATAAATATGATTTTAACTAGAAAGCATATTTCTTAATATCTGCTAATCGGAGATAAATCTTTGTTTTCAAAAAAAAACTAATGGGTAAATTTTCAAATCATCGAAATTGATATTTTAAAATAAAAGCCATATATTTAGAATATTCGGAACTATTTAGGTAATTAAGATGTCCCAAACTGAAAACTACATTTACTGCCGTGTTCTCAGTTCCACTCCCGCAAAAGTTCTGTGATTTAGAGACCAAATCTAATCCAAAAACCAGTTTTAAATCGCAACATTTTGAACTGAGAACAAGGCTGATAATGTATTATTTTTAATATACCAAAAGAAATGCATGTTATTTAAGGCTAAAAACAGGTACTGTTTGGGCCCCTTGAACGAGACCAAGAACCGAACCTTTTAAGAATTGATACTCCTGAACCTGAACAGGACCAATGTCTTTAAAAACAAGTAGGAAAGTCGGTCAAGCCCGACTATATTATACTCTATACCAACGATATAGTAGATGCTCGGTATGAATTTTGATGCAGAAGTAGTAGCTGAAAGCAGCGCTTATTTTTTTGCTCATAACTTGACCACCATTCATCCGACCTTTACCAACCCTTTGGTGGATCGATAAATAATCCTGATTGCTAAATATGTTCAGAAGGTACGAACCTTCGATCTATAAAACTGTTAGAGATAAGAGGTTTTTTTCTAAATTGGGGGGAGGGCGCCTTGCAATTATTTCAAATAAAGCGTATATTTATTTCAAATTTCTAAAGCTTATACTTATCTTATATATCTATCTCTTACCATCTCGGAGTTCTGTTTGTTTATATGGACAGTCAGACGGATAGACAGACAGACGTACATGGCTATATCGACTCGGCTGTTGATGCTGATCAAGAACATAAATACTTTATAGGGTCGGAGATGCTTCCTTCTGGCTGTTACAAACTTTTTTTACCTAGTAAAAGTTTTCAGCTTCAACGTTCATTTAAATCAATTTCATAAGAAATTGTATAACCCTTTTTAATTTTATGACGAGGAAAAAATAACCGTATTTATAAAGTCGATGATTTGGGTATTCTGTTTGAACCCAATTTTAGCTTTAACAGCCACATTTCAGTGGCTAAAAGTGTACTTGGATTTATCAAGAGATGGTCCAAAGAATTTAATGATCCCTACACTACCAAACATCTTTACACCTCGCTGGTCCGACCAAATCTGGAATATTGCTCCTGTCTTTGGTCTCCGTAATATCTGACATATCAAGATCAAATTGAATCGGTTCAGAAGCAGTTTCTGATTTTTGCCCTTCGTGATCTACGAGCAAAGACTACGTTTAATAGACCTCCCTTCACTCAAATCCGGGAGAATTTGTCATGCAGTCATTTTTGTCCACAAGCTCTTGGCGGGTGAGATTGACTCCATGGTTCTTTTAAGCCTTATTAATTTGACAGTACCACCCAGATTAACTCGCCACTATACTCCAATCTACCTCCCGCCTCGCCTAACCAACTAGGCTCATCGAGACCCCCTCCGTTGCCTATTTCTTGCTTATAATGAGTACTATCACCTGTTTTCTATCGATTACTCTACTTTAAATGTAAAAAACGCCTTAATGTCATTTCTTAACTGAAAAATCTCCGGACAACGTACACTCTGACCACCTTTGCTGTGAGTTGGACCATAGCTGGCTTCAGCCAATAAATTAGTCCCACCGGGTCGGAGATCGTTATTTCTGGATTCTCATTGTACATTTTGTAATTTTATATTCTGTTTGACTGAACATTGTTAAACCTTCACAATAAATAAATAAATAAATAAGTCAAGGGAACTGGACTAAGAAGGTGAGGCTATCTTCCAAAAATCAAATACCAGGTACTTTTGGAAGACTTTGTAGAAGACCTAAAATGATAACAATAAGGAATTGGGTCCATTCGACCACTAATTGCCTAATTACCCAGCTTAGTAAACTGGACGCGTTCTTCTGAACAAAAACATGTCCACATTTTGATCAAGAGTAGACGCAAAAATCTACCAACTATCTAGCAATCTTTGAACCCAGACTCGAACCAAAATCTAGGTTCGATAAGTACAGAAGCTGGGCTGCGAATCAAATCTTACACTTTATAACGAATTTGATCACCCCGGACCTGTTTATTTTCAAAATTTTAGGGGCTTTCAGAATTTATTTATATTGAGGATAGATGATGATTTTGAGAAGAAAATGCATCCATATGTATAAAACGTTAAGTTTCAATTTTGAATGATGTTTTGAAATTTGTGAAAATTTTGATGATTTGAAGCAAAGTTAATTCCGCCATATTAAGGGTGTAACCCACAGAATCACCACAACATCAAGCGAAGTACATACCATAGAGACGTGATTACTTTTAAAATACAATACCTTTCAATTTAAAGCATTCGAAAAACGGAAACCTAAATATCGCCGAACAATATCATCAAAAGATATTCGATTACCGATATATTGCCTCAAAAAAATATTCCATTTAAAACAAAGTATCGATATTTCGACATTATTTTATCGGGAACATTTCCCGGTCGTTTTCAAACATTATTGATTTTCTCACACGTCATTATTAAGAAATGGATTAAAAAAAAGATTTGAATTTGTCGCCATTTATGCGGTAAAGTGTTGCCAATAAAAAGAGGAAACAACTTTTTGACAACACATTTTGGGGGCAATAATAGTAAAAACGGAGCATGAAAAGAAAAATGTTTCGTCTCGTTCCCAACTAAGTCCTATTGAGGCTCAAGTAAGTAGAAGAATTATTTCTAAAATAATGAAAGTTTTTGGCGGATACTGATAATAAATTTTGTAAATCAAATCGTTGGAATATTGATCCAACTTGGACCAATGTAATTGGAAAGGAGTAATTGGAAAATTCAGGGAGACTGGAATCAGTTGCTGAAGCTTCGCACGGTTTTTCATTGGAAACTTTTTTTTTATAGTTCTATATGTCTTGACTTAAGTAGCAAAGCAGTCTTATGATGTCACAGCGTTATCATACGATTGCTTATCGAAGAGTGCTTATTTTAATGGTTTAAAATGTAGGAAAACAAGCTGGTCCCTTACCCTTACCTCCACATTTCGTATTTCCTAGTTTGCGATGCTTTCCCATGATTCCACCAAGTTTGGTCGAATTTGAACATCTATATAGTATAGCTGTCATGGATAAAAGGAGTCTTAGTTAGAAAAACTTTTTTTGTTTTCCATGGAAATGACCTAAAAATCGACATTTATTTATTTGTTATGCTTTCACACAATTCTACAAAGTTTCGTCAAAAACGGAAGACTATAGCATAAAGCTTCCATAGAAACGATCGGTCGCAAAACTAGTTCTAGTGAGAAAAACTTTATTGTTTTCAATGGAAACGTCCTTATCATTGACATATACTTATTTTATAGACATTTACACAATTCTACAAAGTGTTGTCAAAATCGAATGACTATAGCATATAGCAGCAATACAAATGATCGGTCGAAAAAGAAGTTCTAGTGAAAAAAAACTTTTTTGTATTAAATGGAATCGCGTCCAAATTGTTTAATTGTTATTTTGTTATGCTTTTCCATGATTCCACTAAGTTTAGTTCGGACATCTATATAGTATAGCTCCCTTCCCGTTTTCAATGGAGGCTGCAAGGGTATACCAAACTTCGGCCGAGCCGAAGTTAACTTTTCCCTATTTTTGAAATTGCTATCGACGAAATAATATCGCGAAATTTTCTCGCACTTTTCGCAAGTATTCCTTAGTTGACTGAAAGGTAAAATGGGAGCCCGATATTTCTTTCACAACAGTTTGACGGTCTCGGCCGCTGCTATTAATGCCCGCCACTCGCCTCTGTCTTGTGCTTGCTGGCACCAGTTGGTCAGTTTAAGCGCCTCAATGTCTTTCAGCAGCTGTTTTTCCCAACTAAGTTTCGGTCGTCCTACACCTCCTGCTTTCCCTAATTCGTTCGCCTTCCGCCTGTACACTTTTTTTACTGGAGTTTCTTCTGATAGTGTTTCATTTAAATTTTGTTTTTGCTGGCTAACCAGATGAACATGTCTTCTGAACCAATATCCAGAAAATAATTAGCAGTAGGGTTGAGTTTAAGAGTTGAAAAGGGACAGAGGCAATACAGAGAGAAATTATTTTAGCAAATTTCAACGATGGCAACAAAAATGCAAGTTGGAGCTTTTCGTATTGCACATGCCTTATAAATAATCTTTCTTTTATATGAAGAAGTTAAGATGCTCGCCCATCTTCAAAGAGTACTATTAGCGAAATTGGCAATACTCGAGACAAATACTGAAAAAGCAATATACCATGATTGGAACAAGCCTAAATAAAGTGCAGCACAATACAGGTTCTTTAAGTTTGGGGAGCCTCTGAAAACTCAAGACACCTCGAGTACATTTGATACATTACAAACCAATTGTTCGGTGTTGGGATCAAATATTTTGTCCCGCGCCCACCTCTAAATTGAAAAGGATTCTAAATAAAAGACCTATGTACCCTCCTATTAAAAAGATTCCAAGGCTCGCGCTTTTTTATCCAGCTTAATCTGGGAAACTTGATATGCGAGAGGAGCAACCAATGTTTATATGTACAAAAAGTTGTTTATATTTTTAAAATAAATAATATTCCGTTGAGCACTTTCAGTGTCTCTGACAGTGCACAGAAATTCGTACACTCATTAAATAAAAATACGACCGGATGTTTTTGTGCGAAAAAAGAAAACGAAATGAATCTCGCAAAGCCAACGCTTTTTATAATGCAAACAAAACAAAACGCATCAGCAACCACATCATCCCTCCATCCAACCCAGCCCAGAGACCAGACAAGAGGCATTCAAAAGTAATGTCTTCATCTCACTTCAGAATTGTGCACCGTTTGCAAAAGTATATTTTATTTCATTTTTAATTTGTCGCTCGGGGGCGAGTCCAAAGCGCACCGAATTTTGGTGACATGCAGAGATAGCGAAAAGCTGATGCTGCGCAGTTTCCTGCGCTATCTTACCTATGTCTCTGTGTGTATGCATTTCGGTTGCACTGACAATCTCATTTTCCCACAGGCCAGAGACACCCACCAAAAAGGGCAGCGAAAAAATTGCTTAGCAATTACCGCAAGACAGAGACCTGGCCAAGCATATATAGACAGTGTCGGCCGGCCAGGCTACTAAAAATGGTCTGGCACACACAGACACACGTACGCACGGACGCGCGTAAAAATGCCCAGACAACCAAATTTAGTAACACACAAACGGCAGCAGCAGCAGCAGCCGCTGCTACAAAAAGCAAAAGCGTAATGAAATCAAATAAAAAGTGCCCGCCGCCAACAAAAACATAATAACAGCCGCTCACTTCAGTTTAAAGATTTTTCTTCAAAGAGTTTTCACGACAAGAAACTTTCCGCACAGCTCCATGTCTGTTTCTCGCCTTGTCTATATATAGAGAGTATCCCCCCAGGCTAGGAAAAACTTTCAAGTGTCCAAATTGAATTGCTTTTGATTAGTTTCAGTAAGCTTTGTAGCTTGTCAATAAAAATGCTGTCCTCAATTTTGTCCAATAGTGCTAGGTACGCTGCTCTACATTTAGTGAGTTTTCTATCGTTTTTGATAGCCCTACCTATGTATGTATGTGTGTATGTATGTACGTACGATCCAACTCCATCCGCAATTATCTAATCAATTGGTTTGCACTGTCTTCGATCAGCATTGAGCGGTATCTACAGAGGAAATTGTTTATATTTCTATTTATTGATATTGAGGTATGGTAAATATTTGGCTGGACAAGTGGGATGACGAGAGCTTGTTTAAGAAAAAACTAAAAAATAAATAAAGGTTTGGCGTTTGAGTGAAGAAGGGAAGGGACTTTGTGCCCACAGAAAAACACAGCTTTTTTACTACTGATTTGTATCAAGAAGCATCTTAGAAAATAAGTCTGGTCTTCTAAGTCTTCCAGTAGATCGGTAATTCTGGTGTCTGAACTAGAATTGTCTAATTTATTATATCAGTTATAAATAGACAAAAGTTGTGAAGCCCACTTAATAGTTTTTAAAAAGTCTATACCAACAAAATGGATGTCTTAGTCTGCTGAAATTAAGCTTTATTTTCAAAAAGTATTTCAAAATTAGTTAGCAAAGTAAAATTTTACTGAAGATGTTCTTTTGTTCTTTTCTTCAAAGTACTTCAATTGTTGTTAAATGATCCTTAGAGCCTTTTTTCCTTAGCGCTCAATCAAAAGAAATGGAAACTTCGTTCGAAAACTTGTCTGGCAGCATTTGTCATCTTTGTTAGCCAACTCAGTGAAATGGTTCTAAATATCGCTGCGCTTTTAAGAACTTTCAGAACATAGAAATACTCAAAGCGAAAGTCACTGAGCATGCATTCACTAAACAAGAGTCACTGAACAAATATAAACATCTGTTCCTCACATGTTTACTGAAAGACTTGACTGACTTTCTTACTCGTTCAAAAAATGAAGTTTGGCATATTAAAACTATATTATTGAGTTGATCCCGTAACATTGTAATTGTAAATCAAAGTTTTGAATTCCAAAATGAAACAGGCCATAAAAGTTCACACCAAAAGAACAGGTTGTTTGTATAGCCATTTTAGGATCCTTCCGTTAGTAATTCGCGGGGCTGTAAGCGAATGATTCATTTTTAAATCAATCCTGAAAATCATTCCTTTTTTTCCAAAAACAGAATTGTATTGATTTTTCATTAAAATAAAAAAGAATTGAATTAATTTCCACAAACAACAGATACATTGAACAACCTTCAAAGCCAATGCATATACCTTCAGCTACCCTAACGGAGTTTAATGACAAGTAGAAATTTTGTGCTATTTGTGCACTTGGAACTCTTAAGTCTTTATTCGCGGTCTGGGTTATTTAAATAGGATTTGCAAATAGCTTGATGGTGTGACAGCAACTGAAAGCGTTCTGACGAAGGCTTAGCCATGGTGGCAGCCGAAACGGCCGTCTACAATGCCACAGCTACTATTCATGTTCAAATGAATACTCTGTTGAAGTTTCTGTTGATTATGGAATTATAATCAATCCTCGATCTTGAACCTGCTAAAATTCACTTCGACTAAAATCAAAACAGGTCGTAAAAGCCAGAGCTCGCCAAAAACTCTCAACACTTTCAACGTGTCGGCAAAAAACAGTTTGGTTACGGACACAACGAAAACAGGGAGCCAAAGACAGTTTCAGTTCTGTTTTTGCTCAATTTTCTTACGAGCAAGGACCGCATTTTTCGTTCCTGTTTCTCTCCTGTCTTTTACTGACACTTTTTCCGAGAGCATACTTCGGAAGTGTTTTTTGCGTATGTATATATGGTTGTGTGTTGAGCTCGTGTGTATATTTTTATAACGAGCGTCACACATACAAACAGCCTAACAAACGTACGAAACAAAAAAAAACCCTTTTTGTAGACACTTATTGTGCTCTGCTCATTTGCAGACAGTTGTTTAGTGAGCGCTCGCTCAAAACAGTTGCTGTCGGAGGTTGTAGAATGGCCGTCTCGTTTGTTTTGCTCAACCGAAAACATGTAACAGAAAACACAGGAGGTGCGAGAAAAAGTGTTCCGCTCTGTGAGAGACCGCTTGTGCTGCGTTTGTTTCTATTTTTCACTGAGGCTGGTCGCATTGAAAAAAGTGTTAACAGTTTTTGCGAGCTATGGTAAAAACCCATATTCAGGAAAACAGGATATATTTTTAATAGACTTACGAATGATCAAACTGTGCTTTCGCGAATGTCGCCATCAGAAAAGGACGATGTAGGAATTTTTATTTTCGAAGTTGTTTTCCATTCAATGCAACATTTTTTGTCACATTCTATTTACATGAAGCACGGTGTCAAAAATGATTTTTCGTCGTCAGACTATGGGATATTACGAGTCCATTACACAAATTGATTAACAAAACGATGGGATTTTCATTATTTCAATCATTTAATATACACAAATCTCAAACGCCGCTATCTATTCATAGTATTGCCATCCATATGCAGATCCATCAAATCCATTCTATGGCTTTTCTCACCTATCGATCATCACTTTGTTAATAAATAAAAATAAACATCCTAAACATTATGCGGGCCATTAAATCACAATATTTGAAATAAAAATTATGTAGTTTGTCTTGCTACACAACCGAATCAACGAACATGGATATGTAGATACCGATGTATCTTGTCGGTTGATCTCTGCCTCAATTTTCACACACCAATCAGCGGCAAGCGCTAATTTCCGCTGCTGCCACCATTTTGAATCGATTTGCATGCATAATCGTTGGGAGATTAATTTGCGGGTATGAAGTAGATTAATTTAGCATAAGTTCTTCTTTACAGCTAAAGGGAAAAACCCACACACAGGCGGGTTTTTGTTGGAGCTTTCACTTTGAACTCCATTTCGGACAGCAAACAGACAACGACCAAATTTACGATTAAATGCAGATTTCTTCTGCTTTTTTTGTATCGCTGTCAACTCCCTCACAATTTATTGAAAAGAGATAACGACCGAGTGTCGAAGTATTGTTTTCTTACGAAAACGACAAAATGTGTCGATGTTGCTTGATTTTGATATGATAATGCACACAATAGACACTCACACATCTACTCACACACAAGTGTGTATCTTCTAATGATCATTAGACCTGTGTCGAACAGGAACGACATCATTTTTCATTTGAGACAATCCACAATCAGTTTTTGTGTTGTTTATATAATTATCGTATACATATTTCGATTCGTTGGTTTTTTTTTAGCATTTTACTTGACTAAATGTCTTGGCTGCATTTTGATTTGACTTAATTTTTACTTGTGCTTTGTGTCCGTTTCTGTTTCTGTTGATTTCGATTTCAAACATTTAAATTGGTAATTTCTTGTGTCTGGTCTTTGCTGGTGATTTGTTTTTCACGTTATTGTTGCTGCTGTTGTTGTTGTCGCCCACTGCTGCTTTTTATGAAAACGTTTCGTTCGCTTCGCCCAAATGCGTTTTTCTTTTTCTCTCGTTTTGTCTATTTTAGTTGTTTATTGCCTTTGCCAAATGAATAAAAATATATACAATATTTTTGTGAATAAGCTGACTGCGGCAGTTGTTGTTTGAGTGTTTTGTCGTTGGCGTACGGAGGCAACACACAAACAGAAAAAAAAAATAGTACGACAAAAGCAGGCAGCAAAGCTTTTATACCAACAGTGGGCGCAGGCTGGGCGTGGGATGAGGTGTGGTATGTTGAGGTGGTTGGATACCAGCAGCAGCACCAGCACTATCAACAGCAGCTGCAACAGACGACGCGATCTGTTTGCCAAAATGTGTCATTCCACAGTGGTGTGTGCATTGATTTCTTTGCTTCAATCCTTGCTGCGATTTTGCGATTAAGAGCGATTTGTGTTGATTTTAGTAAGGATTCTAATGGTCAGAAAAAGAGATGTGCTTTAATAATTTGCAAAGTGTTTTCTCATTTCAATTTGAGTTTAGTAAAAATTTATTCATAGAAATACCTTATGATTTTTAAGTGTACCTTCCTTTTCCAGCTAAAACAATCTCTGTCTTATTAAACCCGTAGGTTTCGAATGAAATCTACCTGGCTTTGAACAGACAGTAAAGATGACGAGATTCACATTTGCCCAAACAAACAAATATCAAATATAAAATTTGTGAATGATGTTATAGATTTCGTTAAAAATTGTCCAAGAACACATACATGGCATACATCGACAAAAGTTTAAAAATTTTGAAAAGGTTATTAATCTTTAAAAAATATTGTCTTAACTATTCTATTCCAGCAACTCAGGTATCAGTTGAACGAGGATTTTCAATACTTAAGTTTGTTGTTTCTGATTTAAGACCTAATATTGATGAACAGTTCGTGGAAGATATACAGCCATGCTCCATTTTCGCTTTTGCAAATACTTTGCGATTTGATCGCCGATTTCGGCGTCTTCTGACGTTTTTAAACCGGCGACATCCGAGTCCGTGAAATGAAAAGTAATTGGAAATTATAGGTTGATGCAGAAACAGACACCCCATGGAACTATTTTTATTTAGTTCTTTAACATTTTAAGATTATTCTTACGGACTCTCCTGCTTAATTCGCATCAAGATTATATTTTAAACAATTTTTAAAAAGAGACACACGAAATTGAACAAGGTGGAAATTGCTCACAATAACAACAATTTGCGATTTGGCCATGGTATATATCGATATGTGACTGTCGATAGACGCTCATCAGCTGTTTTTGTTATGTGAAATGACACGAAACAAGTTGGGAACAAAACATTATCGATAACAAAAACAGGCGAATTTCGGAGCGCTCTAAATTGAAATCGCACGAATTTGCTTAAATCGCAATTCGCAATATTAAGTGAAAACCGGAGCATGGCTGATAATAACTGTTAACTTTAACTAAGCAGTTCCTAAACATTGTAAAAATAACCAAGGTTTCAACGAAAACATCGGGTTCAGGGACTCCAGGAACCGGTCTGCGAACCGAACCTTGGACTTTAGAACGGGTTCGAACACCCTGACCGAACCTTCTGCAGAATTTTACAGGTTTGCAGCCTTGTGAGTCATAAACTTCTTTTACTTGCAGGCGGACCAAGTTTATTTTCAAATCTTCAAATAAACTTCATATCTTTCAGGATTATAAAACGATCCGGCAAAAGAATAACGAGAGCGTCAGTTAAAGTCGGCCATGCCAGAAATCGATATACCCATTGTTCGGTGTAATTTATGTTTAATTGCCATTCTGCTCTGAAAAGTATGCAACATTTTTTATAACAATACATAAAATACAATAAAAGATAGATATCTTAAAATTTGTAGGAGTTATTCAAAAATTTGTATTGGGGGGCGGGAGGTCTGCGTGCAGACAATAGTAGTCTACATTCAAAATACGGTTGGTCTAGCTCTTCTAGTCTATGAGATCTAGGTGTTCATACAGACAGGCGTGCGGACAGTCGGACAGAGCTATATCGACTCGGGTGTAGATGCTGATCAAGAATATATATACTTTATAGGGTATAGGAGATGCTTCCTTCTGCCTGTTACATGCATTTGCACGACTTTAGTACACCCTTTTTACTCTACGAGTAACGGGTATAATAAGGTTGATAGAAAAGAATATTGTATGGCTGCATGCTGGTCATGCATAATAGTGAACAGCCCTTTCCTGTAATATTGCAGGAATTGAAAGAGACTTGCATTCAAAAAATTCTCATAATCAGAGCTGTTCATACTTGTGCCACCATCAATTTTCCTTTCTGAAATCTTTTCAATAACTTCGCGTTCCCTATGGACCGTCCAACCTTAATAAATAAAAGCATTGCAAACTCAGTAAGGAAGAAGTGCTGTAACCTGCTTACTGAGTCCCAAACAGTTTTTAAGTTTTTCCCAGTTCATTTTAGGTGCAGGTTTGCGACGGGGTTTATCACACTTCTGACTATGTGATTAGAGCTTTTTAAAGTTCTCTACACTGTCGCCTTGCTAATTGGAGAGGTAAAGCAGTTAGTTGGCAGCGAGACGTTGTTGGATTGCTCGCTTTCTGTGAAATTCGACTGTTATACCGACTAGAAACTTTTGATTTACGACCACAACTGCGCTGTATTACATAATTAGAAGGATTGTTCACGAAATTTGTGACTAAAAACCTGGCCTGACTATGCATGCAGCGTTCCACTGTTAATTCTCTTTGGTCGCTTCAAAATTCTAAATATCCTTGATTTCCGGGAAATTACACTTGATGCTTTCACTTTAAGCGCACTATAGAAAATGAATCGTATAAATATAAAACACCTGCAGGCAGACAAAAATAATAGTTTTTCACTAAAACTAAGGGTCATTTTTTCTGCAATGTGTTAACATTAATTGTAGCTGTGGCGTATCAATTGTATTTTCTTTTTATACACTTGAAAAGTGTATTATAATTTTGGTCAGAAGTTTGGAACGCATAGAAGGAATCATTTCCGACCACATAATAAGGTATATATATTCTTGATCAGCATGACGAGATGAGTCGATTGAGCTTTGTCCGTCCGTCTGTCCGTTTCTACGCAAACTAGTACCTTAGTTTTGAAGCTATAGAGCTGAAATTTTGCACAGTCATATTTTAGCTGCACACGTGCAGCATAAGTGCAAAATGTCAAAACCACGAAAATCGGACGGACTTCTCGCCATACAAATTTTTTAATATCCCAATGACACAGAACATGAAGCTTATAAATGAAGTCATTGGTTACAAGAGTTTCAAGTGTATTTAAACTTCGGCACAGACGAAGTTAGCTTTGCTATCTCGTATATTCTTTACCGTCTGTCCATCCGTCTGTTAAATAATTCCTACCAGTGCTAATTCCTCCGTCAATTTTAAAACTAATTCGACCAAATTTGCCCGGACTCTTTAAATACCTAGGTTTGCGAATTTTACATAGGGTCGGGCAAAATGCTTTACTTCGCAATTAGCGAAATGTCTTTGGTTTTCTCTTTTAATTTTTCAATTATTAAGTCAAATCAGTTAGTATTACGCTAACTCTTGTGCAAAAAGTCCAAACAAGTTCACTTAATTCTAATTCGTTTATGAAAAGTTTGCAATATATTCAATAGGTCCACTTTTATGATCTCTTATTGATATGTTAAGGCCAATCAAAACCAATAAAGAGCTTTTCGTCCTGAAATACGAGAGTGGTTTACTCCTTGTAACTCTTTATTTGAACCAGGGCTGCAAACCGGGTTTGAACTGAACCGAACCTCTTCAAAACTAAAAGCTGAAACCGAACATGTTCCGAACCTAAAAAATCGGTTCGGTTTTCAAAAATTATAAAAATGAAAAATAATCAGCAGGAAAGCTATATAAAACATATAGAAAAATGTTCCGAACAACTTATGGAGCCTCTGTTTTTCAAGATCCTCGACTCCAAAGCTCATTAAATGGTCTACAAAAGAAGTACAGTACATTTTACTTCACAGTAAATTATATTGTGAATATTCCCATGAGTTCTACAATTTGCTTCCGACCCAAAAAAGACCAATTTTCACACGAATGGGTCGTTTTTATGACAAAATCGATTTGTAAAATACATGGAATTAAATTGATTACAAATAAAAATTTTCTTTTTTTTTTATGTTGTTTTAAGAATGGGCTAAACCAAGGTTCGAACCAAGACCTTCGTCCAAAAACCTTGAACCTAAAATTTCCGAACCTTAACCATTGTTAAATTTTGGTTCGAACCTGCGAACCGGAATTCCGAAAAATTTGCTGGGTTTGCAGTCCTGATTTGAACATTTTTTGATTTTTTGAGCTGCGACTCAGATTCAGGTCAGTAAAAACAAAATTACTCCTGCTGCCAAAAATTCCGGAGATTTCGAACCCAGAGCGGTTTGAAGTCCCTGACCTTTTTAAGGCAATCCAGAATTTTTGCTCGACCCCCTTGGTGTCACAAATATTGTTAATTTTATCAAGTTTAAATTGATGTAAATGAAGCTGTTGCTCTTATTTTGCCTTAAAGTCTTCTTGGTTTAAACATCAGAATTAATGGATTAATTTATGATGTTATTGCACTGTTTAATGGCAATGCAGGTTAGCTTACTTTCATTTGATAAAACTAATTTTTTTGGTCCTTGATTGACTGACCCAAGTCCACTGTCTGGGTCTTCAAGCTGTGAGCAGAAACTGCAACAACAACAAGAGAAACGCTTTGAAGCTGCAATTTTGTCGCGTGGTATTCTGCTGCTTCTTCTGCTGCTGTTTAGCCTGTTTGTTTGTGGTGAGGTGTGCAGTTGGTTGGGTTGAAGGCAAATTGTGCGTGGGCACGAGAACGGAAACAGCTCGGTCGACGGCGGCATCGGCATTGTCGTTGTCGTAATGTGTTACGTCAAAGTGACCGCATGCACGTGTGTGTCTGTGTTTGTGTATGTATGAGTGTGCATTTGTTGGCTTACAATAACAACATAAAAGGTAAAATCGTCGCGCTGTCTGCGGCGACTAATTAGGTAACAGAAACAACAACAAGAACCCCATGATAAGAGGCAGCGCAGTTGGCGGCGCAGTCACAACGACGCAAATAGCAACATAAATTTCGCGCACACACACACACACACAAATAAAATCCAATAAGAAACAAAACTGTGCGCGGCCTGCCAGGCTGTCTGCCAGCCTCATACGTTGCTTTTGCTCTTTTTTCTTTCTTTTTGCAAAAATAAATTTAATTTTGTAGCCATTAATTTTCCACTCTAGATACCGAGAGATGTGGTCGACGGCTGCTGCCAGGCCAGCAGGCAGGGCCTGCTAATTAAATAACTAAAAAAGAGTTTATAATTGTTGGCTTATTTTATTTGCGAGCGAGCGGCTTTTGCACACGCTAATAACGGTTTATTGTGAAGGGGGCACGAGCACAACACAAGGAGTTGCCCCGTTCAATTTGCTTTTTCAAGTTCAATTTGGCGCAATTAGTAAACAATTTTATTTTTTCTGCGATGCGTATATAATAAATTAACGTCTTTTTTATCGCTTTAATGATAAACTGTTTTGCTTGATTGGTCTAAGGCACATGCATAAATAAATAACGAATAAACAAAGCTTTTGTTGTCAATGTTGTTTTTGTTCTGGGCTAGTGTATTCACTGATAAGGCTTGAAAGAAGTGTGTGATATCATGAACTAAAAATTTATTTTGATATCTATAAATCAGGTGCACTTTAGAACCTGTTACCCTTGGCATACATATCAAATGATATCAAAGATTAAAATATTATATCATAATTCGCTAAGAGAAGCATCCTGAGAAAGAATGGGATGCAAGCCGGATCTGAACCGAACCGAACATTTAAATAGAAAGCAAAGTTTGGACGAGTAAACTTTAAAGGTGTCTTTATGCAGTCACTGCGCAAGGTCAGAGACGTCAAATAGGAAGTAGGAGAAGCGAATCCTTGTGTATATAGTAGCAGTGGGACAAGACACGATGTTTTCCAATTCCTGACAAATTCTCGAAATTTTGGGGTTCAAGGCTTTTGGTTGTAATAGAAAATCAATAAAATTGATAAATATTTGAATGAAAGTTTAAATTGGAATTATAAAGCCGATGTCTTGTTATTGTTTGACTATACTTCTTAGATTATACAATATAAATATTAATTTGGAAAAGCAAGTCAGGTTGTTATTAAACAGTAAACATTCATGAGATGTAAAAAATGTTAAACAGGCCTGTTCCCATTTTCTAGTGGAATAAAAAAGTAAACCGATCGCAATTCCGCATTCCGCAATTCCAATTGAAATAGAAATAGATTGTCTTTTTGAATGAATGCTCGAACAGCGTTTTTGAATTTTAATTCAGCTATAAGGCAACCTTAACAATTTCGATCAGCATTTCGTCCACATGCAATTTCTGAGATACAAGTTTAAAAAAAATGATTGTAAATCAAATTGAACGCTTGATATGTCTATGGACTTGCAAGATGAAAAGAATCATCGATGCCAAGAAAGTTGCCATTTACTTTTCATTCCACTGACTCTTAGGCCAAACTTTTGAAACCGAATACTGCCTGGTAACTTTTGATTCCGAAGGTTCTTTATTAATACCTTCGAATCTTCTTATGGATAGCTATATAGCTACTAGCTATATAACCTCAGAAATAAAACAAAATGGAAGATTTCACCAAAAAGATATGTTAAATGTGAATATGGGTTTTTACGACCTGTTTTGATTTTAGTCAAAGTGAATGTTAGCAGGCTCAAGGTCGAGGATTGATGATAATTTAATAACACAGTTCAATAAATATTGGGTCATCGCTGGCAGTCGAATGAAATTATTACTGTTTGGCAGAGGGTTTCAAGCTGAATACAAGTTAATTTCCAGAATTTGTCTAGCACGTCAAGTTTTAGAGAAATCGGGGCAAGAAGTGTTTAAATGCTTTTCTATATGTAAATTAACAGAGCATTAACAACATGTAAGGAGACAGCCCAAGCTGACCCTAAATATATAACAAAACTTGTGTTTCTTAAGGAAGCGCCGAAAAGAATGCAACGTTTTTATTAACCCCAAATATGTGACCTTTAATGATATACTTATAGCTTTAGTATTTAGTATCCGATCTTTAACACAATTTCAGAGATTATCAGCCTTGTTCTCAATTCCACTTCCGAAAAAGTTTTGTGATTTCTAACCGGATTTTTGACCAGATTTGGTCTCTAAGTCACAAAACTTTTGAGGAATTGAAATTGAGAACAAGGCTGTATATATAGGAAATGTAAACGGATGTATTAGCCATTTCAAAAATTTGGTTGCTCTAGCTTTTCTAGTCTCTGAGATCTAGGTGTTCAATGAACACTGTCCATACAGAACACAGAGCTAAATTGACTCTGCTGCTGTTCCTGAAAAAGAATATATTTACTTTATGGGGTCGGAGATACTAACTTCTGCCTGTTCCAAACATTTGCACGCCTTTAGTATGCCCTTTTTACTCTACGAGTAACAGGTATAAAAATTTCGGCGTCGCCCTGTAAACTGGAAACATGAAATACAGGCCTCACCTCCCACCCACTCTTGTATTTCGCATCTGATTGGGGTATGCCCAATCGTGGAGAATTGATACTATACTTACATATAACAAAGAAAGTTGTTACTTTTGAGCTTTCTAGATTTTATAAGATTCCCATCTTCTTAAAGAATTAAGTATGTGCAATAGCTACACAGCGTGGCAAATCATCAAACAAAATTTCGTTTACGACAGCTCCTCGAAATTTAGATGCGCGAAACTTTCGATTAAGAACGGCTCATTTATCGCTCAATTTGTGGTAGTAAAAGTTTCGTTTAGATTAGATTTGTTAATAATGTCGAAAATACTCTTTTTTAGGCACAACTATCTGAATGTCCGGCGTCGCGTTTATCAGCGTCCAGCGTTTATCAGTAATCGATATTAACAGTTTTAAATTGAAAAATATCAATTTTCAGCCCATACACAAAATTAACAGTTATAGCTTAAATGAATTCTGAGATTATTAATCTATAGACCAATTTTCCAATAGAAAGGTGTGGACCTGAACCACTTTTGAAGTGGTTTAGCCGGATTATTCGGAGCCGGTAAAATGTCTAATATCATAGTACAAGTCTACACAAAGTAAAATGTCCAACTCCCTTTTATCAACCTACCATAGCTCTAAACTACAATTACCATTCCAGTACCAATACCATTTTTCAGATAGTTCAAAACCATTCCTGATTACGATTTTTAGTAATGATAATTGTTACTTGGATTTAAAATAGTTCAGTAACTATTACAAAATGTAATAACTTTCACAATTACTTGAGAAGTTGTACCTGTAAAGGGGGATTGTTGAGTATTTGTGCGTGAATTATCGAATTATTCGTGTATTTCTAGGTGTAAACTGAAATTATTACATCCAATTTTTGGAATAAACCAGGGCTGCAAACCGGTTTTGAACCGAGCCGGTTCGAACCCGGAAATCCGACTATTGATTTACTGTGAACCGAACCTTGAACCGAACCTCCTCAATAATAAAAGCTGAACCTGAACCTGTTCCGAACCTACAGTTTCTGTTTGGTTCAACAAAAATTATAGACAAAAAGCAATTGTGACCTCCAGCCTATCGACTTCTTCTGTTATCTGGTCGGTTTTGGGCAACTGAGTCTTTGAACCGTCAAAAAAGTTTAATAAAAAATCGTGATAAACGTTCAGAATTACTTATAAAGTTCCCAATAGCCTCGGCCTTTCTCAGATCGTCGACTTCAAAGCTTTTAAATGATTCACAAACACAAGTGATTAACATTACATTGGTAATATTTTTCAGATTACGTAATGAAATTGAACTCAACAGCAAATTATATTTTGAATATTCCCATGTGATCTACAAATCGCGTCCGATTGAGAGGAGCTCGGCTTTGGCCCTTTAGGGCTTTAAGGTGGTCGTGTAGGGGGAGTGGATGTACTTAGTATTGAGTACTGAGTATTGAGTATAGAGTATCGAATTCTGAGTACTTGGCATCGCATCGAGCTTCTCGTGTCGAGTACTTAGTATGAAGTACTATTATCTATTACTGAGTATCGAGTTTTGAGTTTCGAGTAAATAGTAACACACAACCACAATAATGTGATACCTATTTCTTTATAAACACTGTAAAGCATGGGCTGAGCCAAGGTTCGAACCAAAACCTTCGCCTAAAAACCTTGAACCTCAACTTTTCCGAACCTTTACCATTGATAAATTTTGGTTCGAAACCACGAGCCGGAGCTCCGGAATAATTTTAAGGTTTGCAGCCCTGGAATAAACACCCCATTCTCACATACATGGTTGATCCTACCTACCAAACTTCAAGTTCGTTGCTTAAATATCTTCAGATATATGGCTCTGAAGCACTAAAATATTCATCTCCATATTACCAAATTTCAAGTTAGCTCAGTAGCTTAAATATCTTCAGAGAAATGGCTCTAAATCACTTTTGAACGAGTTCGAAACCGATTCTGCGCCACTAAAATATCCAACTCTATATTACCAACCAACAGACCAAATTACCACTTTGTAACTTAAATAACTTCTGAGCTAAGGCTCTGAGCAACTTTGGAACCGGTTTGAAACCAGCTCTGAGCCACAAAAATATCCAACGGTCACATTTGTAACTATGATCGGTTCCAAAAACTGATTTATTTTAATCTTACGCCAAGTTTTGCTTTTGTAACCGCGTATTTTTTAACTACAACAAAGCATCAAGGGTTCGCTCTATCCATAGTCACGTTTCTCGACTTTCAGTCGTAAGTAGAATCGGCCTTACACAGTAGGTAGTAACTTATCTATAACAACCCTTTTAAAAACTCATATTCCTGGAAATGTTTTTAATGTTTGTTGTTTTTATAGAACTCTGCTACGTGCTTTTTACTATCAAAGCAATATCAACTGCATGACAGACTTGCACAATTTTCGTTTTGCTTCGCTCATGTTATATGTATTTCCAAAACATGTTATCGGAGTGAGAGATAAGCCCAGTAACCCTAAAACGTTTTGTGTACACGTCGTATTATTGTTTGTCAAACCAGCAAAGGCCTCGGCAGACTTTCGTACGTTTTCAGATAGTGTCAAGTGGAGGCACTTTTTGCTTTTTTAATCCCCTAAAGTTAGGCTCCTGCTGCTTCTATCAGATTCAAAAATTAATCTACAACGCAATAATTTTCGATTTTTTGTGCTCTGCAGAAAATCTCAAGCATGTCAAATTGTAAAAGGGCGAGAACGAAGGAAAAATGCTGTCAAAAGATCTTAACGAAAAAAATAAAACGATCCTGGCCAAAGAAGACTTACAGAATAAAAAAGGGCTTTCAGCTGTCAGTCCCGGTGTCCCAGAACGCAGCATACAAAAGAGGCCAACCAGGCACCGGGCTCGGTCGGCTGGCTTGGCTCTCGGCTCAAGTGAGAAAACCAAGCGCGACACCAACACCAAAAACCGGCTATCCCTTCCTCTTTCTGCTCCCACACCACTTGCTCGCTGGCTGCCTTCTCCATTTGGGCTCAAAAGGGAATTGAATTGAATTTCCAGTCAACGTTGAAATTTTTGTTTTGCTGCTTTTTTCGAAGGTGTGAAGAAAAAATAAAAATACAAAAGCAACAACAGCACAGCACGAAATTCTGAAAAACTCCAGGAACCAAAGCAACAACAAACGAAATCAACTGAAGATCTGCAAGCGTACAGAAAACTGGATTGGGCCTCGTTTTCCAAAAGACGAACAGACCGACAGACAGACAGTCGGGCATAGGAGAGAGAGAGAGAGCGAGAGCAATGCAGCAGGAGGCTGAGGAGTGGGGGGGGGAAGAGGTTCTGGGATTTCAGTTGCATTGTTGTTGTTGCTGTTGTTGGATATGATCGGTCAGATATGTATGTTCTATGTGTGCGTGTGTGTGTTTGTCTGTATTAGAAGGCAGCATCTGTTTCTTGGCTAAGGAAAGACCTTTTGACTTTGGGTTTTTGATACCCGTTTCTGAGGTGAAAAGTACTTATAATAAGAAGGACGCATTGAGATACATAATAGCCGCATTTAACATTTTCGGTTTGACTTTGTGATCTACAGAATACCCTTCAATTGCATTGTGTTGGAGAGAGTTCCTTTCACTATTGAATTTTTTACCAATGACAATTTCAAAGAATTATTTTTGAAGTTTTGGGTTGGGTTTTAAATGAATGAATGCAAGAAAATTGTGTGAATAAAAATGAGTTCTCATTGTAATGATGCCATGAATTAAGATGGGAAGTATGGCAGATTTATGAGAAAGTTCCCACGCGGGAAGCCAAGTTCTTAGTTCAAGGTCTTCGCAATCGAATCGAGCAACAGTTAGGAACTTGTGCTCAATTTAAGTATAAGAAGTTTTCATTGTAAGGTAAGTTTAACAGTTTGTTTTAATTCAATGCGTTTCTTTTTATTCCAAATTGCTTGTAATTCTCTTTAGAACATTATGGCCTGTCCTTAAATATAAATAAGACCAGGGATGCAAACATATAACCATATAACCGATCTGACCGGTTTGCTCCAACTTTGTTGTTTTTGAAGCTTTCGGACTGAAATTTGGTTTGTGCTCGTATTTTAAGTTCCTAGCTTGACTTGCAAAATCTGGTTCGGTTTGGACCACTATTTTATATAGCTGCCATATAACCGATCGGACCGATTTGGTCCCACTTTGTTGTTTTTGACGCTATCATATTGAAATTCGATAATTACTCGTATTTTAAGCTCCTTACATGATTTTTTTTTTCAAGCATAAAATTTTTGGATAAAGAATGATTGTTACAACTAAATTCGTACTTAATAATAGGCCTTACATCAATTTGAGCTCATCTAGACGCTTAAATTATGTACTTCAAGACCCGCAAACAAGATTAATATAATCTTATAGTACACACTTTCTACTTTATTTTAACATATACTTACTACATAACGCACAAACACGCACAAGGTTAGTTTTACTCCACAGAAGACGAGCACTTTGGTTAAGTTTCTCAGATTATGAGGACAACACAAAACATTATCAAAAATGTTTACATTTATACATTCGCCATACCCTGGCCTTCAAAATCCATTATTTGGAATAACTTTCTAGGCAAATTTAGATGATGTGCAAGACCGCAAAGTTACCAACTAGTTGACGCCAGTTTTATGGCAACAATCACTTAACAGCTGACTTTAATAATCGATAACAATCTCAGGGTTGGCAAACAATCGAAAATTTTATTCGATTCTTTGTAAATAGACCATGTAGATTAAAGGTGTACTATCAAAAAAAGTTTTGTTTCCATAAAATTTTCGACTTTATGCATTTTGTTTCGCGATTCGGACCACAGTGGATTGACTTAAAAGTTTTAATGTATTAAAGCTTTGAGAAAATTATCATTAAATGCACTTAAAATGTACATTTTTTGTAAAGATGAGTACTGAGAACGATCGAATTTTCCTTCAAAAAATTTACTTGATATTTCTTTTTCGCGTGAAGGAGGCCCAAAAGCATAGGCTTCGACCTCAAAATGCATACCACCCACAACAGCCGTGCCAGCTCTGGTGACAATTTTCAAAATTTCTGAGCATTCAACAACAAAATCAGGCAAGGAAAAATTTCTTTAAGTAATTTTTTTTATATGGAATTTGACAGCTAAAGGAAAATTCCAACGTTCCCAGTACTCAACTTAAAGGGTGATTTTTTAGCAACTTTCTTTTTGGTAAAACTGATTTTGGCAGTTTGGTCTATAATTTAACCATGAATCGACTTTCAAACGAACAACGCTTGCAGATTATTGAATTTTATTATCAAAATTCAATCTCGGGTAAGGGGGTTTTCTGGCTTAGAAATTTTTATTCAAATATTCAAAAATATTTTCCCAAAAAAATTTTCAAACATGTTCGTACGATAAATTGAGTTTTTCTGGACCGATTTTGATTTAAAATAAGCGACAAACGACGCAGAATTAACGGCTCTATCGTGTGAACCTCGATGATGCGACACACAGCATGCGAAACAATGGCTTAATATAGAGGCGAGTTCGGTGAACTGTCTATTTTGAGTTTGGGGCCGGTCAATTGGCCGCCTAGATCGTGCGATATAACGAATTTAAACTATTTTTTGTGGGGCTAAGTTTGGGCTCAACAAATAGTTGACGCACAGGAAGCCAATATTGAAAAATTTATTCGTTACATACCGGCCGATATGTTGGAGAGAGTGTGCCAAAATTGGACCCAGGGTATGAACCATTTGAGGCGCAGCCGCGGTCATCAACATTTGCATAAAATCATTTTAAAACATTAAATTATATATGAAGATCAAATGCTTAAAAATCACCCTTTATTAGGTGTTCCCTTTTCCTTTCCTTCCCACAGTCGAGCGCCCTCTTGTACTCTCAAATTTGTTTTATCCAGCCAAAGAGTCAGTATTTATGAAAGTTTAATGGTTAAACCAAACATAGCTCAAATATTATATTATAGAAAAGATAAAGACTCAAATCTTCCATAGAATAAATAAATGTTGAAGTAAGTTATAATTTACTTTCATGTTTTTTCACTTAGCGATAGAAAGAAATTTTTCCTGAACCCCGGTTCGAACTTGATCCTAGGTTCAGCGACCTTCTGATCCCACTCTGTGCGCCCGAACCCAAGAAGTTTCGAATGAACCCCTTCCGATTTGTAAGAGGTTAACAGCCCTGACCAAAATATCAATTTTCTCTACTGCACTTACTTGTACATACTCGTACATAGGTTTCTTGGCTTAACCCATGCTAGAATCTCAAAAAGATCTCACAAGAAAATGTATAAGCTTTTACTCCCTTGCAGAAGTTATTATAAAATTGTCCGGATATTTGTAATGCATAGAAGACCACATAAAGTATATATATTCTTGATCAGCATGACGAGCTGAATTGATTTAGCCATGTCCGCCTGTCCGTCCGTCTGTTTCTATGAAATCTCTTTCTTTAGTTTGAAAGCTATATTCACCAAACTTTGCACGAAGTCTTTTAGTTCAAATACGCTGCACATTTGTCGAAACCGGCCGGATCGGATGTCTATTGCATATAGCTGTCATAGGAACGATCGGTCGAACACTAGTTTTAGTGAGGAAAACTTTTTTGTTTCCAATGGAAACGCCTCCGAACATCGCATTTCTTAGTTTACAATTATTCCACTAAGTTTGTTCGATTTCGGACGTCTATATTGTATAGATTAGTCTTAGTTAGAAAAACTTTTTTGTTTTTATTGGAAATGTCCCTAAAATTGGCATTATTTATTTGGTATGCTTTCACATAATTCTACAAAGTTTTGTCAAAATCGGATCACTATAGGATATAGCTGCCATAGGAACGATCGGTCGAAAAACTAGTTTTAATGAAAAAAAAAATTGTGTTTTCAATGGAAACATCCTTAACATTGGCATATATTTATTTTTTATACTTTTACACAATTCTACAAAGTTTTGTAGCGTCTATAAACTGGACAGATATATATATTATCTGCTTCAGCACAATTTTGCCGACTTTGATGAAAATCGGATGAATATATCGGGTGCCATCTATTGGTCAGCTTTGGAAATCACTCAGCTAGCATTATTCAAATTGTACAAAATCATTTTATACGTGCTTCAAGGGTATACAAAACTTCGGCCGAGCCCAAGTTAACATTCCTCTATTTTTTTCAAGTCGGATCATTCTAGCATACGAACCTGCGAATCTTGGAGTGGTATTCAAGCAATGAGTATCTACACTAATCATAACATACAAACACTTTAGCAACTGGTATCTTCGAGACTGTTTTGTAACATAACTTTGTCTTAGGTAAAGGAATTCAAAGATATTTCCATTTCCATTGACTTAAATATATAAATTTGGTTTAATTCTCAAATGGAACTATGTATAAGGTATATTCATTGCTTGGTTAAGAACGTTTGCAAAGGAATAACAGCCAGCCTTTTGCCAGGAGCCTTACTTAATAATTTTAAACCATCCACAAAGCTCCCTCCCGTCTCGGGCGTTCAAGGTGTGAATTCTAGTTAAATTCAATATCAGCTCCACATCATATGCATATGAGTTGCAATTTTAGCTAAAGATTATATCAGTGGGCTCATAAATAAATGCATTTAATGGTTCGTTGCTTGAGTTGTGGCCGGGCCTGAGGTTGCAATTGCAAAAGAAGGAACTGAGACATGCCATGTCTGTTGTCTCACGAAAGGCATCTCTCTCTCTGCTGCCGCTGGAAGAGCTCATCATTAGCAATTTGAAATGCATTCGAAAGAGCAAACCTTTTCGAATCCTTTACCACACCAGTGTATCCAATTATTTCAGCATTTTATGGCGTAAATTTTCTTAAGCCCAAACCATTTTTCAACTGAAGCGAATGGCCAACAAGGAGAACCAAACTCCAAGTAAGGAGAAGAGCGGGCAGCTCCATAGCAGCGGCAGCAGCAACAAATCTTAAAAAGGCATCAAGATTATTGCACAGAAAAATTCTTTTCTTCACACCTCGACCAGACAGGCGAACGTCGCTTCACAAAGGTCTCCACACAGCAACAACAACAAGAAATGAAAAAACGCTCAAAGAATTAAATGCGACTTCAAAGAAAGGTACAAAAAACAAGAAATATGGTCAAAATGAAGCTACGTCGAGGGCCAACACCAACAATGGACATGTGCAACAACAATAAAAACCAATTTAAGCCGACCCGAGCGTCTCTTGAAGTGTGTGGAGGATTCCGATTCCTCGTAGGTTCTTTTGCCCGGTGTGTGTCGGCTTGCGTTTAACTGGCCGGACCAAGACCAAGACTGATGTGCTTGCAGTTGTTGTTGTTGGGAAGAGGAGACGTCAGCAGCAAAAGCAAAACGAACGCATACACAATCAGTTTCAGAAATCAGATTCGGTTCGAAGTTGAAATTCTGTGCTTGTTGTTGTTGTTGAGAATTATGTGTGCATGTGGGTATCTTTGTCGCGGTGTTTCTATCTATGCTGGTTTGGTTTGCTTTCCTAGTACGTGCACAGCTGTATCATGGGCTTAGGAATTGTCGTCAGGGATCGTTTAGAATATCAGTTAGAGAAACAGAAACATGTAAAACGAAAAAAATATGTTAAAGTTCATTAGAAAAGGGGTATTTTAGTCGATAGTCTTAAAATTTATGAGGTTTTGTACAGATTTTACAAGGGATATTTCGGAACTTTCTATACCCAAATCCAGACAATTATTTTTCAGCCTCTTTAGGAGCGGTCGAAGCAAGGTTCACAATCACTTCAACTGCCTCTCGGAACCAGGTTTAAAGCCTTTAATGCTGCTGTGGAGAAGAGGGGTGATTTAGTCTTGCGACTTTATGGAGGAGAAGGTCTGGACACTTTTAGTTATAAATAGGTAGGTAGGTAGTACCGACTGACCCCAGAGTGGAGTCGTATATAGACTTTAAGGACCTTAGTGAGGCCGTGTGTTTGTATGGGTAATATATTGCCTTTGAAATCCTGGAGGATCTTTGAAGTTTTGGCGAACGGCAGTAGTTGGTTGGGGGCCTCTTGGCCGTTTTAATCTTATCGTGGCGATTGCTGGGCAGCTGCAAATGGGGTGTTACAGAGTTTCTGCGACTCCAGATTCCTTGCATTTTCTGCAGGTGCCCTCTGTTGTAATGCCTAGCTTTAAGGCGTGATCGGCTGCTAGGCAGTGTTCCGTAAGTATGCCTATGAGCAGTCTACAGTTTATTCTTGGGAGCTAAAGCAGATACATTAGTTAGAAATAGAAAGGAAACAACTATTTCTTCTATTTGTTGTAAGGTCGCCGTTGCGGTCGGTGCTGCCCGGCTTGATTGTTTGTTTTCCTTATAACTCGACTATCCGAACATCCACATTTCTTGGCGGATCGATAAACAATCCTAACTACTAAATCTGTCCAGAAGGTACGAACCTTCTGTCTATAAAACTTTCGGAAATATGAGGTTTTTTCCGAGCTGCGGGGGCGAGAAGGAGCATGGCAAAAACTGATAATAAACTTGATCTGCCTGCAAGTATAAACAGTCGATGTGCCGAAGCTTAAGCACACTTGAAACCGATCGTTTCTATGGAAGCTACAAGAAGTTCAGACAAAAGATTGTTTCAAATTTTGGACACGCACCTCCCGCCCCCGCCATATAAAAATGTTAAATAATAATTGACAAATTTGAATATATCGAGCTCATGTTTTGTACCATAGTGTACGAGTATGTGCCCAATATCTATAATCTGTCATATTTTCAAATTAAAATCGTTGCATATTTTTCGGAGCAGTATGCTCTATTTGCTAACATAATGTTGATATGTGTTGCTTGACATTCACTTGTGTGACCGTTACTCATCTTATTAAGTTGTAGAGCAGCGATGACCAAAATTTGAAAAGGCAGCGACGCGTGGTTGGCAAGCCAAATTCTGCCGGCGTCGCAGCGGAGACATATATAGAGAGATAGAATATGTGTACTCTATAAATCAGTTGCGTCCAAACTCACACAATGAAAGCGTTTGCTTGTGTGCGAAGCAGCGAAACTCAAAGCCAAGGTGACGTTTTACTGCTTTAGACTAAAAAAATAAAATGCGTGCGATTCAAGCAAACTAAAATTTAGTTTGTTTTATGTTTGAATCGCACGCATTTTATTTCTTCAGTGTAAAGCAGTAAAACGTCACCTTGGCTTTGTGTTTCGCTGCTTCGCACACAAGCAAACGCTTTCATTGTGTGAGTTTCGACACCACTGTTGTAGAGTCTTTGGTTCAGACATATTAGCAGTGTAAAACTCAAAAGAAGAATCTGTGCAAAATTTCAAACTAAAGAAAGGAGGACAGAGGGACAAGGCTCAATCGATGCAGCTCATCATGCTGTTTAAAAATATGTATATTTTGTGGTCGGAGATGATTCCTTCCAAACCCCTGAGAACCAGTTTGGATCGTTTTTATATTTATTTATTTATTATGGACGAAAATTACTCAGCTAGCAGTTTCTTTACATTCTAACGCATGCTAACGGGCAAGGAATTACAATTGTCAAGGGCCCTACATTTAGGTACATAAAGGGAATAGTTGATTCGGGAAATTTGGTGGGAAAAGAGTTGAAAATATCTAAGACTTCCCCTCTTGATACTCTAAAGCTGGCATGTCCAAAACAAGCAAAGGACATAGCACTCACCACTACTCACACAGAAAAGCACATTGAAAATGGGTAAGGCTACAACAAAATCACAAAAATTGTTGTTAGTCAGTTTGCTTGCGCCAATCACAGACGAAATCGTTTTCATGTGTCTCGTTTTCTATACATCGCGCTCTGCATGTATACGCTCATTGAATCCCTATCTTCGGTGCAATTACAAAAACAAAACATAGCCAAAGAGCATAAGTCTGGGGAACGCTGCTTTAAAGCTTATCCTGCCTAACCAATCAATACAGCCTAATACAAGGTAGTTTAAAAACATTAGTGTTGCAATAATTATTCGATCCTCCAGGACTAAGAAATGCAACAAGTCACACCTACTAATGTATGGCGGCAAATGGTCAGAAAAGTTGAGCGGTAAAAGCCAAATTTCATGAATTTTTTCTGTACCCTTTCAAGCCTCTTTATATGAATTGCACCAGAGGGGTTCTAAATAAGTGAAGCATATTTCAACTTCGAACGCACAAATGCAGAATAAAGGCTCAACCTGGTGTAAGGGTCCTTAAATTGGCTGGCATGGCTCTTAACAAAGCAAACCATGGAATAGGCTTTAGGCAAAATATAATTCAAGTGCTCATTAAAAAGAAATTTTGTGTCGAATTTTACTCCCAAATCAATGGTCACATCCCATGCTCGATAAAATTTGATTGGCAATTGAAAAAGTCGCGGTAATGTTGAAGAGGCATTTGCTATACTTAACAGTAAAGCATTTGTTTAGATTAAGTGGAAGTAGGTTGTTTGCACACCAAGAGCTGACTATATCTTGGTCGTTCTGTAATAAGCTACAATCATTTAAATTTTTAATAGATCGAAAAAGTTTAAGATCATCAGCAGAAATTTACCGTTATGAATACTAAAACAAGTCATTAACAAAAATAATGAAAAGTAAATGTCCAAGCGCACTCCCCTGTGGAAGGCCAAAAGTAGACACATGTAGACTAGAAAGCGAGATGTTTATTTTGACTCAACAAGTCCGGTGGTCCAAGTAGGATTCTATCCAACACCATAGGGATGAATAATATCCTAGCTTAAGGGTCCTTCTTTAAAAGAACATATTTAATTTTATATTCATTATTTAGTCAAGAAGTGAGCCTAATACTTTGTTTATACGCTAGCTACTTTCAATTAGAAAATATTTGTAAGTAACTAACTAACTAACTCACTGTTTATAGGCTAAATATCTTTCTAAAATATGAATTTCTAAGTGATGCCTGATTGGTAATAACTGTGTATTTGGAAAATGAGTGCAGAAATCGATGAAAAAAGAACATCACTTCATTCGAAGAAGATCCGACGTCTCCTCCTTCATCCAATTGCAGTGCTTGTTTTCAGTTTATGTTTTTAACATAGCAACCCTTTGAACCTTATTTGCAAATAAGTCTACTAATCAGTAATTGTATTCGAGTCTTAGCTATTTGCATATAAGAAACTAGCTTTCTGTTTATACGCAATAATTTGACATCTACAAAATGTTTATTTGCAAATATGATGTGCGTATAAACGTAGTATATATTCATATCTAAGTTCGATGTATTAAAAGTTGGAAAAGGAAAATAAAGCCAAAGTCTAATTGGGTATTTCAATACTACCGTCGCTTATTAGGGTATAGAAGGTAAAGACTAACTTCCATTTTCAAAGACATGGAAGCCGTAAAAATGGTAGTTGTAAAGGATACCACTAATAAATATGGTCTTACGACTATAGATTGAAAATAGCTTTTTTCTTCAATATTCTTCAATTCTTTTATTCTTTCAATATCACTGAAAATAATGAAACATTTTTTAAACGAGCTAAAATGTTATGAACTTAGTCTCGAAATGGAAGTGCAATAAGTCGTTTGTCAAGAAAAAACCTTCATTTAAATGTTCAAAAAATAGGAAATGGAACTGAGATTTTATAGCATCTTAAAGTTAAAAAATTTGTTCGTTTTCTTTCAAATTTTCTAAGCTAAGCTTAAAGTCCAAATTAGCATTAGCAAACATTTTCAGTCGCCTTATATCATCATGTTGTTTTCCAGGTAATTCATAAATATTTTAGCACTTTACAAAAGCACTTGGTTGCACACACACATATTTCCACTTATCAAGCCAAGCAAAATCTTACATCTACAAAATGCATTAACACCTTCTGCTGCTGCTGCTGCGTTGTGTTGCTGTGTGCTCAATACGGTTCTGGCCCCTTATTTTTTTAAGCCCTTGTAACAGAAAGTCCAGTCAAATGCATCGACGAACAAATGCAACTCAACTTGCCTCTAATCATGAAAAAATCCCCCATCAATGCAAAAAATACAACAACAAAAAAGAAATAGCACGAACATCGAGCAGAGAAGAGCTCACGAATGTGAGCACAGAAGAACACAACCTCATAACTAAATTGCATTAAGTGTAATTATAACTAATTAGAAAAAAATGGCAAGCAGAGGAATAACTGGCACAAAGAACAACAAAAATGGAATGGAAAAAAGCATTTTAGAAATTATTGCTGGAAAGTTATTAGAGCCAATGGAAATGTTGCTGATTTTGTGATTAGTTCAAGCGAAAAAAAAAATATAATAGAAAAAATGTATTGTAAAAATTGTAATTGAACAATTTTTGCTGTATGTTGACTCAGCAGCAGCATGGGATCCACATGAGTAATGGAATTGCTGGAGTGCCTTTGGCATGTGATACGAATAATTACTTAATGTCGATGGGGGAAAATGTCACAGGAAAATAATGGCAAAGATTGCAATTGGGGAATTCCCAAGTATTTTAAACGTTCAGTTAGTACAGAATTGTTAAAAGATTCCTAAATCGATAGGCCAGCAAGGCACAATTAAAAGATTTTCCAAACGAAACAATCAGCAAAAAACACGAGCGAGAACGAGAGGAAAGCCCAACCTTCAAGTCAGAGCGGGAGCGAAAATGCTTTTTAAATTCTTGCACGTCACGTGATGCGTTAATACTTTCCAATTTTAAGCATTTTCATTTTAATTCTTAAAGAAAACTCCAAAAATTTCGGGAGTTACACATTCCTTTCAAATTCAACTAAGTCACATTAAAATGGTAATGCCAAATTTGATCGAAATCTGATTACTATATTTATACCTAGACACCGTAAAAGCTGCTGCTGACTATAATGGTTCTGCTTCTGACTTGAACTACTCCAACATTGCAACAAATATTTCAGGCGTGAATAACATACCTATACATTCTAATCCTACATATTCGAGGACACATTATGAATCACTTTTGGATACCCAAGGGTTGACTCCCAGTCAGGTTCCAAACCCTGATATGACTGTTTCCCACTGCTCCAAGCTGAATAAATAATACTGCTGCTGACAATGAACGCGTTAAAATGGTGATGCGACTTCGGAAAGAGAAAAATTTAGGTGTTACCTACACTCAGGCCCCTTTGTAACATTGACGTTAACTCGTCTGGATGGTTACTTTGGTCATGTTATGGATATTGATTTGCCCACTACGAAGGCAGTTGAAACGATGTCTCCAACTTTGATAGATCCATCTACTTCTGATCTTGGCACTGATTCAACTCGTTGCCCTACTGCTCCCCCCAGGTCGAACAGCACATCTCCTACGTCAAATGTGAAGAGATCTGAACACCTTTCTTATTAAAGGTGTCACCAGTTTTCGGAAGTTGATTAAACTAATTAAGTCGGCTACAGGTCCGTCACTCACTGGATTGATCGGAAGATGTTGCTGGAGAAAGCTATACCTATTAGCTCATATCAACTAAAGAATGATCGTTCTTTTAGAGTTGTTGCAAAAGGCCTTCACTTCTCTATTGATATAGCTGCCATTAAGGCAGAGTTTCCTGCTCGTGGTCATGTGGTCCGTAATGTATATAATCCTTCTGGTGTGGGAGATATGCCTAATCCCAATATATTTTATATTGAACCTGAATCAGGCTCAACCAATGCCGATGTTATTCGATTGTTTGTACTTTTTTAATTCGTTTATCCATATAATCGGGTTGATATCGAATAATTAGAGCGGCAAAGAAATGCGATTAGTAGTAGTAGTTTTTTATTATTAAAACAGTTTGACAATGGCATTTTGCCGTCAGTCATATTTACAAAAAGAAAAAATTTAATAATTTATATGTATTTTTAGTTTTTATAATATTAATTTAATTTTTATTGAGATTATTTTTATTTCCCTTTCGTTGTTTTAAAATAGTTCTAGTATGATTTGATTCCTGTATTTTAATGCTTCCTGTATGTAGCCTGCGAGTGCGATCCAATTTTGGCCATTTAAAATTTCGGTCAGTTGGGATTGGGATAGGATGGATTTTTGCCAGTAATTTATTCTTATCTCTCTGGGAATTGGGCACTCGGCCAAAAAGTGGAAAGTGTCCTCTATTGCATGCCTGTTGCAAAGCGAGCATTCGTTTTCAGTTTGCGTATTGGCGCTGAAGTTCAGTGCAAGAAGATTGAATTCACTTGGTACCGATCATTGAAGTAATTTTTTTCACCCAACGAGAAGCTTAATAGTTTGTACATCTATTAAGCTACGTCATGCGATTTCACGTCAGTGAAGCAGTTCAGAAATTTAAAGAGTTTGGCCATGATCGTGACTGTCCAGGGCGAATAGGAAATCGGAATCGCAATAATTCCAGGTGTTGCCAGATTTTCAAAGGGAACGTTTCCCAAAACGGCAGGGTCTCAATAAGAATAATAAGGAAATTGATCGGACCTAAATAAGCTAATCAATTTGCTTCAAGTACCCCATGTAATCACAGTGTTACGCAGGAGTCCACAAATGGTACCTTCAGAGGAGCATACAACTGAGCTGAGAGTCATCTTCCCCCGAAATGCAGCTCTGAAGTCCTAGGGCAAATCGTAGTCAAAATGAATGACTTAGGCTGGTGTCCGACTCTCCAAATCTTACTTTATCTGATGAACTACAATGTTTGATCTATTATGAAGGACAGAGCTTGTGCTAGGTGTCAGACAGATTTGCAATCGCTGAAGCAATCGCTACGATGGAATCGGGACCATTTTTGACAGAAGATTTGAGAGGTTTAGGACTTTGTATTTTCGTTTTTGTTCAAAATCAAATTGTTACGGCCTTTTCTTAGGAGAATGAACAATTTTTGTATATTTAATCGTACACCAACCGTTAAAGTCTATTTTGAAAAATTTGAAAAAATATTTGTTGAAGAAAATTTTAATTATTTTATTTTTATTCAATTACTGCTGAATAACCGGCGTCCCCGGGTTCTTATCTTTTAACATGTCGGTATAATCATTTTGGACCGTTCGATCTTTTTTCTATACACGTCTTCATGACAATCTAAAACGAACATCTTGCAAATTTCTGTTTCTTCTACTTGGAAACCTTCTCGCCCTAAGATTCCACGATTTAGTCTATGGCTGTGTCCATTTTTAGGTATAGCATTCTGCATTAATGAAACAGTATAACTCAAAATTAATCATTATTTTGTGAGTAAATCAATAAAAATTAAAATTAATCATTATTTTATAATTTTTATTATAAAACTTATAATGATTACAGTCCCTGGTTTGAATGATATTTACTAATTCATTTTTGAATTGCGTTGCGCTGGGTGCTAGGCTTTCAAGTTTTAAGTACTAGAGGTCAAGTCGAAGTCACAACATATTTTTGACATTTTACTTCCGCCAGCCATAGTTCTTAGTTTCATATTTTCTTGGAGCTTAGTTTCATAAACTACTTTCCAAATATTAGTTAAAGCAACTATTCATTAAAGTTGAAATTAGGGGCTATACTTTTTCTTTAATGCCTGTTTCTCGGATATATACTGTGGGGCTAGTCCTTGGAGTTAAAACAGAAACTAAAAAATCTTAAAATGATAATAGGTGAGCCGGTGTTTTTGGCTTAAATCCGTCAGCCGTACTCTAAGCCCGTCTCTCGGCATTTGCGACTACTTCGACTGGCTTCCTGGGTTTTCCCCAGATACCAGATCGTTCGTCAAAGAATCTTCATTCTGCGTAAGTCTTTATCCACTGAATAAATTCCTCCTTTACCAACTGCCTATACCGTTGAGGTTCGAAAATGTAGCCAATGAGCTTCGGCCAGCTTTCTCCATTTAAAACATCTAGGAAGTCCTCTCAGCTAAGGGAATTTGCAATGAAGTGGTGGGTATCTTCTCCTTCTCTCATGTTGCATAATGTGCACTTCCGTCATTTTGCGGACAAGCCCGAGACACTGCAGGACATGATAAGATGGCTAGAAAGCTACTGCACTATTTGTGTTTCGAAAAGGAGGAAGACTGGCATCATCAAAAAATTGCTCTTTCGGAACAGCCCAAGATGTTTCGGAATTTCAGAACCTTGGTGTCGTGTTAACACCCACTAAGAGCTTTAAAAAACATGTGAATGCCAGGCTTAAAGAATCAAAAGGAAGCATAAACACCGTATTGGGTAAATTTTAAAGAAGCGATAACCTGAATCTTATCGCAAAATGGAATGTGTTCAATGTCATATGTAGAGCCGTTCTCTTTTATGTGGCCCAAGTTTGCGGAGACGAGGTAAGCGAGGAAGCAGACCAACTGCAGAGGAATTTCGTAAAACGAATACTTAAATTACCGGACTACCTACTAGCGATCGATGTAGGCCTAGAAGTCGGACATATTTATAGCCTAAGTCTGCACCTCAGATAAGAGAATATGTTTCGAGTACAACAGCACCAGATTACCGCATATTTTGTCTCGGTAGGGGACTGGATGCTACACTTCGCTTAAATGAAAACTCGAGGATCATAACATTAGTGGAAATGCAACGCACTCGGAATGGATAATAGGAAGTGTATCTCTACTCACAGCCTATAACAGAGGAAACAAAGAAGGAACATGTGAACATGGCCAGATCAAGCGAAGTACGCATATTCAAGCATTTAAACTAGGCGGTAGGGGCTGAGTTCTGCAATAACGTCACCAAACAGAGAGGGGGGAGCATTCTAAAATCAGGAGCTCAACTCTTGTCCTGAAAACTGCGCCAATTCCATTTATATTCAAAGTACTTTATTTCTAGTACTTTACACCCTACACTCTGCGTTGTCTCGAGAAGATGTTATGACTTAAATTATTGTTTCACAAGTTGAACCGTCAGCAAAACACAAAATGCAGTGAAGAAATTGACAAAAAATTTGTTTACACATTTGCCGTAGTCTACTACCCTAGTCTAAATCCGCTGTCTACATATCATTAGAAAATTGTACTTCTCATTTTCAACCAACTCATATGATAACTAAGAAAAGTGATCTTCAGCTTTAGTTCTATCGCTAGCTCCAGCGATTAGTTTATCGCATATACTTAATCTGTGCAAAAACCTTAGATGCGAACCTGTTCTGAACCGAACGGAACCAAACCACTCACGTATGCTTGAGAGCAGAACAGTGAAGCAAAACCGTGTTCTTTTAAAGATTCGGAGTCTACCTTAGGATAACATGTCTGTCAATTTAAGGATTTTGTAGAATGAAAATCAACAATGGGAAAATCATCATTATTCGAAAGTTTAATTTTAACAAGCCTGAAGTCGGATTTATTGAACTATCTGTCATAAAGTGGCCGGGTGGCCCAGCGGCTAGTGTGCGCGACCGCTGTGCAAGAGGTCGTGGTTTCGATTCCGCCTCGGAACATCTAATGAAAAGTTTTTTCTTTGAATAAACTTTACACCCGGTCACCCCTCTTTGGAGCTGTGTCAAGCCATTTAAAAAAAAAATCTGTCATAAAGCTAGAACCTCCATTAAGAAAACCTAGGGGTGGCGGGCCAGATAAGTTGTCTCAAAGATCCCAAAGCATGTAGTACTAACCGTATCTGATGCATACCTGTTGTATCTCCAATTAATTTAAAAATTAACATTTTTAAGCTGTTTAACTGATTTACAGGAATATAAAGCTTACAATTTTTCATATGAAAATGTACAAAAAGAGCTAAAAAGTGAACCGCATCTAAGCCGCGGTATGATTAGTTCCAAAACCCGGTATAAAACCCCTGTGAATCACTGAACCAATTCACTCTGCCTACTAGAGTTTGCCAGTCTATCACTTAATTCAACGCTAGGCTAAAGCCCAAAGAACTTGCCTCCATTATCCATATAAACAAATTTATTTTTGCTTTCAATTTTCAATTGTCTAATCCCACTGCGTTCCCTGCCAAGTTGCCTAATTGACTGATGGAATTCAATTCCGAGCTTTGCCAATTACATAGATTCCAGTTTTGCGATCTCTATTGTTGGGTTTGGACAACACATTCCAATTGCCACCACCACCAACTGTACCCCACACAAGATTTATACATAAGATTCAGTAAAAGATACACAGATTATCATTAGGAAAGATGCCGAGAGCATGAACTGAGAACTGGAAAGCACAATGAACCTACACACCGTGGACCTCGAGTGAAATAAATCATTTAATGTAGCGCGCAGCAACATTTATCATCTAACATGGCTGTATATCATTCATCTTTTGCATAGGGCACACACACAGTTGGGTGCCTTCGTAAATAGGAAATGGCAGAATTTGAGGAGAACAAAAATCTGTTTTGGCAAAGTCAATTCCATTTGGTTTTAACTTAATTAGGCAGCAAAATGGAATGCGGGATTTACTTACCCACAGAGCAGTACGTGTTGGGCGAGGGGTGTGGGGCGGCGGTGGGTGTAAACAAATTGCCAGAGCCTTAATGTCTGCGACGGCCAGAGGCTATTACGTCGGATGTGTGAAAAGAAATGTACAATCTGTTTCTATTCTGTGTTCTGTTCGCTGTTTGATTCCGATTCTTCGGTTGTTTATTCGTCACTTTAACACGGTTCGACGTCACTGAAAACACAAACACCGACACATACAACTGTAGAATTTATTTTTATATACGTCGGTACATACATACGTATGTATGCTGCTGTGTATTTTTCTTCAATTGCGGTGGCGGCACGCACACACACTCAGACGTCCATTGACAACAACAGTGCACGTAACGAGAATGAATTTTGGATTTGTTGTTGCTGTGTACTGGCTATTTTGTATACAAAATGTGACTTTTATCTGTAGTTTCTTAGCACTGATCGTTTATATATTTGGTTTACTCCAAATGTTTAATGTTGATTCTGATCTATGCTATCAAGCATATTGAATGTTTTTTGTTATTGCTGAGATTTTTATGCTCTCTGGCTCTGCTCTCTTTGGCTCTCTCGCACTCGCTATTAGAATATTTTGTAGGCTTACACTAGCACATGTTTAGGCTTAGCCAACTCACTACACCAAAGCCAGACGTAGCTTATATTAACTAAATTCCTTTTGTGTAATGTTGTAGTTTTATTAAAGTTCTTTTACAGCATTTGTTTTTAATTAACTCAGCGCGGCGGCTGCGGAACAACCTTCGGCTTTGAAAAATTAACGAGAACTGAGAGTGAAGCAGTTCATGGCAGACTCATTTATGCGTTGCGGGCAAAACGAACCAGTTCACAGTGCTGGAAAACATGCCAAAAAAATCAGCTGTCTTCAAGAACAGCTATTTTCTAGCTTTATTTTAAATTTGGAACGGCAGCTGTTCAGTGGAGCGCATTTTAAATTTTCAAACTAATCGAAATATTAAGGTTCATTAATTTAAAATTTGACAGCTTTAACTTTTCCAAGTGTGGGAACAGAGTATTTGAGTTTTCATTTCATTCCTTGCTTTCTAAGACGAGTCAATACTTTTAATTGTTATTCTAGCTTATTCAGCCATGCTCCCAATTTCACAACTGGGAGCATGGCTGATAAAGTAAAAAAAATTATTAATAAATATCATGTTTTGCTTTCAATCTCAAACAACTTCAGTAGTTTAGGATCTTTTTTGAATATCGAATAGTATATAACTTTTGCGCTGAAGACAATAAAAACCGTATTTCAATCGATAACACAAAAAAAAAAAACAAAATAAAACTTTTTCCATTTTGTACATAGGTAATCTGCGTTGGCAGAAAAATTAGTTTTAAATTTTTCTTACACCTACCCCCAACTAAATGGATTCAACATTGGCTGCCTACAAAATAATCGGATTTTTCAATCGCAATCCCTTGGTTCTCGTTGAATGCACCGGTGTCGCAACAGCCCACCAGTGTTGAGTGCAACATGACAACACTTTATTCCATGAATTTAAATATCCAGAGCTGTAAGTTTTTCCTTCACATCATTCTTTCTGTTTTGTGCTTTCACCAATTTATAACTTTCATTTCCTTTCAATATGTTTCTTTTTAGTTCGTCTTCATTTCCAACAATCATTATTAAGTCTTAAAACAGATTTGCTGCAATTGGCAAACGCAAAATGTTCGAGGTTCTTGGAGTTCTTGGTTTTACTTGGAGTAAAAGTTGCTTTCACTTGAGTGTGCCTGTGCCATTTCGTACCATAAAACACTATAAGCCTTGTTCTCAATTCCACTTCCGCAAAAGTTTTGTGATTTAGAGACCAAATCTCGTGCAATATCCGGTTTTGAATGGCAAAATTTTTGTGGAAGTGGAATTGAAAACAAGGCTGTATGCCTTCACAAGAAAATCTAGGGGTGATACTTATTAGTAGAATTCCTTAAAAAGATTTGCTTTCGATTTTGATTTCGTAAAAGCAAATCAAAAGCAGTCATTTTGATTTGCTTTCGTTTGCTGAACAGCTTATAGACAATTGGAGTCAATTTAAAGTAAGGCGCGAAAACAAAACATGCCTAATGAAATTGTGAAAACTACACTCCTGCACAAAATTATTCGACACGTCGAAAATTTTCGAACCTTGTAGAAGAAGGTGAATAATGGAATAATGAATCGAAATAAAGTAAGCGGAATAATAGAAGGAGATCTGCACAAAAGCTGCTTTTCTTATCTCTGATTGGGCTTGCCTGCAAGTGTATCAAAACTATACGATACAGGTAATAGCGCCCGCTGACATTGCGCCCGCGGGCATGATTTAAGTCAGCAAAAACCACAAAGACAAACGGTTCGGATCTGTTCTCTGACAAGATTTAAGACGTGAATCGCTTTCCTCTAACCAATGATACTTATTAACTTGGGAATAGGGATGTCGGAAATAATATGGATATATCGAAATATCAACAAATATCGCGGTTTGTGCACCATTTTCCGCCTATTACTTCAACTTAGAAACATTCCCGGGCAAGCGTCTAACCAATCCCCACAGTTTCACCGAGACTAAGAATTTTGCAAATATTACGGTTTTTGGACCATTTTTTACCTCCATGTCCAACTACAGGTCCACCTCCTAGGCCACCTCCATGGCCACGGCCACCTCCACGGCCAGCTCCATGGCCACCTCAAAGGCCACCTCAGAGACCACCTCAATGGCCACCTCCAGGTCCACGGTTTTTGGCGGCTGAGTTTTCCGACCCTAAGGTCAAACTTTCCAACATCGGAAAATCGCATTTCAATATTTCACTTACTGTCCTTACAAACCGAATTTTAAGTCAATCGGATGAAAATTAGATTTTTCCATATCGAATTTCCCGAGAATTTTCCTTGTGGGCGGATTATCCGAAATCGAGAAAATACGTGTCCAATTATTTCGCATACTATGCTTACAAACCGAATTTCAAGTCAATCGGATCATAGATAAATTAAATAAAATTTTCCCCATACAAAATTTAACGACGCTTTTCCAGCTTTTTCGGGTGGAATTTTCCAAAACCCCGTCTTAATACGCACTTTCACCACCTAAGGAAACTCCTGTCCAAATTTCAGCCCTCTTGCTCTTACCGTTTAGGCTGTGCGACGGTCACTAGTCAGTGAGGTTGAACAGTTTTATATTTATAGATAACACAGGGGAACAAAATGACAACTTTTGTATGTTGCTTCCACTTTGATGAAAAATTCTGGTCCAGTTTGGTCCATGGATTACAAAACTGGTCTCGGTTTGCCTCCATCAGCTTTTGTTTTAAAGATATGGCGGAAAATGTCTTTTGCATATTTTTTTGCTTTGAAAAAACTATGGAAGGTCACACTGAGCAAAAAAATTTGCGTTTATTAGTCTTATGCGACAGAATACATATCAATGCAGCCAAAAAATCAAGCGAGCAGCATCAGCAAGCCTGAAGGTGTCCAAATTGGCCTTTGAAGAAAGTTTTTCATAAGTTTATGGCAAATTTTTCAAATTCGATCGTCATGTACAGGCCAGAGCGGTGGTTTTCCGCCATATCTTTGAAACAAAAGCTAATGGAGCCAAACCGAGACCAGTTTTGTAATCAGTGGACAAAACTGGACCAGAATTTTGCATCAAAGTGGATGCAAAAAAATGGCTGTTCCCCTGTGTAACCATTGTAATGTCAAAATGTATCTTGTGTTATATTGTTACAGCCCTGAGGACGAGTCCCGAAGGGGTTTGAAATATGAAAAAGAAAAACCTGTCTATCTTTTTAGCGCTTAAAAGACCCTGTCCTCGAGCCGGCTAAGAACCACAGTTTAAAAAACAAAGGTCACTATCCCCAATAACATATTATATAAGGGTATATATACTCTTAAAACGATTTTAGACAGCAAAATTCAATCCAATCTATAGGATCATTTTTAAAAATAAAAAAAAATCGTGCAATGTAAGCACCCAAATGAGAATAAAATATGCCTTGGCGAATTTCCTTTAGAAAATCTCGAAATGGATAATGCATAATTGTAAGATTGGTTGCGTTAGTTAATTTTGATTTTTTTCCCTATGAAAATATAATTGAACATAGAATTTTTAACTACTTTTAATTTTTTGGTCTCGGTGGACCTTTCTGTGAAAAAGTCCATATTTGGTATATTGGAAATAGGCTATAAGTCAAGAACAAATTCTAAAGGGTACAGCATTTATGACTCCTTTCCACTTTAGGCCGCTGATCAATTTATACAATAGGCTCGTCTGCATTCTAAATCGTAAACCATAAATAATTAATTTAGCTACTCAAATTTGAAATGCAAAAATAATTACAACTTTCTTCTTCATATTTTAGTAACTGCAGAATTTACAGAGACGTCAAGCGCGGGCGCAATTTTTTTCGAAGAAAATTACCACACTAAAATGAAGTCAAATCGAAATCAGCCTCATGAATAAACTACTTTTCTTACTTTTTCTGGGCAAAATGCATTGAATGGAGCAGTCGTAAGCAGCTGATGCACAAAATCCAAAGCAAATCAAAATCAAATGCCATGAATGAATACAGCATGGTTTGTTATTTTCTTTGAACGGGAAAATCGAGTTTAAATTGATGTAAAGTGTGATTTTTTAGCTATTATCGTTTTGGCAACACTGGTTTAAACAGCTCACGCACGTTTCGTGTTTTGTTTCACTGTCAAACATCTTCAGTTTGGTCTATAATTTAACCATGAATCGTCTTACAAACGAACAACGCTTGTAAATTATTGAATTTTATTATCAAAATGCGTGCTCTGTTAAGAAAGTTCATCGCGCGCTTCTTCCATTTTATGGTCAGTTTAATCGACCCACTGAAGCGGCTATTCGGGCTATTGTGACTAAATTTCGCACCAAATTTACATTGTTGGACATTAAACCACCAACACGCTTACGTAGAGTGCGAACTGAAGAAAATATCGCAGCTGTATCGGCCAGTGTTAATGATGACCATCAATTATCGATTCGTCGCCGTTCGCAGCAATTGGGCTTCTGTTACTCAACAACGTGGAAAATTTTGCGGAAGGATTAAGGTGAGAAGCCTTTCAAAATATAGCTGGTGCAAGAATTGAAGCCGAACGACCTACCGCAACGTAGAATTTTTGGTGAATGGGCTATTGGAAAGTTGGCCGAAGATTCAATTTTTTACCGAAAAATTGTGTTCAGCAACGAAGCCCATTTTTGGCTTAATGGGTATGTAAATAAGAAGAATTGTCCATTTTGGAGTGAATATCAGCCAGAAGCATTGCAAGAGCTACCAATGCATCCAAAAAAAGTAACAGTTTGGTGCGGTTTATGGGCTGGTGGCATCATTGGACATTAAATTATATGGACCGTACTATCGATTCAAATAACGATTTCATGCATTTTTCTGAATTTTATGTGATTTTTTTGAAAAACTTTCGTATAGCTCTTAAAAAATCACCCTTTATTTACATGTAAATGCCAAGGCATCAGAGTAATAGCTTCAAGGGCTACAGCGAAACCATGTTTTCAAAAAGTGAAGTATAATTAAGTGAATCCTGGAAAAACATGATATTTATTTCCAACTAGCTGAATACCCGGCTTCGCCCGGGTCCTTATGTTTCTTATGAGAGCGACTGTATTCAAGCTAGTGTTGGCTGCAAGTCGCCATAAACATTTTGGACCGTTCGATCTTTTTCTCTATTTAACCATCTTCATAATAATCTAAACTCATGAATATTTTGCAAATTTCGTGACTTTTTTGACCGTTTGGTTTATACCTCCTATTTACCCATCTACAATTGCCGTCCATCAAATCTTCACAATAAGGCTCAATTCAAAAACTTGAAAATTTCGCAATATTTTGGACCGGGTAATCTTCAGCTTCCATTTTCTAACGCCTGCATTGTAATATAAGCACTAAGCGCTTTCATAAATACTCATAAGGTTATTTTTCAAATTTCGCGACTTTTGGACCTTAGAAACCTTCGCGGCCAAGCGTCCAACCATTGACCAAAATTTCATCGCAATCAAATGAACGGTATAGTTTTTGAATTTTCGCGGCTTTTGGACTATTTCCCACACATTTCTTCAAATCAGAATACTTCGCGGGCAAGCGTCCAAACATTCTCCAAAGTTTCATAACAATCGAACATTTTGCAAATTTCGCGGTTTCTTCTACCTGAAAATCTTCCCGGGCAAGCGTCGATCAATTTCCCAAAGTGTTAGCAAAATCGTAAGCTTTGCAACTTTCGCGGTTTTGGGACCGTTTTCCGCAAATTTTTTCATCTTAGAACCTTCCCGCGCAATCGTTCAACCACTCCCAAATTTTCTTTGCAATCGGATGAACGGTGTAATTTTGCAAATTTCGCGGTTTTTGGGCCATTTCCGACCATTTCTTCTACTTGAAAACCTTTGCGGGCAAGCGTCGAACCATCCCATAAAATTTTACCGAAGCCGTAAAATTTGCAATTTTCGCGGTTTTTGGACCATTTTCCGCAAATTTCTTCAACTTAGAAACCCTCCTGGGCAAGCGTTCAATTCATTCCCCAAAGTTTCATTGCAATCTAATGAACTGTATATTTTTCAAATTTCGCGGTTTTTGGACCATTACACAGACATGAGACGTAGCCTATGACACTTTCCCGATCGCCATGAACATACTGTGAAAAGTTCGTGAAGATCGGTTCAGCGGCTTAGACGCCCATAAGGGACAAACATACTTTCACTTTTATATGCATTCTTTTCTTAAAAGTTGATAATTGATTTGTCATCCTCTAGTGGACAATATTCTCAATTTTCTGTTAAGGTAAGGACCTTAGTTTAATCTTAGCCAGGAGAGTTTTTATACACTTGAAAAGTGTATTATAGTTTTGCCCAGAAGTTTGGAACGCATAGAAGGAATCATCTCCAACCACATAAAGAATATATATTCTTGATCTGCATGACGAGCTGAGTCGATTGAGCTTTGTCCGTTCGTCTGTCCGTCTGTCTGTTTTTACGCAAACTAGTCCAGGGCCATCTTTTAGCTGCACAATGCACATATGTCGGAACCGCGAAAATCGGATAATAACTTCTTGTAGCTGCCATACAAATTTTTTTTTTAGTTTTTTACCTAATTATTCAATGTCACAAGACATAAAAATTATAAATTAAGTAATTGGTCACAAAATAAAGTCAGCGGTCACAAAAGTTTCAAGTGTATTTGAACTTCGGCACGGACGAACTTAGCTTTGCTTTCTCGTTTGTCTAATAACTCTGGTATAATTGCCTGAAAATCCAAGACGTGGTTTCGAAAGTCTGTACCTGTAATGGTAGAAGTGTGCGAGTGACGTGAATTTGACTTATACATACTTCTCTGCAAGATTAGGGTCAAATCCAAAAACAAGTAGGGGAAGATGTGGTGTTCTTGGTCACTAGGTTTCTCTCTTCTTATTACCTTACTTTGGACAAGCAACCGACCCAAGTTTGTGAGCCAGAAAGCGAGTTTTTTTTTCAAATTCAAAAGTTTTTTTATGTTACTCAAAATTTTTTCGGAATCCCAAGAGTAAGTATGAAAGAAATGTATTTGGTCAATTGCATTTTTGACCGAAATATGAATTTTGGCAAAAAAAAAAAATTGTGGTTTGGTCTTTTGGCGTCACCCAAAACAAGTGTTGGCGGTTTTGACTTCCGAAGAGATTGTTGCCATAATACGCAAAAAGGCAGAAGAGAAACGCTCCAAAGAGGTAAACAAAACGAGAAGGCAAATCTACATTCGTCTATGCCGAAGTTTTAATACACTCGAAACAGAAAAGTCCTATGGCGATATATTATGCGAAATTTCAGCTCGATAGCTTTAAAGCTGAAGGAGTAGTTTGCGTAGAAACACACAGACGGACGGACGTAAAAATCTCAATCGACTCAGCTCGTCATACTTTACGTGGTCGGAGATGATTCCTTCTAGGCGTTCCAAGCTTCTGGGCAAAATTAAAATACAGAAAGGCAAACAAAAGAACAGCGACAAGAAAACGTGCTCGTAAATAGAAGAAAACAAGCCGACTGACGACTTTTCATTGATATTTTTAAATTCAGAATATGAGAAAAATTATTTTTTTGATTTAATAAAGAATAATGGCTAAAAAACGCGAATTTTAAACTTTTAAACGGGTGGCTCATTCGAAATGTCAAAAAATCACTTGTTTTTTTCAAAATGAAATGAAAAAGCCACAAAACTTTTTTTCAAGAACTAATTATGAGTAAAGTTAAATGCATATTTTAACTAAAATACAAAATTTACAGAACGAAACCATATTGATTTTTGGCGAAGTTTTGTTCGAAAAACAAAACTATGATTCCAACACCCCATCTTCCCCTACTCAAACAAAAAATATTTCTTTTTCAAAGACTAAGCACTTCAAGAAAGAATAATGCGTTTAGATGGTTATCAATATGAAAGTTTGGCTATGAAGTTGTGATCAAGGAGAAAATGCAGACTATGCCTAATGGAATTCATTTTCATTTTATCAACTAGGAGTAAGAAAACTTAATCCATTTTTAGCTCTTCTTGCAAAGATGTGTCTATCGTTTTAATCGCTCACTTCATTTTCATTTGCTTAAATAAATAATTATATTTATCATCAAAATCTTTAACAAAATACAAAGTTGGCAACAAGAACAACAATTGTGCAGATATCGAGATTACTTTGACTGCACACCAAATTTGGTGGCCTTTATCTCGCAATGGGGCAGCTGCTGCTTTAAGCGATTGGCCACCTCTTCCATATTCTTCACGAAGACCATGTCGAATATGAGCAACTGCTTCAGATTTTTCAACTCACTAATGACAGCCAGCCCCGACTCGGTAATGTTGTAGCAGCCAGAGACCTGCAGACGAGTTAAGCTATCTGCCACATACTTCAGCCCCTCCAAGCCGTCCTCCTCCAGATGCTTGCAATTGTGAAAGATCACGGTGTCGATCTGATGACATCCTTTAAAGTGATCCAAGCCAATTTTCATGATGGAAGCGTTGGTGCCGTCCACCACCTTAATACAGAATGGACTCGTTTCCGCCGGCAAAGAGTTGTAGTCCTTCCACAGCTTGCTGGGGTTTTCTACAAAGCGTACACCGCCGCCATTTTTTACGACCCATTCGGCACATAAGCGATTTGGTCCCACCTTAATCAATCGATCTGCATCAACCTGTTACAACAAGAACGTAATTTCTATAATTAACTTTAATTTTTAGTAGATGCGCATCTAAAAAGAGAGACCTTATTAAAAGCTATTGCTACATAGCCCCAGAGATGCCGAGTGGTGACGACGGGTGAAAAAGCTGGTCTGATCAGTAACTGCTGCTTGAAGGATTGGTGGATTGTTTTTACTAGCGACATGTCCAAACTGAAACAGCTGTAAACTGGGCGCGTTGCACAACACTGTCAGGGCTGGACTGCAATTTTTCCGCTATGCGCTGCTGATTCGATTAGTTGTAGTTGTTGCTGCTGCCTATTTGTTGGTGGACAAAGTCCATTTTTGAATTTAGTTTTTTTTTCTATTACTTTCTGCTAAAGTCTGACATTTAATGCTTAAGGGCTTTCATACAGTTCATTTTTTTTTTAATCGATTTATATTTTCTAAAAGGCTATATACACTGAGTCCATCTAGCATCAGTAGTAAACAAAACATAAACTGTTGTGATCATGAAAAGATTTAATTGGAATATGGAATTTACCCAATTCAATTCTTGAAAATGATTACAATACTTTTATCAGCTTATTTTGTACAATAAATAATTTATTTCAATTATCGTATGTCATACTTCTTGCGGCTAAGCCCATTAAATCCTAGCGCGCGAAAGTATCGTAATTTTTTTGGAAAAAGGCACCATTTAAGTTGGCAATTGTACCTGTGGCTAATACAATACAACCTAAAAGAATTTGACCATGATTTTCCCATTCTAGCCTGAGAATTAAAAAAAAAACCTGTAAAATTTGGTTTTTTGACATATGATACTTTCGCGGAAACACGTCGATATATTTAAGTACAAACACACACAGTAGTAGAAGTAGTGTGCTTCTTTATTTCAATTTATAACATGGATACATAGATGATACTTCAGATTCTAAATTTATATCTAAGCAAGAAGTTTTTTATAAAATACTAAAATGAATATATCGACTTTGTGTAAACCGTCAGTCGATCACTGCTTTTCGGTCTAATACACCTGGCATCCCGGGTTTTCCCCAGATACAAGATCGTTTATCTTCTTAGCGCGAGATTCGGCTAGCCATGTTATTCTGTTTTAAAAATCCGTTACTTGGTTGCTTGGCTTATAAAGCTATAAACGATCAACCAATTTAGTCCATTAAGTAGCAGATGAATTTCGTGCGGATGTAGTCTTGCCAAAGTGTAAAATTCTGTGCTCTCTTGAAATAGGGCAGCTTCCCATAAAATAAAGAATGTTTTCCTGCTCGTTCCAATTGCATACGGAACTCGGTGTATTGCTGATTGGTATGTTTGGAACAAAGTTGAGTTTTAGCATTTCACTTCTGGTCATGAAGATTGTGAGAAGATTGTAGGTCGTAGTTTAGTTCTTTTTAGATTATCCTTTGAGATGTCTTCGCTGATTCAACCATAAAAGATGCAGCCATCTTTTTTAATATTTCTGTGGCCCATGAGCCCCAATCCGAATTTTATTCCAGGTGTAGTGTTTCGATATCCTTGAGTTCCCATTCCCGAAAAACCTAAAAACTTCCGCTTAGCAGAAACTGGGTCAAAATTTTAGACTGTCTATTTGCGGGCAGGCGAGCAATCTTCTGCATATACTTAAAGTGCACGTCTGCAATAAAGATGTGAAGCGGTGTCAGTGCAGTTTCCAGGTATAACATTCAGTGTGGGGTTTTTCTTGGCAGTCGGAATAATTTTGTAACGCGGTTTTGGGACCATTTCATACCTTTGCTACAGGGTATACAAATAGTCACAATTGCTTAATGCTATTGGATTCGCTAAACTAATATTTCTTGGGTAACATTATTTGAAGAATTCTAATCTTGGTCCAAAAATTGTGCAACATATTCATTCGTAAATATAAATTTACTTATTAGGAAATTTTTAGATAAAGTGTTAAAACACATACTAATATGTAAGAATGTACTCAGAAAAACGGTAATAACTTCGTCAAACGGTAACCCAATTTATTGGGCCAACATTTGTTCAACGGAGAATTAATAAATAAAACTTTAAAAAAATCGCATTTAATAAAATAGTAAAACCAGTGGGGGCCAAAGTAGACATTTCGGGAAAAAGGAGTTCGGAACAGGGCCGATTTCCTCAATTTTTTAGCTAAGTTCCGCAACGAACTGGTTCACTGATTTATGAAATCGCTATCCAACACTACCAAGTAAACCAATTTCTGTATTTTTATTTTGAGGACAAAATGTGAAAAATCTAAAAAAAACAAAATGAACAAGTTAAAATATCTCATAGGCCCTCGCTCCATTTCGCATGCCAATCCAAAAGAGCAAATCCTCAATTGCTTAACTTATGGCCTACTCACATTTGTCCTGCTCTGTGCCTGCTTTCTGCTCTGGGACTTGTCACTGGGCGGCCACCAGGATGGCCTATTTAAGAAAGATGCGCACACGCTGGTGCTGGACTTGGAGCACACACAGGAGGTCCTACTGCACACAACGGATGCTGCCGAGCAGCGGGTTCGCAATGTCAATTGCACCTTCTGGGATTGCCTAAACATTTACAAATGCGAACACGACCGACTCAAGGTCTACATTTACCCGCTGCAGGAGTTCGTGGACGAGCAAAGCGACAAAGTGGCCACTACGCTGTCCAGCGAGTACTTCCAAATCCTGGAGGCGGTGCTAAAGAGTCGCTATTATACCTCAAATCCCAATGAGGCCTGCCTGTTCCTGCCCAGCTTGGATTTGCTGAACCAGAATGTTTTTGACAAGCAGTTGGCCGGAGCCGCCTTGGCCTCGTTGGACTTCTGGGATAGGGGAGAGAATCATCTGGTGTTCAATATGCTGCCCGGCAGCTCGCCCGCTTTTAACACTGTGTTGGATGTGAATACGGATAATGCCATCATTTTGGGAGGAGGATTCGATACTTGGTCCTATCGACAGGGCTTTGATGTGTCCATACCCGTGTGGAGTCCACGTTTGGTACAGCCCCACTTGCCACACTCCACCAGTCAGCGAAAGCTGCTGTTAATTGCGGCTCAGCTCAATCTCCTGCCGTCTATGTTGAGGTCCCTGAGGGAGTTGACTGCCACCCACTCGGATCAAATACTCTTGCTAGGACCCTGTGAGGGTCTGGATCTCAACTTGCGCTGTTCCTTTACGCAACACCACAAACGCTTGGAGTATCCGCGTCTACTGTCGCGTGGAAAATTCTGTCTAGTGGGCCGCAGCTTGCGTTTGGGTCAGCCAGACCTTCTGGAAATTATGTCTCAAAACTGCATACCCGTCCTGGCCATTGATAATTATGTCCTACCTTTTGAGGATGTCATCGATTGGTCCTTGGCCTCGGTACGCATACGCGAATCGGAACTGCATTCGGTTATGCGCAAATTGGAAACCATTTCCAATGTGAAAGTTGTGGAAATGCAGAAGCAGGTGCAGTGGCTGTACTCCAAATATTTCAGGGATCTCAAGACCATGACGATAACTGCCTTGGAAATACTGGAGAGTCGCATATTTCCACTTCGAGCGCGCAGCAGTCGTCAATGGAACGCCATTGATACCAACAGTCATGCTACCTTCAATCCTCTATTTATGCCCTCGCTGGCACCTAAATCTCAGGGCTTTACAGCTGTTATCCTAACCTTTGATCGTGTAGAGAGTTTGTTTCTGTTGATCCAGAAACTGGCTGTGGTTCCCTCCCTGCAGGCAATTCTGGTTATATGGAACAATCAAAAGAAAGCGCCACCACATTGTGAGTATATTTAGGAGTAAGGATTGTGCAGTATACTGGCACTTTAATACTTGTTTCACCGATTTCAAAATACCGGGCTGGAAAAGTTTCGCTTTAGTCCAAATATATATAGATTCGCCCTAAAAATCGAAAATTGATAAATATTCCAAATATGGGATGAGTTTCGAATTTCCTCTTGACTCCTAAACTGTAGATTAATTCATACATGCTTTAGACATACTGCCTTATATTTTTATACCCTTGAAGAGGGTATTATAAAATTGAGGATATTTGTAACGCATTGAAGGAAGCATCTCCGACCACATAAAGTATATATATTCTTGATCAGCAAGTCGAACTGAGTTAATTTAGCCTTGTCCGTCTGTTTCTATGCTATCTCCTCCGTCAATTTTAAAGTTATCCTCACCAAACTTTGCACAAAGTCTTTTGGTACAAGTACGCCGCACATTTGTCGGATCCGGCCGGATCGGTTGACAATAGCATATAGCTGTCATAGGAACGATCGGTCCAAAAACTAGTCTTAGTGAGAAAAACTTTTTGTTTTTTAAGGAAACGCCTCCAAAGTACGTATTTCTTAGTTTACTTTCCTTTCCCATGATTTCACTAAGTTTTATCGAAATCGGATGACTATAGCATATAGCTGACATAGGAACGATCGGTCGAAAAACTAGTTCTAGTGAGAAAAAATTTTTTGTCTTTAATGAAAACGTCGTTATCATTAGCACACACTTATTTTATATACTTTTACACAATTCTACAAAGTTTGGTCGAAATCGGATGACTGTAGCATATAGCTCCCATAGGAATGAACGGTCGAAAAACTAGTTCGAGTGAGGAAAACTTTATTGTTTTAAATGGGATCGCCTCCAAATTTCGTAATTAACAGTTTGTTATGCTTCTCCATGATTGCACTAAGTTTGATCGAAATCGGACATCTATATAGTATAGCTCCCATAGAAAAGTAAGGTCCAAAAAGTAGTCTTATTTAGAAAAACAAACTGCAAGGGTATACAAAACTTCGGCCGAGCCGAAAATAATATTCCCCTATTTCTCTCATTTTTATAGTTCTGTTACATTTTTTTTTCTAAAACGTGCCCATAGATTTCGTTGAATTTTGCTCTCTAAAATCATTTTACGGGTTCAAAGAGTTAATGAAGATTGCATAAGAAACCATAACGAACTATGTGGTTGCAATTAACTGTAAGTTTTTTTGCGTCACAGAAACCACATAAACATCATAATGGAAAAATACGTCCCGTGTAACATGTCCCGTGCGAAAGTGCTTAAAAACTAATTTTGAAAAAAGTATTAGTAATTGTTGGGTAACATCAAAACCATTTTAAAGAGACATCAATGCACAACATTCTAAAACTAGTCACTAGTCTGAGGTAGTTCGCTAAAATCGGCGTTTGAACTGTTGCCTGCGAAAATCACTTCTGTATTTGTCCCGTACGAATGCCTTGCTTTTTTGTAATTATCTTGAAAAAGAAAAGTTTGCCAAAACCAGCTTTTAGCACCAATTATAGAGCTAATAAAGATTTAGTAGTTGAAATACGTTGCACATTTGTCGGAACCGCATATATAATATGGCTGTCATAGGAACGATCGGTCGAAAAACTAGTTTTGGTGAGAAAAACTTTTTTGTTTTCCATTGAAACGCCTCCAAACTTCGTATTTCTTACTTTACTATGCTTTTCCATGATTCCACAAAATTTAGTCTAAATCGGGCATCTATATAGTATAGCTGTCATAGAAAAGTATAGTCTAAAAAGTAGTCATAATTAGAAAAACTTTTTTGTTTTCAATGTCCTAAAAATTTGCACGTATTTGTTTTAACTTTCCCCTATTTTTTGTATAAAATAAATATATGCCAATGAAAAGGACTTTTCCATTTAAAACAATGTTTTTTTCACTAGAACTAGTTTTTTGACCGATCGTTCCTATAACAGCTATTATTACTTAAAGACTTCGTGCAAAGTTTGGGATAGCTTTTAAACTGACTGAGGAGATAGCATAGAAACAGACAGACGGACGGACATGGCTAAATCAACTCAGCTCGTTGTGCTGATCAAGAATATATATATACTTTATGTGGTCGGACATGCTTCGTTCAGTGCGTTACAATCATCCGGACAATTTTATAATACCCTCTGCAAGGGTATAAAAACAATAAATTGATTTAGTAACCAATTTAATTCCACGCGTTTTTCAACTCGGTCTTAACCAACTCAAAACGTTTGGAAATTGTGTCGTTTTTGGAAGTGATTTGACCCACCCGACAATCGACCTCGAGAACGGATGTGTTTTCAACACTTTCTAAAAATTTTCTCTTACTGAACTATCGAGAACGTGTTCATTTTTCGGTCCGAAAAAATATTACCTGTTGCTCAGTTTGTGGCAGCAAAACGTAAGTTCTCGATACACGTTTTTGGATCCGTTTTCGACACTTTCTCGCTGAATCTTCTCCGTTTGAAACCCGCTTCTCTAAGGAACAACGGATTTCGAACTTACGTAATTCTCCGGAAAAATCCGAGAAATTGTCGGGTGGGGAGGAACACATGAAAATATCCAAAATATAATTTATTCTTCCGTAAAATTCCATTTCGTTGTCTACGTATGAACACTATTACCAATGTAAGTTTTAGCTCTTGTTTTGTGAATCTTTTGATAAGCTTAGGAGTCGAAGATCTTACAGAGGCTATTACGGGTGGGGATTTTTAAAGATGTTTAATTGAACTTTTAGGTTCGGAACAGATTCTGGTTCAGCTTTTATTTCTAAAGCCCTGCAGAAAAAGTGTCAAGTTTAATACCATAATTATACCAGTCTCTAGAAACTCGCCACTAGTTGCACTTCGTATCCAAATCAATGTATAGAAGTCGTCCATTTTACACAGGCATGTCGTAGGCAAACGACAATTGTCCCCTGCTGCAGCCATTTCAAACCAGTTTAATACCAGTTGGCCTTTGTGTAGCCTTATGACCGGGCCCAATATGCAATCTATACTGAATGTTCTGTACTTTAGATTGATTCATGTTTTATTACACAACCACAATTCGCAATACATTCATTGTCGCATGATACAAACTTTTTCCTCTTCATTTTTAACTTTGACTTAATCCTGATTCCACTGAAAACAGTTTTATAACCAAATCTATTTTTAAGGGACAGTCTATTGTGCATGTGGATCGAGGTTAATCTTGGTTTTCCCATATTTTTCAGTGTCCACCTTTCCCTCCATTTCGAAGACTTTGAAGATTATACAGACGCGTGAGAACAAGCTGTCCAATCGCTTTTTCCCTTATCCAGAAATTGAAACTGAAGCCATTTTGACCATTGATGATGATATTGTTATGCTGACCACCGATGAGCTGGATTTTGGGTAACTAAAGCTGTAACATAACGAGTTCTTCTCACTGATCTTCTGCTTTCCTTGCAGCTATGAAGTTTGGCGTGAGTTTCCTGATCATATTGTGGGTTTCCCCAGTCGCATTCATGTGTGGGATAATGTCACCATGCGTTGGCACTATGAATCCGAGTGGACAAACCAAATTTCCATGGTCTTAACCGGTGCCGCTTTTCATCACAAGTATTGGAGTCATATGTACACATACGCCATGCCCGGCGACATTAAGCACTGGGTGGATGAGCATATGAACTGTGAGGATATTGCCATGAATTTCCTGGTAGCCAATATCACCAATAACCCACCGATCAAGGTGACGCCACGTAAAAAATTTAAATGTCCCGAGTGCACCAATACCGAAATGCTATCGGCGGACTTGAATCATATGCGCGAAAGATCCGCTTGTATTGATCGATTTGCCAAGATCTATGGACGCATGCCCTTGCGTACGGTAGAGTTTCGTGCTGATCCAGTGCTGTTTAGAGATAATTTCCCGGATAAGTTGAAACGATACAATGACATTGGAAGCCTGTAAATGGCATTCCATTGGCAAGGGATTAGAATCCATACATACCAAAGACTTGAGGGGAAAAGCGCTCGAATAGAAGAAGCTGAACTTGTTGATTTACCCACCGGGGGGTAAATCCTTTTATGGCTTTTGGGGATCTCTGATAATTACGGAGACCCTTAACAAATAATCAAGGGGTAGAAAAATGCAATGCAATATAAATATAACAAATTTAAATTATCTGAATTCTGTGACGTATAAAACTGAGTTTAATTTTTGAAAGTGCAAAACAAATTCACAGTAAATGCTAATATCATGGATCAGGAATCACCTTAGGCCCCAGTAATGGAGGCCAAATACTCTTTATAGCGTTGATCTTGCTGTTGCTGAAGTTTTTGCAACTTTTTGAGTTGTCCCTTGCTAATCTCTTTGCCCTCCTTGTCCAGTGTGGGAAGACCCTGAAATGTGATTAGTCAACAACCATTTACTTGGTGCGCTTATTGCCGCTTCTACTTACGTTCTCATCAAACGCTGAATACTTCTCCGTTTCGCCGCGAAACATCTCTTTGGGATTAATACGTCGCTGGGCCTCCTTAGCCGCAGCTGCCTCAGCAGCTGCCTGTTTCTTGCGTTCCTTTTCCGCCGCTCGTTCCGCTTCGGCAGCCAACTTGGCTTCACGTTCACGTAACAGAGATTGTCGATCCACCAACTTTACCGCAAATTTGCCACCATCTTTATCCTCCAGACGTACACCCAAATTGGGCAAAATGTTGTCACGCAAATCATCGCATAGTTTAAGTATATCAAACGCCTTCAATTCCTTGGCCTGTTCACGTACGAGATTACGGAATTCAGCCAGCGATTGGACATAAGGTAAGAGTGTAGACTCCAGATCAGCTCCAGCTGCAGCTGCTCCGTCGCTGTTCATGGGGAACCCAATGCCGCCACGTGGTCCAGCGATGGCGCCAAAGACATGCAACAAATCGGTGATGTATGTGGCAATGTTACGCAGCAATAAACTGTTCAGGCGCTCCTTGTTGTCCCGTATGTAGACATTGGATGCAGAGACTAGTTCGCGTATGGCATCCAAGGCGCTGCGTGTATCAATGTTGTCTAAGGATTACAGGAGAAAGTGAAAAATACTTATATTAGTATGAACAATTAAGAAGCTTACACTACAATAATAAACTTTCGATTTCAAATTTATTGGTTCTTTCGTTTTTAACTCTGTTTTCATTTACTTTGTAATTTTGTTTGCTTAAAAGTCGGTAATGAGAGCTAACTAAGCTCGATTCAAAGAACAGAATTTCTTAAAATTCAAGAAATAATACAGTATTCATTCACATTCTTTATTGGATAAGACTTCATCTAACTCTTTAAACTCATTAATAGAAAATTTGGTATGGTATAGCATTGCAATTAGTTAAATCTCATATGTACTTGATCCTTGACTGCCCAGTTGTAATGTTGCAATACTCTGTCAATTTTATTTTGATTTCTTTGTAAACGTTTCCCAACTCTTACCCGTTGAGTCTGTGCTCAGATATGCTAACGTTACGGTAGGCTTTCAATCTTTTCAGCAGAGAAGACATTTGTTCAGCTTTTGCCAAAGTGGCAAAGATCGTCGAAATCAATTACAAACAAGTAAGAAAGAAAGTCAAGCCCGACTATACCATACTTTGTCACCGTTGAAAGTGCTGCCCACCACCGTTGAGACCGGTGCTGCCCATAATTGTTTGTTTTCCTTATAACTTTGACGGATCGATAAATAATCCTGATTACTAAATATGTCCAGAAGAAACGAACCTTCTATCTATAAAACTGTGGGAGATATGAAGATTTTTCCAATTTGACTTGATCCAAATTAACTTGATCTGCCAGCAAGTATAAGAAACATATGTCCCATACATGTTAAACCTCTATCTCTTAGCATCTCTGAGACTTTTATAGGACGCGACGACATGGCTAGATTGACTCAGTTGTTCATGCGGATCAAGAATATATAGACTGGACATGGTCGGAAATGCTTCCTTCTGGCTGTTACATACTTTTGCACAAACTTAGTATATACTCTTTGTACCTCTGGTTCAGAGAATAAAAAATTGCTACATTCGGGAAAAAATAATTGAATTTCTTCGATTTTGTGTCTAAGTGCCTTAAGTGCAGTATTTGCAGAACATTTTCAAAAATGGAATAAGCGATAATTTGGGATTATCTCGAAATTTGTTCTACTTAAAAATTTGTTAACTCCAGATTCGGATTCAGCGCGAGATTTTACATAAATAATGACATCAAAATAAAGAGGATGAATAATGCTGTAAACTAGTGTAATAGTTTTGTATCAGGCATGTTCTCAGTTCCTCTATGTTTTGAAAAGTAAACCGAACGCAGTTCCGTTTCGGTTTGGATTTGCTGCTCTCAATTCCGAATGAAATTGCTTACGTTTTACTTTGGTAAACCACGGTCCAAACGCTATCGGTACAAGATAATCAAGCGAAACGATCGAAAATGGAACATGAGGAAATGAGAGAGGCAGACTTTTACGTTTTACATTTCGTTTTGGCAGACGCTGACAATTTCTCGAGACATTTAACAAAAAAATTATTTTCAATTCATTTAAAAACTTCAATGCAATTCAAATTACATAAATAACTTCTAAAACTAATCACATAATTAAGGAAAATAAACATGATTGGCGGTGTCCCAGAAATCTCTTCCAACCAAATTCCAACCCAAAAGCAATTCTCGGTGTCCTAGAAATCTAATTCGGTTGGTTTCAAACCTCTCGTATTTTGTTGGGAGATTTTGGCAAACCAACCAAAACACAACCCAAACAATACATTAACCAACCAATAGCGACTTCACGAACCCACGCAATATATCACTGTTTTTGTAGTAAGACCGTAATCTTATACACACCTTTCGAACTATACTTTCGAACAAAACTGTAGAAGAAAACGAAATCTCTCGAAGGTTTCTGACACCGACGGATTTCTCGAGCTATTTTGCAAACCAACCGAAGACAAAATCTCTAGAGATTTCCAGGACACCCCCGAATCTGCACGAGTGCGTAATTTGCCAATTACTTTTCATTTCACATGCCAAGCATAACTTTTTTAAAAGGAAGAACGCTTTCGTTTTTTGTACAGCGAGAATCTGAATCAATTCCGTTTCCGAAAAGCTTCAGTGAAAGTGGAATTGAGAAATTGCCTGATTTTTAAATATTTCTCCTAGGCGTGTCAAACACTTTTTTCGTACGTTTTCGTGCCAAAATCAATTTTTTTAAATATTTTTTGCTTGTTGTATTCAAACTTCTAAGCCGATTTGAAAACAATGCTTAACGCTATTATTGGAAATACAATAACCTTTCGATTCATATCTTCCTTGACGGAATTTAATGTTTCTTAATTAAGAAATGGATTGTAAGTTTTTCAACAGAACGAGGTATAAAAATTCAATTTTAAAAAGCGTTCCCATAAAATATTTTTATACCCTTGCAGACGGTATTATAAAATTGTCCGGAAGTTTGTAACGCACAGAAGGAAGCATCACCGACCATATAAAGTTATATATTCTTGATCAGCATGACGAGCTGAGTTGTTCCTCTGTTTCTATGCTATCTCCTCCGTCAGTTTTAAAGCTATCCTCACCAATCTTTGCACGAAGCTTTTTAAAATACACATTTGTCGGAACCGGCCCGATCGGATGACTATAGCATTTAGCTGCATAGGAACGATCGGTCAAAAAACTAGTTTTAGTGAGAAATTTTTTTTTTCAATTGACACGCCTCCAAACTTCGTATTTCTTAG